>CM065719.1:88075388-88077888 GCA_033310375.1 Conus canariensis
CAGGAGACATATGTTTCTGGAAACTTGCTGCGTTGTTATATTTTACGCCGCATGAGTATACCCACAACTTGACGACGACGATGACGATGACAATAACAAAATTTAATGACTAATGAAGATAACGATTCCTTCAGGTGCACAAGGAGGTGGGGATCCGCCGGCGCGCCTACTGGTGCCTGAAGAACTGGGAGGACGTGGTGCACTCCAGGCTGTACGAGGTGTACATGCTGGGCGTGATGCTGCTCCTGCCCCTCAGCGTCATGAGCTTCGCCTACATCAGCATCTGCAAGGAGCTGTGGGTCATGAGCAGTCTCAGGTCCACCATGGCCACCCGGGGGTAAGTCTACAAGAGGCTTCTTCGGGTCGGATCCAGGTGGATCTGTGGCGTTCCAAAGGAAGCTGTAGGTCTCCACCCGGGGTAAGTCCGCAAGAGGCTTGTTCAGGTCGGATCCATGTGGGTCTGTGGTGTTCCAAAGGAAGATGTAGGTCTCCCACCCGGGGTAAGTCTACAAGAGCTTCTTCAGGTCGGATCCAGGTGGGTCTGGGGTGTTCCAAAGGAAGATATGGGCCTCCCACTCGGGGTAAGTCTAGAGAACACTCGTGCAGTGTGGATCAGTAGGTGGGTCTGTGGTGTTACAAAGGAAGATATGGGCCTCCCACTCGGGGTAAGTCTAGAGAACACTCGTTCAGTGTGGATCAGTAGGTGGGTCTGTGGTGTTACAAAGGAAGATATGGGCCTCCCACTCGGGGTAAGTCTAGAGAACACTCGTTCAGTGTGGATCAGTAGGTAGGTCGGTGGTGTTACAAAGGAAGATATGGGCCTCCCACTCGGGGTAAGTCTAGAGAACACTCGTTCAGTGTGAATCAGTAGGTGGGTCTGTGGTGTTCCAAAGGAACACGTCGGTCTGTCTCCAGCGAAGTTCACCTTGTGGCAGGTCTGGTGGCGTGATTCCCTTCTTCTGGGATGCCTTCGCAGGATTAGTAGATGACCTTAAGCTATCTGTTTGTCTGTCCGTCTGTCTGTCTGCCTGTCTTGCTTATTATCTATCAACCTGTCTTCCTGTGTATGTATGTATGTATGTATGTATGTATGTATGTATCTCTCTCTCTCTCTCTCTCCTCTCTCTCTCTCTCTCTCTCTCTCTCTCTCTCTCTCTCTCTCTCGCGGTTAAGTGGTTTGACACGAAGCGTTAGGGCGCCATTTATTTCAGCGGCGGCAGTCGTTTTCTCTTTTCCTGTGACAAGGCCAGTTACTGGACTTCCAGCGACTGCGGAGTCAGCCCTAAACGCCCTGCTGACTGAAAACTGTGTTTCAAGCTGGAAAATTACTGGAGAAGGCAGCAACACAGTGGTCGTTCTGCGACTGAAGCCGGTCAGCCCAGTGTCAACAACAACGGCGGATCCTGTCCTGAACCGGAGAACGCAAGTTTAGCACAGTAAGAAGCCCCCCAGCCAGGAGCGACGAGATCAAGAGAGAACGAAACAGCAGAACAGACGTCCAGAACAGGTTGGTGATGGTCTCGGTACCACTAGTGACGCGAATGAATGGCCGTGCCCAACACCGAATCGGAAGAACACAGTACACAGCACAGTGCAGAAGAACACATCAAACCGACTCGCGATGATGGTGACACGTTGTATGTTCAGGATACGCTTCTGTCTTTGCATTCCGATCTGTCGGAGTGTAGCATCAGGGACTCAGAAATCCACCCGTCGGACATCGACACAAGTCTGGAACAAGCTAGAGACAAAATTATCGCTGGTTTTGATAGGGGAGTGGTCAAGGGCTATGTCGCTACTCTGACAGATCGACAGATGCAAAGAGGATTGCAAGATTCACACAGAAACAATGCATTTCGGAAGGTCGTGTTCCATCAGATGGATGATGTGGGTGTGCTGCTGTGTGAGTCAGATGATGTCATTCTGGAATATTCCTGCGATCCGTGCTCGGAGGACAATTGTTTATTTTGGTTTGTGAAGCAGGAAGAAAGACACATGTCATCGAAGGAATGTGTTAAATTGGCCTGCCTTTGGAAAGGAAGACGCATCGGCAACACGAAGCATGCAGAGACCCAAGCATGTGCTCTATGGCGGCTGCACGCTGTCCACGGACTGATCCAGTTTTACCTGGGGTGACCGTCGTCTACAGAACTGACAGTGAATACTAGTGACATTGTCTCGTTCTAGATTTTGTCATGTAAAGTGAAAGAAAAAGACATTGCTGTGGTTTCCATGTCAATGAAATCGAAATCGAGTCGCGTTTTAGTCATTGTACATCGCGCCGATTTGCTCAATGGGCTTTACAGCTTAAAAGCATTAAACGTTCGTTCGTTCGTTTTCTCTCTCTCTCTCTCCTCTCTCTCTCTCTCTCTCTCTCTCTCTCTCTCTCTCTCTCTCTCTCTAACACACACACACACACACACACACACACACACACACACACACACACACACACACACACAACACACACACACACACACACACACCCCTCTTTCCGAGG
>CM065719.1:88080388-88085388 GCA_033310375.1 Conus canariensis
AAACTTGAATCAAACAAACAAATAAGCAATCAAACAAACAACAGCAACAAAAGAAAGACATGTTACAGACTACAGAAGTTAATACTCATTGTCTTTGCGACCTACGCAGGTGATCAAGATGCTGGTGGCGGTGATCGCCATCTTCGTGCTGTGCTGGGCCCCCATCCTCATCTCCAACGTCCTGACCGCCTTCCAGGTGCTGCACCACCTCAACTACGGCTACCTCAAGCCGCTGAGGCAGGCCTTCTACCTCATGGCCTACGCTAACTCCTGCGTCAACCCGCTCATCTACGGCTTCATGTCGCGTCACTTCCGCCAGACCTTCCTGCACGCCATCTGCACGTGCCTCAAAGGGAGGCAATACGCGCGCACCATGTTCCTGCAGCGGCAGAACTCCTGCGTCACACGCTCCTCCCACCTGGGCTACGCCCTCAGCAAGGCCAGCTCCGACCTGGAGTTGACGGTCCTCGACAGCGTGCACTGCGGCAACTGCGTCAGCAGCGCTGTCTGAGACGGCAACGACATTTTGTGCACTGCGGCAACTGCGTCAGCAGCGCTGTCTGAGACGGCAACGACGTTTTGTGCACTGCGGCAACTGCGTCAGCAGTGCTGTCTGAGACGGCAACGACGTTTCGGAGGGATGGACTTCTGTGGGGAAAAAATCGCTGTTGCAGTTTGCATAGAGAAAACATGTTACCATTATGTGGGGGGAAACTGCTATTGGCGTTTGCACAGAGAAAGCATGTCGCCATTCCTATACAGCTCAGCAGCGTTGTCTAGAATGATGGCGTTCTGGGGGGACAGACACCTATGGAAATACCCGTTGCTGGAGTTTTCAGAGAAAAAGCATGTTGCCATTCATACGTAACTCAGCAGCGCTGTCTGAGACGGCACCGACGTTCTGCAGGGAGGAATTTGTTTGGGGAAAAGCCGCTTTTGGAGTTTGCACAGAGAAAACATGCTGCCATTCATATGGAACATAGCAGTGCTGTCTGAAATGCTAGCGTTCTGGGGAGATGCATTTCTGTAGGAAAAACGCTGCTGGAGTTTGCACAGATGCTGCCATTCCTATGGAGCTCAGTAGTGCTGTCAGCGACGTTCCAGAGGGATGGGTTTCTATGGGCAAAACCCGCTGTTGGAGTTTGCACAGAGAAAGCATGCTGCCATTCATAATTAAATAAATGTAGTTCAGCAGTGTTGTCTGAGACGGCAACGACGTTCTGGAGGGATGGATTTCTAAGGTGAAAAACCGCGGTTGGAGTTTGCACTGAGAAAGCATGTTGCTATTCATATGGAGCTCAGCAGCACTGTCTGGAATGGTAGCGCTCTGGAGGGATGGAATTCCTTGGGGAAAGCCCCTTGTAGCTGTGATCAATGAGGGGACACTTAGCCGTGTGCATGTCTCACAGCAGCGCTGTTTGAGAGAAGAATGTTCTGGAGGGTGGGATTCTTTAGACGAAGACTGCTGAGCACAGAAAGAACATTTTAGCCATTAATATGTGTAACATATTCAAAATGTGAGATTGAAAGAGTTATAAAACAATCCTCCAGAACCGTCACCTCCTCCTCATCCAATCCCCCGACGTCCACTTATGCCCATTTGAATTGAATGTTTTCTGTTGGTGGGAAGCATAACTTAAAAAAGAAAGCTTTAAAACGTTCAACACACGAATATGACGCATCTACAGCATTTATACCAGTTTAAACCCCCGTCATACTCGACCTAATAAAAAGAGTACTCCATACATGTGCGCAAAGGGAACAAAGTCCAGGGGAAACCAACGCGTGATGCATTCATAAAGACAGCAAATAATGTATTTCATTTGCTTTGCTTCTCCGGTGTGTGAAATTCCAGGACTGCGTCAGGTGAAACACGAGGAAATTACAGTTTCTTCAGCAGCGGATCTTGAAACAGTGGAATATGACAACCGCGTCAACAGTGTCGTGGGAAACAGGGGAATATGACAACTGCGTCAACAGTGTTGTGTGAAACAGGGGAATATGACAACCACGTCAACAGTGTTGTGTGAAACAGGGAATATGACAACCACGTCAACAGTGTTGTGTGAAACAGTGGAATATGACAACCACGTCAACAGTGTTGTGGAAACATGGAATATGACAACCACGTCAACAGTGTTGTGTAAAACAATGGAATATGACAACCACGTCAACAGTGTTGTGTAAAACAATGGAATATGACAACCGCGTCAACAGTGATTGTGGGAAACAGGGAAATGTGACAACTATGTTAACATGCTGTATAAAAACAGGGGAGTATGACAGCAACTCCGTCATCAATGCTGTGTAAAACAGGGGAATATTACAACTGCGTCAACAGTGTTGTGGAAAACAGGGGAATATGACAACTCCGTCAGCAATGCTTGTTTACAGGGGAATATGACAACTGTGTCAACAGTGCTGTGTTTAACAGGGGAATATGACAACTCCGTCAGCAATGCTGTGTTTGACAGGGGAATATGACAACTCCGTCAGCAATGCTGTGTTTAACAGGGAAATATGACAACTCCGTCAGCAATGCTGTGCTTAAACAGGGAATATGACAACTCCGTCATCAATGCTGTGTTTAACAGGGGAATATGACAACTGTGTCAACAGTGCTGTGTAAACATGGGAATATGACAACTGTGTCAACAGTGCTGTGTTTAACAGGGGAATATGACAACTCCGTCAGCAATGCTGTGTTTAACAGGGGAATATGACAACTGTGTCAACAGTGCTGTGTTTAACAGGGGAATATGACAACTCCGTCAGCAATGCTGTGTTTAACAGGGAATATGACAACTGTGTCAACAGTGCTGTGTTTAACAGGGGAATAAGACAACTGTGTCAGATGTACTGTGTAAAACAGAGGAATAAGACAACTCTGTCAACAGTGCTGTGTAAAACAGGGGAATATGACAACTGTGTCAACAGTGCTGTTTGAAACAGGGGAATATGACAACTGTGTCAACAGTGCTGTGTAAAACAGGGGAATATGACAACTGTGTCAACAGTGCTGTTTGAAACAGGGGAATATGACAACTGTGTCAACAGTGCTGTGTAAACAGGGAATATGACAACTGTGTCAACAGTGTTGTTGAAACAGGGGAATATGACAACTGTGTCAACAGTGCTGTTTGAAACAGGGGAATATGACAACTCGTCAGCATGCTGTGTTTAACAGGGGAATATGACAACTCCGTCAGCAATGCTGTGTTTAACAGGGGAATATGACAACTGTGTCAACAGTGCTGTGTTTAACAGGGGAATATGACAACTCCGTCAGCAATGCTGTGTTTAAACAGGGGAATATGACAACTCCGTCAGCAATGCTGTGTTTAACAGGGGAATATGACAACTCCGTCAGCAATGCTGTGTTTAACATGGGAATATGACAATTGTGTCAACAATACTGTGTTTAACAGGGTAATATGATAACTCCGTCAGCAATGCTGTGTTTAACAGGGGAATATGACAACTCCGTCATCAATGCTTTTGTAAACAGGGAATATGACAACTGTGTCAACAGTGCTGTGTAAAACAGGGGTAATATGACAACTCCGTCAGCAATGCTGTGTTAACAGGGGAATATGACAACTCCGTCAGCAATGCTGTGTTTAACAGGGGAATATGTGAACAACACTCCGTCAGCAATGCTGTGTTTAACAGGGGAATATGACAACTGTGTCAACAGTGCTGTGTTTAACAGGGGAATATGACAACTGTGTCAACAGTGCTGTTTGAAACGGGAATATGACAACTGTGTCAACAGTGCTGTGTTTAACAGGGGAATATGACAACTGTGTCAACAGTGCTGTTTGAAACAGGGGAATATGACAACTGTGTCAACAGTGCTGTTTGAAACAGGGGAATATGACAACTGTGTCAACAGTGTTGTTTGAAACAGGGGAATATGACAACTGTGTCAACAGTGCTGTTTGAAACAGGGGAATATGACAACTGTGTCAACAGTGCTGTTTAAAACAGGGGAATTTAAGAACTGCGTTGGCAGTGCTGTATAAAAAAGGGAGTGGTGACAGCCGTATCAATAGTGCTGTATGAAAGAAGGGAATGTGTAAACTGCATAGTCTGCTTTGTAAAATTGGAATTTGACAACTGTGGAACATGTGCTTTGTAAAATAGGAGAACATGGTGGCTACGTCAGCTGTGCTGTGTGAAACGGGACTGTGGCAACTGTGTCAACAGCGCTCCATAAAACAGGGATGAAAACAACTGTGTCAACAGTGCTGTGTAAGACAGGGAAATGTGACAACAGCTTCAATGCTGTGAAAAACAGGGAAATGAGGTATGACCACTGCGTCAAGACTACTGTGTGAAGCAGGGGGAGGGGAGGGGAGGGGGGATGACAACTGCGTTTGCAGTGCTGTGTACAACAGATGGGGAGGGGTGGGAGGGCAGGATATGACGTCAGCAGTGCTCACACACACACACACACACACACACACACACACACACACACACACACACACACACACACCACACAGGTGCGCGCGTGCGCACGCGCACATGCGCGCATATGGCTGCACCAACATGCATTCATATACGCACCCAGACAGAAAATACTTCCTTTCTGCCATCCCTATTTCAGCCCAGCCACCTACCCTACCTCCCCCCTTCCTTCATTTCTGGAGCCAAATACAATGAGAATTTCGGATCACACCAAAGCTTTTCTTTCCCTCTAAATGTAGTTCATTTTCTTCTTCTCTTTCGTCTTCTTGTTCTTCTTGTTCTTGTTCTTGTTCTTGGTCTTCTTCTTCTTCTTCTTCTTCTTCTTCTTCTTCTTCTTCTTCTTCTTCTTCATCATCATCACCATCACCATCTTCTTCTTCTTCTTCTTCTTCTTCTTCTTCTTCTTCTTCTTCTTCTTCTTCTCCTTCTTCTTCTTCTTCTCCTTCTTCTTCTTCTTCTTTCTTCTTCTTCTTCTTCTTCTTCTTCTTCTTCTTCTTCTTCTTCTTCTTCTCTCTCCTCCTCCTCCT
>CM065719.1:88090388-88092888 GCA_033310375.1 Conus canariensis
TTCCAAGGATATGTAACTAAGCACCATTCCAGCAACTTACAGAGCAGTTTGGTGTTGCAATGACTGCAAGAAATATTGAATTATAAACAAAGCTTGCTCTTATGTCTTACATTGAAGAAATAGGGGGAGATAAGCATTCATATCTGCAGTGGTAGATAATTCTGCCTAACTAACAGTATGTGCTTGAGTGGGTGAATGGGGAATAATAAATGCTTCTCAAAATGAGCCTTCAGCAAGCTTATAGTCTCCAAGTGGGAGACAATCTGCAATGGGGAGGAAACTCACTGTCACATTCTGTCTTTGATTGTTTATTCCCTCTGTCTGAGGATTCCAGAACTGAGTTACAATACTGTGATATGATCATAGAAGACGAAGGCATTTAAAGCATTCTTGTGATGTTCATCTACTGTAATGTGTATGTGTGTGTGTGTGTGTGTGTGTGTGTGCTTGCTGTAAGGTCACATCAAACAGGCTACATCCACATTCTCTGCGCCTGCATTGTGTGCAATGCCTTTCTTATTCTCCTTTTCTTTTTAATAACAGCCAGGGTTTGCTCAGCTTCTAAGGGGGGAAAAAACTAACCGTATGGATGAGACTAGGAAAATCTCAGTCTGATTGGGAATTACAGTCCACGTTTTCTTTTCTTGGCGATCATCATGCCATGGTAACGTCGGTTTACTGAGACAAAAATTAGTTTACGTCAAACAGCTTAAACACAAGAACAGCGAACCTGATCAAACTATTCATTCCGTTTTTATAAGGAGAGGTTGTTTTGTTCGTTTCCTTGTGTATCTCCTTAATTGTTTGCTTCCCGAAGATTTACTGGGACATTCTTTTTTTTGCTTCCAAATAACGGGGCTTTTTTTTCATTGTCAACAAGTCGAACCCCCCCCCCCCCCCCCCCCCCAAGAAAAGAGTGTTTGCTTCCTTATTGGTTTTGTTTTGTTATGCTGTTGTTTAATGTGATTTCTGGGGAGATTTTTTTTTAATCCAGTTCTTTAATTTCACAAGTTAAGAAGTTATTGTTTGAGCGAAACGTAATGCTACAATGCTGGCTTACTAAGCATTCTTTTTGTCATTAATCTCCCTTCCCCCACCCCTCTCTCTCTCTCTCTCTCTCTCTCTCTCTCTCTCTCTCTCTCTCTCTCTCTCTCTCTCTCTCTCTCTCTGTGCTAGTGTGTGTCCGTGTGGCAAAAACATGATCGGCTACTTTAATTTTGAAACAGGTTTGCCCACAATCTGATCTTTGGCTGTCTCCTACCCTCTCCCCCAATACCCCCCCCCCCTTCCCCACCAGCACCCCCGGTTTTGTCTCTACACTTTGACAATACCGGCAGAGCCTCAAGTGCCCAGTCACCCCTGTGGAGAGAGAAAAATTCTGAAGTTCTGGCTTGCGAAATCTGCCCCTGAATGTCTTGTGAGATGTACAAAAAGTCCAGTGGCTCTTTCAGTGGCTCACCAGGGCCTCTTTCAGTACAAAGAACTTCCCTGTCTTTCTTCCAGCTCTGTGCTAGTAACTTTGTCTTTCAGGTCATTCTCTCTGAGGCTGGCCTATTCTCCTCCTCTCTCTCTCTCTCTCCTCTCTCTCTCTCTCTCTCTCTCTCTCTCTCTCTCTTCATTTCCATTACGTACTGTTTTTCTTTCTCTGTGGCCCATTTTCCAGTTTTTGTTTCCGAAACTCTTCTCTTTTTAAAACTCTTTCTCCTCTCTATGAAACTCTTTCTTCTCTTCTATTTACGAAACTCTTCTCTTTTTCAAACTCTTTCATCTCTCCAATTTTCAAAACTCTTACTCCTCTTTTCAAAATCTTTCTCCTCTCCTATTTTCGAAACTCTTTCTCCTCTTTTCGAAACTCTTTCTCTTCTCCTATTATCGAAACTGTTTCTCGTCTTTTCAGACCCTTTCTCCTCTCCTAGTTTCGAAACTCTTTCTCCTCTTTTCGAAACTCTTTCTCCTCTTGTATTTTCGAACCTCGTTCTCCTCTTTTCAAACTCTTTCTCCTCTCTATTTTTCAAACTCTTTCTCCTCTCCTATTTTCCAAACTCTTTCTCCTCTCCTATTTTCCAAACTCTATCACCTTTCCTATTTTCCAAACTCTTTCTTCCCTCCTATTTTCGAAACTTTTTCTTCTTTGCTATTTTCCAAACTCTTTCTCCTAATTTCAAAACTTTTTCTGCTTTCTTATATTTTTGAAACTCTTTCTCCTCTCCTCTTTTTGAAACTCTTTCTCCTCTTCTAATTTCCAAACTCCTTCTCTTCTCCTATTTTCCAAACTCTTTCTCCTCTTCTAATTTCCAAACTCCTTCTCTTCCCCTATTTTCCAAACTCTTTCTCCTCTTCTATTTTCCAAACTCCTTCTCTTCTCCTATTTTCCAAACTCTTTCTCCTCTTCTATTTTCCAAACTCCTTCTCTTCTCCTATTTTCCAAACTCTTTCTCATATTTTCGAAACTTTTTCTCCTTTCCTATTTTCCAAAACTCTTCCTCCTAGTTTCAAAACT
>CM065719.1:88130388-88185388 GCA_033310375.1 Conus canariensis
ACAGTCAAAACAAAACAGTCTAAAATACGCAGAAATCATAAAAACGAGCCGACTGGACTTATCATTAAGTTCTGAACAAAGTTCAAAAGAAATACAGGTTCTTGGAAAATGCATTTAGATTCATCTTTTCTGAATTTTGATAGAGCTGATTCAAAATAAGGACAAAAGTACAAAATATGTGTTGTTGTACAACTATCAACAGCCCCGCATACACATTGGGCGTTTTTTATTAACTTTGTTTTGAAAGCGTTTAACCTAAGTCTGTAAAACAGTGAAACAATTTTTTTGCGGTGTTTTGGGTGTTTATTGAAATTTTTTTGATAAAATGTATAATTTATTAATGAATTCTGTTTTGCAAAATTTTGTGATCGAGCGTTTAAACAACACTTTATTGAAGAATTAGGTTTATGTACTTTGGGAAGCATGTAGTCTTTATATATCTTTTCAAAATTTTCAAAAGAAGCTTTTTGTAATAAAGAGTAACCCTCTTGTAAACTTAAAAGAATGGGAATATCCTTGGATTTAAAAGACTTTTTTGCACCTGCACGAGCTGTACGATCAGCCCATTCATTTCCAGATATTGAACAATGAGATGGGATCCAACAAAAATCAACTGCGATACCCTTGACATAAGAACATGAATAGATATTTTAATTTCTGTGATGACTTCAGCCCGGTTTTTCGGATTTGTTGATTCTAAAGCTTGGAGAACTGATTTAGAATCATGTGTGTGTGTGTTGTGTGTGTGTGTGTGTGTGTGTGTGTGTGTGTGTGTGTGTGTGTGTGTGTGTGTGTGTGTGTGTGTGCGTGCGTGCGTGTGTACGTGTGTGTGTGTGCGCGCGCGTGTGTCCATGTACGTGCATGTGTATGTATGTGTGAGCCTGAGAATTCAGGGTGGTTAACAGTTTGATACAAACAGGTAAATGTGATGAATCAATAGACGACAGAATATTTAAAGAACTAATATAATTCTGTAAACATAAACCACTAGAAGTTATCAAGTAATCAATTGTGCTCCCCCCATTGCTCGATACAAAAGTGAGTGATTCATCAAAATCATAATTACTTAGACCATTGAGAATGATACATTCAAACGCTGTGCATAAATTCAGTAAATCTCGCCCCAAACCTGTTATTTCTTTATCCTCAGAATGCCGAGTAAGCATCTGATCTCTATCTTCTTTATCCGTTTTCCACACATTGTCCGTAAACAGTTCATTCTGTAGTGATGCATTCATACATCCTGTCCTTGCATTCAGATCACCACATATCATAACGTAGAAATTCTCGTAACGTTCATACATGTCCATCAAACATTGTTCAATGATTTCAATCCATACCCATGCTCTGTCTGTGTCCAGTATATGCTACCATATGGATGAATGTATGTACAAATAAGAAAAATTGGCTTATCCGTTTCTAATAACGTTCGATCAAGTTGCAAAATAATAACTTGGTCCAAATGTGTATCAATGCTTGTCACGGTCGCTTGCCTTTCCGGTTGCAACCACAGATCTCTCAGTATCTGCATCGGCCCGCGCACCTGGCGTCCATATAGCACCTCAAAAGGCGAAAAGCCGGTACTCTTGTGGGACCTCACGGTACGCAAACAGCAGTGCTGGTATCCACCGATCCTAATCACCTGGTTTCTCCTGACACAGTCTGCGCAGCATCCGCTTCAGAGTACCGTTGAAGCGTTCCACCAATCCATTGCACTGCGCATGGTATGGTGTGGTAGTCAGACCCCGAATGGCTAATAGTCGATAGACCTCCTGTATGATCTGACCAGTAAACTGGGTTCCTCTATCAGTCAGTACCGACCCAGGGACTCCTGTTTGCGTCCACATGTTGAAAGCTGCCTCTGCCACCGACTCACTCGTGATCTGGCGAAGAGGAACCGCTTCAGGATATCTTGTCGCAAAATCGACCATCACCAGCACGTATCTGTACCCATTCTGGGATGCTGGAACGATGGGCCCTATGATGTCCATCCCAACCCGCTCGAACGGCTCGCGCATCAGTGGCATCCTCACGAGGGGAACTCTTGACACTCTTCCCTTGTCCACAGTGCGCTGACACTCGAAGCATGACTGGCAGTACCGACGAATATCAGCATGCATACCTGGCCAATAAAAATGGCAACTAACTCGCTCCTTGGTTCGGGTGGTACCTAAGTGACCAGACATGGGTACGTCGTGGCCTAGCTTCATCACTGTGGCCCGTAGTTCAGCTGGGACGCAGATCTGACTCGCTACGTCCTTGGGACCCTCAAACCGCCGGACCAGTACACCAGATTTCCGAGCGTACTCGACTCGTCCAAACTTGGTGTGGAAGTGCGTCCCTGCTTCACATGCACTCCGAGCCTTCCTCAAGGTTTCATCCTGGTCCTGCATCCGAATTAACTGCTGAGTGGAGGTGTTCAGGATGCATTCCTCCACGGGCAGTGGCATAGGCTTCTGCTGCTCCCTGGCTCTCTGCGCGCGTGTCTGCACTGCCCCTACCAACGCCGGGTCTGCGTATACGGGCACACGTGTCCATTCAGGATCTCCTAACCTCTTTGCAAAGTTCCCGATCAGGACTTCCTGCACAGGGCTATTCATAACCAAAACCTCCAACTTCCCTGCGATAAATGGTGACTTCAACTCTATCACCGCCACGGGTAACACAGACCTACATCTGGATTCAGCCAACACTACTGGGACCGTCTCTCCTGTGTACGCGTCTGCCGGTACCAACCACTTGGCCACTACGGTGTATCCGGCACCAGTGTCCCGTAATCCATTGGGCGGAGATCCATTGACCTCTACAATGCACGCAGGATTGTACTGCTGCTCAGCGTATGGGTGACACAATGTAGGGACTACTCGAGCTTGGGGCTGGTCACAACAATGAACAGCAACAGAATGGTGCTCAGGGCATTTCCTAGCGATATGGCCTGGCTTCTTGCAGTTGAAACACACTACAGTCGATCTAGGCCCCTCTGACCTCCTGTTCAGCTGCTGTAGCGTACCATCACTTTGTTGGGACCTCCCTGTGGGCTGGCTCCCTGCTGTTTCATGCCTATTACCCAGGTTGGGCTCTTAACTGTTCGATCTTGCCTCACCTTCCTCCCCAACCTTTTGGCCTCTGCCAAAACAGTAGCTTCTGTTGCAAGTTGTTCCAGTTTTCGGGCATGTCTTCCGCACCTCAATCGTGAACTCTGGGGACAGCAGCTGATAAAATGTTCTTGGAAAAGCAGATCCTTTACATCCTCTGCCACACTCTCATCCTTGCCTGCTGCTGCACACCAGATGGAAAACCACCACTTCATCCTTCCCAGCATCTGGCCGAAAGTCTCAGCAGCGTCCTTCTTGATGCTGCTGAACTTTTCCCGGTAGGCCTCAGCATCTAGCCTGAAGTGGCTTAACAGGGCGCCCTTTATCTGATCATAGTCGCCTAACTCATCCGCACTCAAGCGCAGCACCGCTTCACTAGCCCTACCTCTCAGTAGAGACATCAGACGTGTTGGACATGAGGTCTTGCTCCACTTACACATCTGGGCTACACGCTCAAATTGGGCGATGAAAGCGTCCACATCGTCGTTCTCTCCCAATGGCTCAAGGTGGACATGCTTCGTTTCCTCCACCTCAATCAAGCGTTTCCTATGCGCTGCTTCATCTAAGGCCTGCTTCTCCTGTATTAGTAGCTCTCGCTGTCTTGCCTCTAACTCGGCTTCATCTCTTCGTTTCTTGAGATCTAACTCGGCTTGCCGTGTCTGAGCCTCTACTTCTCTTATCGCCCTTTCTTCCTCCATCTTCTTCCTCTGCAGTTCCAATTCCATCTGTCTCGCAGCTTTCTCATCCTCATCCTTACTGCTTTAACCGTTCCCTCTCATCTTCGATCTTCTTCTGCTTCAATTCTAGCTCCCTCTGCCTAGCAGCTCTCTCCTCTTCAATCTTCTTCTGCTGCATCTCTAGCTCCCCACTTGGCAAACTTTGCATAAGACCCCATCCCCTGCTCTTGATCCACCCCGCATCCTGGTCACTAACCTTAGGTTTGGTATCCGTCACAGGGGCCTGTGGATCCATGACACTATCGGGGTCGTACTGCGGATGGGCTCGGGTGTGTTTAGACATAGGGTACCCCTACCACCACAGAGCTAGCAAGGGACAGTATCCAATGTGAGCGCAAGTAGATGTTCCTAACTACGCGCTTGCCCCCTTAACCAACAAACTGAAGCAACTCAGCGCAAGTATACAATACTCTCATTAAGTCAAGCAGCAAGGCATCACTCAACCCACACTCGTGTACCACATACGTGTACCCACATGGGCTCCAACCCGGGCACTGACCCAATCACGTGACACCGTATGCCCACTGTCCACTGTGCATGCACACCAGTTCATATAAACTACCCTCAGTCACAGGCCTCACTGTCTCTGGTAGGCCACACCCACACAACCACAGTGCACTTGCACCCCTCAAGTCCAGAAGCACGCACAGCACACCCTAGTGTCGCAACACTGCGCATCCCCGTGCTTCCCACACACAGTCACCTGGACTTACTCTGCCCTTAATCACCACAGAGTTATCTAAACACACAGCGTGCACAGTCATGGGCTGGGTACCAACTCCACCTACTCACTGGGAGTATACTACAGCACAAGTATACAATACTCTCAATGAGTTAAGCAACAAAGCATCACTCCACCCGCACTCATGTACCTCATACATAATTATACCCACATGGGCTCCAACCCATACAATACCAACAACGCACAGTCTGGGCACTGACCCAATCACGTGACACCGTATGCCCACCGTCCACTGTGCATGCGCACCAGTTCACATGGACTACCCTCTGTCACAGGCCTCACTGTCTCTGGTAGGCCACACCCACACAACCACAGTGCACTTGCATCCCTCAAGTCCAGATGCACTCACAGCACACCCTAGTGTCGCAACACTGCGCACCCCCGTGCTTCCCACACAGTCACCTGGGCTTACTCTGCCCTTAATCCCCACAGGATATCTAAACACACAGTGTGCACAGTCACGGGCTTGGTACCAACTCCACCTACTCACCGGGGGTATACTACACTCAAGGGACACAAGGGACACCCGGTACCCTCCGGCACCTCACATAAACTGCACGGCGTAATATCTCACGCTCCCAACCACCTCTCAACGTTTATTGACCACTCACACCTCACACACTCGGTAGCGCCAACCCATTCACACCAACACAAGTGCCCTGCCCCATGCCAATGGAAACCTTCCTGAAGTGAACAGGGACACTACGCACCACCTCCCAGGGTACTGGTACGCTCCCACCAACCACCCACTTACAACTGAAACAGCATACACACCGGACACAACACCCCCCTACCTCCCTCCTGGCTACCTATCACCTACCCAAAACCCCCTATTTACCCCGCATCTACACCACAAAGTCTCACGGTCGCTAAGACGGACGGCCCTACCACCCCTACCCACGCCTATCACACACTAGGTCAGACAACACAGCACACTAACACAGCTTTACAATCATGCACACTTCTTTATTCCAACATACACACCATGGCGCCACCACCAGCAATCACCACACCTGTCACCCACAACCGCACACAGGTATCCCACTTCCCCGCTGACCCACCCTTCCCTGCTACAATGACCTGGGAGACCCTAACCTATCCTAAAGCACCAGTTGCGGTATATCACTGTGACCTGGGGGACCCTAACCTATCCTAAAGCACTAGTTGCGGTATATCACTGTGACCTGGGGACGCAGCGATAGCCCGCACACGTGGTGGCTAACTACCAGGGACAAGGACCAACCCAAGGGGCTCTAATCTCTAAACTACTACCACCCACCCCTCTCCCCGGCACCCACCCTTCCTTTTTTGACCCGGGACCACTACCACACCGGTCGCTGCGTCCCTAAAGGAGGCAACGACAGGTACCCTATGCCGTGCTGGCCACTACGTCCCTAAAGGAGGCAGCAGCTAACACCCCTAACCCTACTGCCTATTGCTACACCCCCTTCCTACCACAACATTGGACAACCCATCCTCCCCTCCTCGGCGCTGTCCGTGGCCCCTCACAGGCTGACTCCTCCACGGAAGACCCCGCTCCTCGGCGCTGTCCGTGGCCTCACGCAAGACGACTCCTTCCCGTGGAACACAGCACTCACACACACACTCGGCCCCCTCTCAACGGACCCGACTCTTGAAGGAACCCCTCCTCCACTGAAGGCTCCGCCAGAACTGAGGGTGAAGGAAAACCCGGCGCAGCACCCCCTCACAAGGCGCCTGAACAGGGTGGTCCTTCCCTCCTGGGAAAGAGGAACAGGTGGCTGGAGAACTGCCTCACAGACGGCAGACGGCTTGGGTGGACTCCCCCTCCCGGAAGAGCACAGGTAGGAGGAGAACTGCCTCACAGACGGCAGACGGCCTGGGTGGTCTCCTCCTTCCGGGAGAGCACAGGTAACAGGACGTCGCCGCTCACCTGCCAGCACTCGGCCGCCGACCGCAGTGATCCGGCCCCAGCCTCGGCACGGAAGCAGGATATCTGCTGAAACATATGTAGGCCACTACTGTAGTGTCGCTACTACCTGGGTAATCAAGGCACACAGCCTACTTGGTATGGCTTTAACTCTCCATCTCCCTTCTTCCTAACTACTAAAATTCTTAATGGGGCTGCCTCCCCGCAACCTAAGGCATCTTCCTCCAATGCTGTTTTGTCACAATTTTATATATCCCCGTACGTGTGATGACTCACTTGCTCTACAGAAAACTTCCAACCATATGGACTCACTGTGCTGTACAAAATGCGTACGTCACAATGTGCACACAACACCCATCATTGCGCCAGTCTCCTTGAAGGGTGTCATTAAAGACTTGCCTTCACGCGCATATCGCTCTCAACAAAAGCTGGTGCGCTTGCTCACACACACACACGTCAAAGATACAGTCTGCACGCGCACGACACTCGCGTCGAGAGCCATGACTCATACTCCGTCACGAGAAACGGTCCACCTTTCACCCCCCCCCCCCCTACCCCCCACCCCCCCTCCCAATAAATTTGTCATATGTATTTTTTGGTGCTTTAGAGTGTATAGATCACGAAAGATCATGTTAACATAAAAAATCTTGGGACGCGCTGTCCCTTCTGGCTTAATTTTGAAGGTGCCGCGGCTGCTTTTCGTCGGTCCAAAATGTTCCATAAGTTTGGTGATCACTTGTGTCTTTGTAAATTTGCCAAAGTGTTTGCAATAAACTGTCTCTCTTGAAAAGTGTGCAACTTATTAGAAACAAAGTACACCACAGTTTCAAAGAACAGTCTCTTGTGATTCTTTTGAGCTATGCCACATCACCATGGGCCTGTGCTGATGTCCTCTTTTGCCGGGTTATCTCCCCTACCCCCTATTTGGCTTCGACGCAAATTTTATTCTTTACAAATTCATATTGGACTTTTTATTGGGAAAAAAAGTGAATGTGCACTTTCCAAGTGTGAGCGCATATGTGTTTGCGTGTGTGCGTGCGTGCGTGCGTGCGTGCGTGCGTGCGTGTGTGTGTATGTGTGTGTGTGTGTGTGTGTGTGTGTGTGTGTGTGTGTGTGTGTGTGTGTGTGTGTGTTTGATGATGATTGTTCTCAGATGCTGGCATTGGAAGGCATTCTGTTTCATGTGACATCTGCCAGACTGTATTTAAATCAACCACAATCTCATCATTCTGAGTCGCTTCCCTCGGCACAAGTAGAAAGCGACTCTTCTGATACGTAGGCTATAACAGCTTCTTCTTCGCCGTCGTCAGAGTCTGGAAAATCCACAAGGATGTCAACCATATCTGCGGGCAGGATGACGTCCTCCTCTTCTGCGTACCACACTGGTTCCAAGGTGCCATCAACGTCAATCCATCCATGTCCATTGCTTGCTGCTGGAACATCACATATGGGTTCGAAAGCCCTCTTCCAAATGGCAACTTGATAGTTGCTCCGTTTGATGTGCTTTTGAAGAGTTTGTTTGCACGGAGGCATGCTTGCCGTGTCAACGTTGTGGTGTGCGTTCAATGGCTCATCTCCACATCTCTCCTTGAGTAGCTGGTGTCGGAGGTCATTGACACCGGTGAAACAATGTCTGCCGTACATGACACAGGTGAAGGTCTCAAGATCGGCTTTGACTTCTTCAGCGATGGCCCATGTACCTCCAAGGCGGGCAATTGTTTCCATAAATCTTGGATTCTGCTGAAGAACTTTGATGGGTTTAATTTTCCCGATGCCCTTGAATGCACTTGTTGTGTCGCAGCCGGTATAAGCATGAAGAGCCAGGAGGCGGTGCAGTGCTGTTGCCCGTATGCTGTAGCGATGTCAGTGACGTTGATGAGCCGTTGTTTGTTCCCCATTCCTGTGTCGAACAGAATCACCACGTCCTTCAGCTGCAGAGCCAAGTGCAGGAAAATTAAGAAAATGTCCGAGTCGGGACTCTTGACGCGGACGAAGCTGTAGCCATTCCGTTCAACGTACGCACAGTAGAGGGCAACTAGAATCCGTCTCTTGTGTGGATTTGAGCGTTGCGGTTGGCGTCCTTGTTGTCGTCAGCTCATCTGCCGATTGCAGCAGGAAGGCTTCTCCCTCACATATCAGCATGACTTTTCTGTCCTTGAATTTTGGCGCATTCTCATCTTTGCTCCAAACGTCGAGTAATACTTGGCTGAGCTGCTTCTTGTTTTCGTCGTTTGACAGAAACGTTTTCCAGTCTGCAGGACGCTTGGTGCTTTCTCCTTTCACGATGATCTTATCGCCAGTGCCTCTCCTTTTCCTTTCCATCACTTTGATTGAGTCCGTTTTGTACATGTCTGTACTGAACACCACGCCCGTTCCCTTTGGCAGCAAGTCAGATATCTTCTGGCTGATCTGCCTGAAACTGGAGGGAAGCTGTTGCAAACAGTGAAACATTGCGTTGCCATCCATCACAACCAGTGTCGCTTCATGGGGAGGTAGAGCGGCATCTTCCATATCTTTGGAGAGGTAGTTGAACCCTTTTGCTTTGTCGGTCTTGGCAAGGAAATCGTCAGCAGTGGCAATACTGTAAGGTACAGGAGTAAGTTGGTATGTCATCAACTGTTTCAGATCGAGTTGAACACCTGCTTCCTGTGCCTTTACAAGGAGTTCAAAGGCAAGGTTCCCTTGTTTGTATTCCACAACCTTCTTCTTGGTAGTCCTCATGTGGACGTATTTGTTCATCGATGCCATCATTTTCAGGTTTAACCGCTTGACTGGTTCAAAGAAATTGTCATTTGCCATCAGTCTCTGTGTGATAAACGCCTCCTTCACGGCTTTACCAGCTTTTTCTGCCCTCAACACATCATGCTGAATGCCGGCTGGGACAAATGCTCCAGATGACAGGGCGATGAGTTTGACCGAGGCTTCCTCACAGAAAAGGTCGATGAAACTTTTGATTGCATCCGAGTCTTCATGACGTTGCTTTTGCTCTTCAGTATCTCAGAAGGACGCAAGTCACGATATCTACTGCCAACCTCATCACCTTGTGCCATGCCAGCCATGTCGAGAGTTGCATGAAGTTTGACCTCTCATGGGTTGTCCTGACCCATCTTTGGTAGGCTTCCTGGTTCGACAGCAGTCCCGTGAGACCAGCGCCACCTCCGGCAGCTCCTCCTCGGCTTTTGGCGTGATTCATGAACGTTTCTTCCATGGCCTTGTCCACTGCACAGCGATTGCCAGGAATGAAGGACCTTGCCACGCTGAAAGCACTCTCTGCAGCATCTCCTTGACTCCAGGATTTGACAAGTCAATGTTTGCCAAGAAGGCTGAGAAGAAGGTCAGATAGCGTGCATAGTTTTGTCCACCGAAACTGAAGAAGAGGTCTGGCATTTGGGACATTGTTTGTGCGTACAGCAGGAAGTCGTTGATTTTGACGGCCTCAAGGAGCATTAGGACAAGGCATACATGATCGATGTCGACAACCAAAGTTGTGCAGTTGGTTCAAAGGCTCCTTCTCTGACTCTGTCTCTGAACTGTTCGTACTCTGCCGTGAAACTGAAGATTGCTTCATCTTGCTGAAGCTCGGTCAACGTCTCTTTTGAGAAGAAACATGAGGCTGTCTGGAGTTTGGTCATGCTGTCTTCCGACAGTGTCGGAAATGACGTGTCTTCATCTCTGATTTCAAGATATCTTTCCAGCAGCAAGCGTTCTAGACTCTCACGCATTGTCTTATGGCAGAACAATGCTCGTTCATATGTTTGCCAGACAGCACCCCTTGCCGAGAACCAGAAGAGATCAGATCTGCCTTCAGAGGGATATCTCCGAACCCAGAACCATCCAGCTTTTCCCCAAGCATCTTGAGGTTCGCACAGGCAAGGTGGAAAGTACCGATCAGAATAATATGCTTCTTATACCGGTCAGGTTGGTTCCAGATGATCGGGTAAATTTAAATACAGTCTGACAGATGTCACCATGAAACAGAATGCCTTCCAATGCCAGCATTTGAGAACAATCGTCATCAACACACACATTTCACACCTTCACAATTCCACGTACATATATTGATATAGTTATGGCTTCGGCCTCCCCGTCATTTAGTGTTTCCATCTCCCCCTCTTCCACCCCCGCCAGTTTCCCTTCCCCCACCATCATTTGTCTCCTCCATGATACCTTCTGTCTGTCTGCCTCCCATCTCTCCATCCACTCTCTCCACTTGCCTTCCCCCTCTGCCTCCCATCACCCCATCCTCCCCTTCACTCTTCCCTGCCCCTCTTCCCCCCATAACACTTTCACCCCTCTCCCTCCCCTGTCCCCCTTTCCTTCCTGCACCACTGTCACCTCTACCATTCCCTCCTTCCCCTCTGTCCGCCATCATACTGTCTCCTTCTCCTCTGTCCGCCATCATACTGTCTCCTTCTCCTCTGTCCGCCATCATACTGTCTCCTTTCCCCTTTCCTGTCCGCCATCATACTGTCTCCTTCTCCTCCGTCCGCCATCATACTGTCTCCTTCTCCTCCGTCCGCCATCATACTGTCTCCTTCTCCTCTGTCCGCCATCATACTGTCTCCTTTCCCCTTTCCTGTCCGCCATCATACGGTCTCCTTTCCCCCTTCCTGTCCGCCATCATACTGTCTCCTTTCCCCCTTCCTGTCCGCCATCATACTGTCTCCTTTCCCCCTTCCTGTCCACCATCATACTGTCTCCTTTCCCCCTTCCTGTCCGCCATCATACTGTCTCCTTTCCCCCTTCCTGTCCGCCATCATACTGTCTCCTTTCCCCCTTCCTGTCCGCCATCATACTGTCTCCTTTCCCCCTTCCTGTCCGCCATCATACTGTCTCCTTTCCCCCTTCCTGTCCGCCATCATACTGTCTCCTTTCCCCCTTCCTGTCCGCCATCATACTGTCTCCTTTCCCCCTTCCTGTCCGCCATCATACTGTCTCCTTTCCCCCTTCCTGTCCGCCATCATACTGTCTCCTTTCCCCCTTCCTGTCCGCCATCATACTGTCTCCTTTCCCTCCTGTCGCCATCATACTGTCTCCTTCCCCCTTCCTGTCCGCCATCATACTGTCTCCTTCTCCCCTTCCTGTCCGCCATCATACTGTCTCCTTCTCCCCTTCCTGTCCGCCATCATACTGTCTCCTTTCCCCCTTCCTGTCCGCCATCATACTGTCTCCTTTCCCCTTCCTGTCCGCCATCATACTGTCTCCTTTCCCCCTGTCCGCCATCATACTGTCTCCTTTCCCCTTCCTGTCCGCCATCATACTGTCTCCTTTCCCCTTCCTGTCCGCCATCATACTGTCTCCTTTCGCCCTTCCTGTCCGCCATCATACTGTCTCCTTTCCCCCTGTCCGCCATCATACTGTCTCCTTTCCCCTCTGTCCGCCATCATACTGTCTCCTTTCCCCTTCCTGTCCGCCATCATACTATCTCCTTTCCCCTTCCTGTCCGCCATCATACTATCTCCTTTCCCCTTCCTGTCCGCCATCATACTGTCTCCTTTCCCCTTCCTGTCCGCCATCATACTGTCTCCTTTCCCCCTTCCTGTCCGCCATCATACTGTCTCCTTTCCCCCTTCCTGTCCGCCATCATACTGTCTCCTTTCCCCCTTCCTGTCCGCCATCATACTGTCTCCTTTCCCCCTTCCTGTCCGCCATCATACTGTCTCCTTTCCCCTTCCTGTCCGCCATCATACTGTCTCCTTTCCCCCTTCCTGTCCGCCATCATACTGTCTCCTTTCCCCCTTCCTGTCCGCCATCATACTGTCTCCTTTCCCCTTCCTGTCCGCCATCATACTGTCCCTTTCCCTCTGTCCGCCATCATACTGTCTCCTTTCCCCCTTCCTGTCCGCCATCATACTGTCTCCTTTCCCCTTCCTGTCCGCCATCATACTGTCTCCTTTCCCCTTCCTGTCCGCCATCATACTGTCTCCTTTCCCCCTTCCTGTCCGCCATCATACTGTCTCCTTTCCCCCTTCCTGTCCGCCATCATACTGTCTCCTTTCCCCCTTCCTGTCCGCCATCATACTGTCTCCTTTCCCCCTTCCTGTCCGCCATCATACTGTCTCCTTTCCCCTTCCTGTCCGCCATCATACTGTCTCCTTTCCCCTTCCTGTCCGCCATCATACTGTCTCCTTTCCCCCTTCCTGTCCGCCATCATACTGTCTCCTTTCCCCCTTCCTGTCCGCCATCATACTGTCTCCTTTCCCCTCTGTCCGCCATCATACTGTCTCCTTTCCCCCTTCCTGTCCGCCATCATACTGTCTCCTTTCCCCCTTCCTGTCCGCCATCATACTGTCTCCTTTCCCCTCTGTCCGCCATCATACTGTCTCCTTTCCCCTTCCTGTCCGCCATCATACTGTCTCCTTTCCCCCTTCCTGTCCGCCATCATACTGTCTCCTTTCCCCCTTCCTGTCCGCCATCATACTGTCTCCTTTCCCCTTTCCGCCATCATACTATCTACTTTCCCCTTCCCATTGTACTGATGCGGTTAAAGCTCTCAGTAACCTGCATTTGTCTGCACCTCGTTTTGCTTCGGGTAAGACGGCCTGCTGTTTTGGGAGTTTCAGTCACCACAGAACAGTTCTGTGCCGTGGACTTCACCTGTGGCAAGCTACATGCTTGCAAGATGGCAGGTGATTGGCTCTCAACGTCGCCTTGCTTCGTTCCCACAGCCACTGCCTGTTTCACAAGAGTCAAACTGCTGTCTGAAGTGTCTAAGAGTGAGGGTATAGTCGGTACAGGTTCTGACACAATTGGTGGGATCTGAGCAGAATGACCCCCTGGGGTACAATCAGTTAGTACCAGGGAGTTGGAGTGCTCGACGTCTATTGCTTGATGAACATCGTGGTGTGAAGGGGTTTTGTCAGTCACCAGCGTGTTCCCTACATGGGCACCATCACTGTGGGGTGGGGCTGTAGGAGACACATTGACGGGGGATACCAACAAGTCATTGGGGGACATGTCATTTCTACCTTCCTCTACCAGTCTCACCCCCGGTTTCGCCGGTACCTTGGTTGGCGGTTACGTTGAGGCTGGGGTTTTGCAGGCGTGGGAGACATTTGGGACTGACAGGTCGATGGGTGAGCCTTCTGGTTGCTATCCACAGTAACATATGTTGTCTGAACATTGTCTTTGTCGCTGCAGTTGAGCTGAGTATGACCTCTTCTTGCTGGTGTGTGTCAAGACTTTTTTTTAGCTGTGCTGTCTCTGGTACTCTCATGCTCTGCAGGTGAAAGGTATCTGTTATTGACCTTCGGCTTCTGACTCTTTGTGTCGGAAGTGCGTTCATGTCACAGGGGTGGGGTGGATGGCTGTTCAGGCTACAGATTACCTGGCTGGTCTGACCACTGGTCTGCTCTCCATGGAGGTGACTGGACGTGAGTTGAATCAGGTCCTCTCCTTGGGGTATACCATCAGTTATTTCTGGATCTGACTGTCTCTTCCCCATTGTCTTCCTGCTGTCAGCTTCTGCTGGGCTCCTTCTTCCTCTGACTGCAGAGTCAACAGGGATGTCTTTAGGAAGTGATTTCCTATGGTTCCTGACTTGCTGCCGAGACTGTCTGTGATGCAGACGACCCTTCCAGAAATAGACGCTTCTTCCTGCTGCCTTTTCTTTCTTGAGAGCTTGGCTCTGTCGATGAGTCAGGTCGGCGGCCACTCTGACACCAATGGAGACAGACATTTCTTTCCTGCTCTCGTTTGCCTGAAGAATATTGAGTTTATCGTTCCAGCGGTGGATGCAGGCGATGATAGGTCTGGGGTTGTTCCAGTCCTCGGTCTTGTGTCCCGTGCGATGGGCGCGTTCTATGTCATCGACTGTCCATTGTTTCCTGTCAGGGAAAAATCTGTCCAGAAGCTGAACAACTTTGCGGGTGCACTGTTGGGGGCTCTCATTTGGGCCTTCATATACGTGGAAAAATCTTCAGTTGTTTCGCCTCGAGAATGATTCCAGGTGGTCGATCTCCTCTTCAGCTTTCCTGCTAGCGTCACAGTGATAATCGTTCCATTGCTGCAAGCTATCACACTGTTCTTTAAGAAATCTGCATCTCCTCAGAATAAGTTCTAGTTGCTGTTTTAGTATCTCATGCTGCTCTTGATGGGAGCAACACCATTCATGCAGTTGGTCAACTGAACTGGCAAGCCCCCCTTCGGGTGGGTAAGCACCCGGATGATAGTTGGCCTCACTGCGAGTCCATGGGTAACGTGCAAGGTGCAGCATTCTTTTCTGGACCTGTGTTACAGAGAAATCAGGACAGACGTCAGAACCTTGTGAGTTGTTTGAACTGTGTTGTTGGACTGGGTCGAAAGCCTGGTTGTAGTTTGAGTAGTCACAGAATTTCTTGGTGTGGTCTCGTCTATACTGACAATTGTACACATCTGTTGGACCAGGATTACTCTCTATGTCTCCAGAAACAAGCAGCAGCCATGACAGGAAGAATATCAAAACAAACATGTCCTTGATGGTGGTTGATTCGATGCTGCACCTCACTCGCATACAGCACACTGTCCGGAACCTCACAGTACCAGGTCTTTGGAATGTGATCTGATGAAACCTGTAGGCAACAGCCCACATGCCAAAACAACGTTTCAGCCGAGAAAGAGCATCTTCCAAAGCAGCAGTTTTTTTCTTTGCTGTGTGTGTTGAAAAAGAAAAAAGAAAAGTCATTGCAGGCGCATGTGCTTCTGTTCTCTCCAGACAAACAAACTACAGTCAGCAGTGAACACAACAGTATTGTCACAGGCAGAGGCAAAGACCAGGAGAGTTTAATTCCCTGTGCCTGTAACCTTACCTTTCCACTGAGGTGAAAAAAAAAAAAAAAAACGTGCACGTGCTATGCGCAAGTTGTGCGTGGCTGCCTCGACTGAACATGATCCAGTCCTGAATTCCTGTCACATCACTGTTTTCTTCTTTTTATGTATTAATTAATTAGTAGGAGGTACCGTCGATGCCACTGTCAATCGAACTAAACCATTGGTACCACCGTCTTCAGCACACCTTCATACACCGTCTTGCAAACTTTCATTGCAGTCCAACACTTCTTAGTACCCGAATGTGTACTTTTTCCGAGACAGACTGAACACGCATTCTCCCTTCCAAGTAAATTTCACCATGTCTTTTAAACGAGAGAGAGAGAGGGGGGGGGGGGGGAGGGAGGGAGGGAAACAGACAGACAGACAGAATAAAAAATGTTGATACGCAGGTTGGCTTCTGGAGTTCTGCCACAGTGTGTTAAAAATACCCACAGTGCGCTCTCCGTGTCACACAGAGTTCAGTGTTTGACGTCACTGTGTAAATGACGACACAATAAGAAAGAAAGACAGACAGAAAGAAAGAAAGAAAGAGAGCAGACGGGAAGAAGGAATGAACGTACGCGAATGCCACTGAAGAAGAACAGGCGGACGAAATAAACGAGGAGGTCACTCGACGACACACAGAAAACTAGTGGACCTGGAGAATGACTGAAAGTTAACACCGCTTTTCCATCCCAGCGCTATGACCACCGTCCTCTCCATCCCCTGGACATTGCTGCTGTCTGTGACGATGACCTGGTCAGTGGGGGCCAGGGCCAGATCCCGTGCATCACTATCACTGGGTCGATGTGGCACCACCCTGACCGGTACACCATGACGGCCACTCAGACGACGTACAAGGACGTCAGCATCACGTGCATCAGGAAGGTTACGACAGAGAATCCAGGTGTCCCGGTACTGGGGGGCACCTGAAAACAGCATGATCATGATGACATGACGTCACTGTACACCTCCACCCCTGGCTGGTATGATGCACACAGACACACTGACAGCCAGCCAACCAGCCAAACAGACAGAAAGACAAACAGACAGACACACGCACACACAACCATCCATTGTGTACAAGAAATAAATGTGAATCAGAGGAGGAGATCCAGATCTATTTCTCCTGTCAGTACTTGTACATTGTACAGAATTAGATCTAAATTCCTGTCATCACCAGGATGATGATGATGATGACGACGACGACGATGACAACGACCACGATGATGATGATGATGATAATGACGATGATGATGAGACAGAACAGTTCCTACCTGGCTGTCCCACACGTATTTCGTGGGTTAGGAGGGGACCAATGGTGTCAGCACACAGGGCACACTGCCAGGGATAATGCCCACTGTGACCTGCCTGACCATCGTGACTCAGCTGCCGGATTGGTGGTCCGTCTGTGGGGAGAGGCAGTGCTAGGGCGCTGTACCGGGGGATGTTGATACCAATCAGATGTGCCCTCTCCACCAGTCTGGTCACTGCAGGTGGTGACCGAAGAGGTTCACTGACTGTGCAGACCGTCAGCCAGGACGGAGGGGTACATGTGGGGTCGTTGTCCACGCTGTACACTGACGCTGCCCACACAGGGAGTAAGGGCAGTTGCTGCTGTACAGCTGTCAGCCACGTGATGAACTGGTCACTGTGACATAGGATACAAAAATAGGTTTAGGTCCCGTAAACTCCGTGTAGATTTAAAATGGGATCTATAGCACATAGTCTATGGTGACATGTCTTCATTTTTTTTTTTACATTCTTCATACTTAGTGCTACTACTGAAGTAGTTGTGATATCAACAGAAGTAGTATAGCAGCAGTAGCAGTAGCAGCAGCTATGGTAGCAGTAGTGGTGGCAGTACCAGCAGTAGTCTCTGCCTCGTGTTTCCCTCTTTCTCTTTCAATTCTCCATTTAGAATCTGAAATATGAAAAGCGCATTCATAGCACACCTTCAGAATATTCCGCCTTTTTGTGTATTGGAATAGCAGTGGTGGTGGTGGTGGTGGTGGTAGTAGTAGTAGTAATAGTCGTGGTAATAGTAGTAGTAGTGGCAGCAGCAGCAACAATAGTAGTAGTAGTAGCAGCAGTAGAAGCAGCAGTAAAAGCAGCAGTAGTAGAAATAGTAGTAGTAGTAGTAACAGCAGCAGTAGTAGTAATAGCAGTAGCAGTAGTAGCAGCAGCAGCAGCAGCAGCAGTAGTAGTAGTAGTAGAAATAGTAATAGTAGTAGCAGCAGCAGCAGCAGCAGCAGTACTAGTAGTAGTAGCAGCAGTAGTTTATTTATTTATTCCTTTATCAGTTTTTCTTTTTCATTCATTCATTTGCTTATTAATGGGTTCATTTATTCGTTTGTTTGTTTTGTTTATTTGCGCGAGTCGCTGAACGTGTTCAAATAAAGACGGATATGCTATCTCGAACAAAGAGAACAGATTCTATATTTGATTGGTGTGTTGTCTATTTGTGTTCATCTGGACCAGCTGGGATGAGGTGGGGCGGGGAGGATGGGGAGGAAGGGGGCGATTCGGGAGAGGAGGGTGGGGATATCCTGTAATAGCTCTGTTTTGTCACACACACACACACACACACACACACACACACACACACACACACACACACGCACACACACATACACACACTCTCACAAACACACACACAAACACATTCACAAACACACACACACACACACACACACACACACACACACACACACACACACACACACACACACCACGTGTGACCAAAGTCAAAAACTGACTTGTCATCAGAAACCTCATCAAAGAGGATGAAGGCCTCAGGATTAGGACCAGCACCGAGCAGCTGCACCAAATTGGAAATATCCTTATTGACGTCATCGATGTCACATCTGAGACGGTGGATGCTTCCAGCTGGTGCTGCTGCTGCTGTCCCCAGCATTCTGCCCAGCTGCTCCTCACCAAGATGGGCAGGGCTGTATTCTCAGACTGACTCTGACTAACAACGACCACTTCTCCCCCTGCCTCGCCCACTGCAGGGCCTTCAGAACCAGGACTACGGTTTTCCCACAGCCTGGCGGACCCTGCAGGTACAGGTATTGTGGCACTGGATGCATGTTGAGCAGAGCCACCTGCTGGGGCGTGAGGACGAGGGAGACGAAGCGCAGGGCAGTTTCGGCCACAGCCTCTCCGAAGGTCCTCAGCACCTTGCGTGGTTGGCCAGCTGTGGGGATGTCGACCGTGCTGGCCGGTCCACAGAACCTGTTACAGTCCACACACACACACACACACACACACACACACACACACACACACACACACACACACACACACACATCTGTGTATGGTGAGAGACAGAGAGAGAGAGAGAGACAGAGAGAGAGAGATGGCAGTTGAAATATGACTGTTTCTACACCTAGATAACATGGAGAATTCTTGTCATTCTCAGATACTTTGACCCGAGATGGGCTCCATGCTCGAAATTCTGCTGATCAGAGTCGTTTTGATATCAAGACGTTTTAAAACATGACAGACGGTCCCTGAAGAAGCCCTCCAGAGCCGGTGAGCTCTTGGAAATGAAAGAAACGAAATGAAAAATAAAACAAAACGAACGATTCTACAACAGGCACTGGACTTCCTTTTTCATTCTCCGTGTGATCAAACCTTCTAACTGGTGCCGCAAATCATGTCCATTGGAGTAGTGTGGTGCTGGCTGCTTATGGGGATTGTTTTTGTCGTTTAGGGTACGTATGTATATATGTATGTATGCATGTATGTACGTATGTATGTGCGTCTGTCTGTCTGTGTATCTATCTGTCTGTCTGTCTACTGTCACGTTCCTCCATTAAAATTCATAATGTTTCTTTAGTCATTTAACGAAATATCTATCTATCTATCTATCAATCTATCTATCTATCTATCTATCTATCAAGAAACATTAATTGTATGTAAATGAATAAAGAAACATTATAATATTATATGAAAAATTCCTGATGATAATAGGCATATGCTTACTGTGTGCTTTCTTTCCTTCCTTAATCAGCCTTATATGTACCATCATTTTTTTCTTTAAATAGGTTGTAATGTGTCATCTTTGTTTCTGTTCCCAAACTATACCTAATTTTTGTTTGTTTGTTCGGGGTCTATTTCTTTGAAGCCTTTGCAACCGGGTTAGTGCAGTCCATGGCAGCAATATTCCGCAGTGAGTCGCCTGACATTGAATTCACCAGGTTAGTGCAGTCCATGGCAGCAATATTCCGCAGTGAGTCGCCTCACATTGAATTCAGTTATTTACGTTGTTCACGTTTTCTATGCTTTTTAAAACGGCTTGTTGTGTGGAATTGTACAAAAGCGGCATGGAAGGGAACATTGTTACTCAGTACAGTAAAGCGTTTCCTCCCATGAACTGAAAGGCGACTTTTGTGCCGTGTACAAAAATTTAAAAAAAAACTATCCTAAATCTAACTTCGTCTGTAAACACACGCGCGCGCGCGCGCACACACACACACACACACACACACACACACACACACACACACACACACACACATTTCCTATCTATTTCCGGAGAGCATTTCAACCGCATGATAATGCTACCAGCTCCATAGCATTCCAGAAGCTACTTTATGTAGGCCTACTGCGATCGTGTTCACTTCACTTTTGACATAGTTCGTCCCAGACCTACCCTCTACCTATCGAAGCGTAATCGGACACAGGCAATTTGAATTCGTATAACAACTATACATGAATCATTCTCTTTTCTCCATCTTGAAGACATTCGTGTTGCCTGCTCTGAGGCCTCTCATCCAAAAGACGTGTGGCATGTTCAGAACAGTCTTCCATTTTCATCTCCCTCTCTTTCCGCTATTCGTGTGACCAAGTAGTCTACCTGTGTGTGCCAGCCTGCACAAGTTAGAACACACGGTGTGTGTGTACGCCAGTGGACACTATGCGGTCAGTTGTATCTGCTGAACCTGCACTCAGCTGAGCACGGCGCGTGGGACGTTCACTGCTCGTGCAGCACAATTCCACGTGCAGCCCGCTTCTTGGATCTCCAGCTTTGAACAGCTGCTACACCATCTCTCCACACTTCAACACACGCCACCAAGAGAATCGGATGTTATTATATTGGGTATTTATATAGCGCCTATCCTCGGTCACAGACCAAGCTCTGAGCGCTTTACAATAAATGCACTACCTCACTCACTCACTCAACGGGCTGCCTACCCAGGTAGAGCCGGCCGAAGAGCAGCCTACTGATGCTCATTCAGTCGTTTCCCGTACCATTCAAATATCGGTCACTCATTTTCATGTATCTCATTTATTCCTCCAGTTTCTCACATAGGATGCATACGATGTTTTATACGTGTCCTCCATTTCCACCGGTACACGATGGCACACGATAACACGGCTATCTTCAATTTACATCAGTTTTGCCAGAACAGCGGGGAACCCCCTTGCTCTTTTCGATTTTCAACTGCCGTGGGTTCTTTAACGTGTGCAGGGGGCCAGGAAGGCACACGGGTCCGACTCGCTTATAGTCTCCATCCGATGGACTTGACGTTCAGTTCGATTTGTCATTCAAACTGGGAAAGAAAGGGCGAGAAAGGCAGGGCTCGAACCCACGCACTTCTCACACGTTAGATTGGCAGGCGAACGTCTTAACCACTCTGCCACCTTTCTTCCTGATGATGGATCTTAACTTTCAAACTACGGTGCTGTCTTCACTGTGGGTGCCTCGCACACGTCCGTTGCATTGGACCTGGTACCTTCGATGGGTACAAGAGAGGCAGCCTAGTTCCAAGAGCCACGACCATCAGGCCAGACTGGAAGACTCACATCAGAGGCAACACCTAACTGAACAAAGAATTCCTGCAGAAGTGGAGGGAGAGAAGGCGCACCATCATCCATGCCGTCCATATTTTTTTTTGCTTCAATTATTGTGGATGGGTTGGGGACAGACGGTGGTCAGCCCTCTCTACCTCCCCTCTCCCCCCACCCCCTTTAGTATATTAAGTGGAGAGGAAGGGGGAGGGGGGTGCCGACGCCAGTGTTACTGTTATTCTTGAACCTCGCTCATATTTTCTTTAGCGCAGTTCCACTTACTTTACGCACATAATTATGATTTTCCTTCTGCCTTTGTCTGAGGTCTGGGATATTTCAAGACAGAACAGTAGTATTACAGGTTCTCCTGTCCATGCATGGAATGAGCACAATTCCCCAAACAGGCGTTCAGCCTACCTCGACCCGTTCTCCCATCCCCACCCGAGACAGACTGTTGTCTGAACGAATGATTTCCTATGGCTTTGTAATGTCTTTTGTGTCTCTGTCCGTTGATTTCTCCTAAATTAGTCAACTGGCAAGATGAAATACTTCTTTTTTCTGAATAAAATATTGGAGTTAAAACCTGTTCACTTTCTACATTTACATGGCAACAAATACAGCCTGACCTCGATTACAGATTTCTTTTTCATTACATTGCCTGTCTGTAAAATGCACTGTCACTGAATTTCGCGGGATACAATCTTACTGTGACATGAATGGCAATGAAATGGCAGACACAGCAGCAAAAAAAAAAGGTGCAAAAAGAGCAGAGTAAGCTACAAATCTTTTTTTCGCCCTTTCAGTTGAGGAAAACTGTAGTCTCCTTGAAACAGCATGGAAGATATTGAGGACAAGTAGTCCTACTGATAAGTAGATGCTACCTTCAAATAAAGCATTCCCATTTGAAATCATATCCAAAAAGTTGTCAATCCATTACTCTATCATTGTAGACTAACTACATCCGTTGTGTTTCGCTTAAGACTTGATGCTTTCAAAACGAAGTTCGCTAAAACTATAAGTTGCATATGTAGGTAACTGATCACACTTAAGTATATTTTCTTCACTTGTCAAAGGATGCAAACTTTTCTCCAGGAATTATTCACATCAAATGTTTTGTTGTTTTTTTTCAGAAGAAAACTTGGAAGAACTTCTGCATTCTTTTAATGGACAATGCTGAAGCTTTGACACATAGCATTAATAGAGCATTCCTTTAACACAATTTTACTGTTTCTTTATTGTTGTGCTTATAAACATGTCTATATTGTACTTGAAAGTTAGTTTGTTATACGTAAGCGTTATGTTATTTACGATTATTTCTGGAACATTCATAGTTTTGTCCCGTGCCTCCTACCTCCCATCCGAATCCCTTCCCCTATTTCCCATCCTGTATCCCTCCACCCCTCCTTTTTTATATTATAAACTTATCCTTTCTGCATAATTCCAACAGCAGCAAAACGCTTCCTCTTAAACACACACACACACACACACACACACACACACACACACACACACACACACACACACACACACATTTTCTCTCTCTCTCTCTCTCTCTCTCTCTCTCTCTCTCTCTCTCTCTCCCTCCCTCCCCTACCCCCTCTCTCTCCTCCCCCTCTCTGCTCACCCACTCCTCACCCTCTCTCTCGTTGATTTTTGTTTCTTATAACATATAATGGCAGAAGCGGCAGAGAGGTGTTCAAGCTGGATCTGGTCAAGGAGGAACAAAAGTGAACTTCATAAGGCTTAATTTCCCTACAAATATCAGGTGTCCCTGTGGCTCAGTGGTTAAAGCGCGAGTCATTAAGTGGAAAAATGAGCATGTCCAGAGGGTCATGGGTTCGAATCCAGCCATGGCTCGTCCCAAGATGGGAAAAAAAGGGGCAGCAGAGGGACATCCGGAGTCATGAACCGGGTGTGGCCCAACCCCCCTAGAGTGTCAGGAGATAAGGGCCGAAACACTTGCTTGAAGGGGGCTTCTCTTCTGAGGACTCTCTGCTGCCACGCTCTCCACGAGTTTCTTTCTACTATATTTTCATTCTTGCCTAGAGGGCTGGATGTAAAATTGTAGTTATGACTATTCCACTACCCTTTTAAAATATAATTCGTTCGTTCGTTAGATCGTTCGTTCTCGCACAGAGAGAGAGAGAGAGAGAGAGAGAGAGAGAGAGAGAGAGAGAGACAGACAGACAGACAGACAGACAGACAGATAGACAGACAGAGACAGAGAGAGAGAGACTCGAAGAGATAAGGTAGACCTGTCTTACTAAGCTTTGCTGCTTCAGCCACCCGCCTTCAACAGCGATGTGTGAAAAAAAGTCAAGTGTGTGTGTGTGTGTGTGTGTGTGTGTGTGTGTGTGTGTGTGTGAGGGGGGGGAGAGATTGATTGATCTTTAATACGCAAGGATGAAGATTTTAGGCCAAAGCCTAGTCTTACAATCTGTCCTTGCCATGCATTCATTATTTCAAGACATATCATTCATACATGTGTGAGACACACACACACACACACACACACACACGCGCGCGCGCGCGCGCGCGCGCGCCCGAGCGCACTTGTGTATAAACATTCAGTTCTTAGAAAGTGTTCATACTAATCAGAATGTTCAGAACATTTTCAGCTCAAGTCTTACCTGGCTGCCAGCCGTTCATAAACCCTGTCCGTCATGGAGGGGTCGGGTCCCGCTGTCCACACGGATTGCCACCACTTCAATGGCTGTTGTAGCATATCGGAACATAAACACAGCCTCAAAGCCTGTGCCACGTCCTTATTGCGGGTGGAGAGACACAAGGCCTGCAGGACACACAGTGGACAGACCATCACCCAGGGTAATGTCATTGTCAGGGGTTGTACTGCATGTACAGGCTGCCAGTTCAAGATTTTTCATTGTCACAGATAATTTTACAATAGAAAATCAGTTACAGTGTGTACAAACCTGTGTCAGTAACAGTGTACTCAGACGTATGTCATTCTGTTGAACAGAATGATATCTTTTACAGTGTGCCCAGTCATGAACAGACCAATGCCAGCAAGCATGCACGTATCTGCAGTGTATGTCGTGAACTTACACAGATTTACATGACACATTCTACAATCGTTACAAGTTGTTAATCTAAAGCAAAACACTCAACATTTTGGCCAATGAATCTGTCTGCTTCAAAAGAAAAAGGTCACATCAAATGCAGTTCATGGCAAACCTGGCTTCCCACTAGATCTACCTCTGTACTTTGGATACTAACTTGCCATCAACTATGATTTCTCTTCCTCGTGGATTTTTTCAACAACAAAAAAGTAGCCTACATGTGATGAAAAACAAATCCTAAAAGTTTAGCAAATGGAACATTAACCAATACGTGTTGCTGTTTTTTTCAACTATCACCTCATTTTTTGAAACAGTGTATTTCTCAATGCGTGTTATCTCACTGGAATTGAATACATCACGGCCACAAACTTAACTGTTGGCCAGACCTCATCTTAACAGCACTATTCCGCCATTTTAAAAATGACAAAGATAACGAACAAGAAAATCAGAACGATGTCGACAGGCAGTGAACACAGAGGAACAGTGATTGAAGACGGGTATCTGACAGTTTGACCATTCCACTGTCTGGTGTATATTGAATCGTCAGCAGTATCGGAGCGAGATAAATCACAGACAGGAGACATGGCAGATGGTGACGTCTAGTATAAAGACCAAACGATCACAGTGACACAGGCAACTTGTTCTTTTTGATCAGACATACAAAGTTAATGGGTATATGAATATTCTTATCATCATCATCATCATCATCATCATCATCAATCAATCAATCAGTCTATTAGTTAAATAATTACTTGTTTAGAATATTTTCATAACCCTGTCCTTGCTTAGACACCAAGCTTAAAGCACGTCATAGTCCACAATCGTGCTGTTAAGCAGAAATCCAATTATGTGTCAGATACTGTTTACATATCAATTGCAGCATGTACGGTCTAGTTTATACAGTGTATAGGTCTTCAGCAGTTTCAATGTGTATAAGCTTGTGATCATGACACTGTGAGCCAGACTAAACCATTACAATCAGTACATAGATAGATGACAGGTGTGATCTGTTAGCACGTGTCATGTGATTTGTAGTCGGCAAAGAATGTGTCTTGTCTCTCAGCACTAAGGTGTGCCCATAATGTCTACTCACCGCTTGGAGCTGCTGAGAGCTGTTCACTGCCGCAGTCAGCTGAGCTGAGGTGATGTTAGGTAGAAGAAGCGCCTTTGTCACCCTGATGTTGCCGCCAGCCATGTCGTGTACAAGGTGCTTCAGTGCGAATTTCTGTTTGTCAAGTTGCTTTATGGCCTTCATGACAACCCTGTCGATGATCTTATTTTGGTCTGCTGGTGACTGTTTAGAGAGGTGCTGCCCTCCCCCAACAGATTTGACCTCACCCACCAGAATGCCATACTGGCGGTGGAGAATGATGATGTCACACTCCCCATCAACAATGTTGGGAGGAATGGACGGGTGGGTGACAGAGGGGAGTTGAGAAATGATGATGTTGGTGGGGTTGATGTGATGCTGGGGGTTACGTTGGTTGTCCAGGTATTTCCTGAACATCATCTGCGATATTACTATCATGACCTCTTTGATACCCCTCAGGGCCTGAAGACACTGGTACTGCGCCTTATCATCCCTAAGATCACTCTCCTGGATGAGTTGGATCTGCAGGCTTGATGGGATATCTGTGAAAACTGTGCCTGCAGGGAAGGACTGAGATGATGATGATGATGATGGCTGTGATGATGTTGATGTTGATGGTTGTGATGATGTTGATGTTGATGGCTGTGATGATGTTGATGGCTGTGATGGTGTTGATGGCTGTGATGATGTTGATGTTGATGGCTGTGATGATGCTGATGGCTGTGATGATGCTGATAACTGTTGCTGTTGATCCGTTCTGACAAGAGCAGTCTCCCCAGCGACAGTTTCCACAGTGTGAGGAACCCGATTGAAGAAAAGGGGTGGGAAGAAATGGCTGGTCTGAAGGAGATCGGGGTACATGGATTGAATGAAGGGGACCCAGGCGTCCTCTGGAGCACTCCCCGCCTGCAATGAACAATCACCATGTTGTTTGTTTTCTTTTCATCAACCCTTAGTCGTTTCCTCTATCATCATCATCATCATCATCATCATCATCATCATCATCATCATCTTTATTATTATCATTATTATTATTGTCATCATTCTTAGTTTATTCATTCATTCATTCATTTATCTATTTATAGGTTGCTGCTCACTTAAGCTACGCACAGTTTAAAAATACACCCCATCATAAAATGAACTGCTCCATGTTAAGCGTTCAGCGTGACTGATCTGTATCTGTCACCGTCAACCAACGATAACACCAGGCAGTTCAGGTTCAATCCTCTCTGTGCCGTTAAACGTTCAGCCTGACCGATCTGTATCTGTCACAGTCAACCAATGATAACACCAGTCAATTCTGGTTCAATCCTCTCTGTGCCGTTAAACGCTCAGCCTGACCGATCTGTATTCGTCACCGCCAACCAAGGATAACACGGAGTAGTTCAGGTTCAATCCTCTCTGTGCCGTCCAGTAATTGAGGCGATGGCAAGGGATCTCTGCCTGTTTCTGTCTGCTGTTGCCATCTCCTGTGCTTAAACTCTCCCTCTGTGTCTGTATCTGTCTGTCTCTCTGTCCATCTGTTGTTGTTGTTATTCTGTTTAACGTCTGTTCACTAAAAGTGATATTAGACGATGGGAGGGGATGGGGGAAAAGGAAAGGGGTGGGAAGAGTGGGAAGGAGTTGACTGCATGTTAAGTTTGATTTGAGCGTACGTGTGTATGTCGGTACTTGCATGTGTGTGTACAAGAGCTTAAGATGTAATTATTGCATAAGGAAAATGGGTAAAAATGTTCCATAATTACCAATCAATGAGGATCAAAGCTATGGACATATGAAAATCAGTGAGGATCTATCAAATATGAAAAAAAAAAGAAAAAAAAAAAAGAACAATAACGCATTAATCCTTGAACATCGAATAAGCAAATAACACGCTAAGAATGCAACACAGCCAACACATGCATTTGCATGTCATAAATAATATATATATATATATATATATATATATATATATATACATATATGAAATATATATATTGTGTGTGTGTGTGTACGCGCGCGCGTGCGCGCGTATGAGTGCGTGCATGCACGGGCATGCATGCCTGTGCGTGCGTGCGTGCGTTCTTGCATCCGTATTTGTGTACGTGCGTGTATGTGTATAAGTGTGTGTATGTGTGAGAGAGGGAGAGAGAGATACGCTGCGTGTGTGTGTGTGTGTGTGTGTGTGTGTGTGTGTGTGTGTGTGTGTGTGTGTGTGTGCGTGCGTGCGTGTGTGTGCATGTGTGTGTGTGTGTGTTAGAAACGACATTACTATCACAAAAATGGGGTTTGGGATGATGAAAACTGAGTCAATCACAGGAATATACCAACTGGACAGTTAATCAAACACTCCGAAAAAATGCGGAGAAGTGAATAACTGTTCAAAACATTTTCAAGAGAAATGGAAGACTCGGATAAAAACTGTCGTCCCACTCTCAGAGATACTAGTTCTTTGACTTTGGAGCAATGAACAAGTAAATGACTGATCGTTATTTCTCTTCCGCACATGCACTGGACATTTTTGCTGTATTTTGTGCGGAGTGCATTTAAACGAAACCTATACATCAGGCTGGAAACAGACCTCGAATAAGTTCCGGACAAGAACACTAAAAGAGGTTTAATATTTCCTCTGTTCTTAGCATTTATGCAGTGCTGACTGTAGTGACACTTTAGATTTTTAAGTTTCTCGTCAAACGTTTTGTATGACGCGTTAACTAAACATGTGTAACCTTCTTGTAAATCTAACCGCATCTTAACTGGAACAGAACCATATACTGTAGTGCTCCACAACAAGAGATATACTTTAGTGCTCCACAACATTTACTGACTAAAATACAAAGTATTGACTGCAAAGCCTATAAACTTTCCCTAGGAGTTCCATTTCATGCATCAAATTTAGGAACCTATAAAGAAGCAGGTGTTTTACCTCTTGATGAGCTAAGATATCTTTCTGCCGCCAAATATGTTTTACGAAGCTCCTCGTTCGAAAATTTCACAGAGGCCGAAGTTTGCATGAGGTCCGATCTTCATTTTGCAAAAAGGGCTAAATCCATCCAATCATTAAAATCCATAAACACATTTACTTCAGATCTCTTAAAAAAATCAAAATTAAACAGAAAGGAAATAGCAACAAAACCTTCCTACTCACCTATACCTACATGGGAGATGAACAATTTGGAGCTTGACATAGATCACACAAACTTATCCAAAAATGATTCACCTAATATCCTGAAAAGTTCCGTCATCTCCCATATTGATAACAAGTATTCTGAACATTTTAAGATTTATACAGATGGGTCTGTACTTGGGAACAGAAAAGTAGGAGCTGCCTTCGTTATACCAGCTTTAGAAATAGAGAAACGGTTTCACATATGCGAAAATGTTTCTATTTTCACTGCTGAATTAATTGCAATATTGAAGGCCCTGAATTACATTTCTGATTTTCCGAAAAACATATTTCAGATTTTATTGTGTGTTGATTCCAAATCGGTCTTACAGGCACTTAAATCTTTAAACCAGAAAATGCGATCGGAAGTGATAATTGAAATTAAACACACTGTTCATCTTTTATCATTGAAAGGCACCAGCATAACTTTCTGTTGGGTGCCTTCCCATTGTGGAATCGTTTCAAATGAATGGGCTGATCGAGCTGCAAGAAAAGGAGCAAACAACCATGATGGTTCTGTCCATCTGTCTATCCGTCTACCTGTCTGTCTGTCTGTCTCTGTCCCTGTCTCTCTCTCTCTCTCTCTCTCTTCTCTCTCTCTCTCTCTCTCTCTCTCTCTCTCTCTCTCTCTCTCTTCTCTCCCCCATGGATCTACTTGAGATATCTTTTCCTTGCACTCTCTCTCTCTCTCTCTCTCTCTCTCTCTCTCTCTCTCTCTCTCTCTCTCTCTCAGTGTTTGTACACCAGGTCTCCTCTCTCTCTCTCTCTCCTCCCCCCCCCCCCCCCCCCCCCCGTCAATGTACATCAGGTCTCTCTCTCTCTCTCTCTCTCTCTCTCCCCCCCCCCCCCCCCCCCAGTGTTTGTATACCAACTCTCTCTCTCTCTCTCTCTCTCTCTCTCTCTCTCTCTCTCTCTCTCTCTCTCTCTCTCTCTCTCTCTCTCTCTCGCTAGACTACCAAAACAAGCATATGAGACGAAAAATCAAAATTATTTCAATGGACAAGAAATCGGAGAGTACAACAAACTGGGCATCTTCGATAAAACATTGTTTGGATTCTTATTGCTTTTCTTTTGATTGGTTAAATGGTGGAGTGAGTTACGAGAAACTGTTTTTATGACAACTTAAACAACGCATGATTAACTGTTATAGACAAAATTGGGATAGTAAAATACTTAATAGTGACAGGTTTTCAACAGATCGTTCCTTCAGATCCATATGGCAGCCTGAGAAATATTTAACTGATATTACAATTCCTAAATTTTGCGAAGTATTCGTGAAGTTTCGACTTGGTATTAGTGATTTGAATGTCCATCAAAGATATACACTATACTCCAAAAACTGTCCATTCTGTAGTCAAATCGAGGACAAAATACATTTTGTCATTGTTTGTCTATCCTGTAAAGAATTAAGAGATAAATACATTTTGCCTCATACTAGAAATGTTCATCAAGTGTCATTGCTTCTTTTAATGCAAAGCAAAAAGAGAATTGTAACTCGCTCTGTAGCTATGTTCATTTTCAAAGCACTAAAACGAAGTGAAGAACTGCTGTCAGTTAACCCAAAAATGCCAGAGTAATTTCAGGAAGCTCTCAATCTCTCTCTCTCTCTCTCTCTCTCTCTCTCTCTCTCTCTCTCTCTCTCTCTTCTCTCTCTCTCTCTCTCTCTCTCTCTCTCTCTCTCTCTGTCCGCTGTGTAAAAGTGCCGAGGAAAATGAGGTTCACTGTGTGTTCTGCTGTCCTATCCTGAATGATCTGAGGAGTCAATTAATTGATCAAAAATATTCTAAGCATCCTTCTTTATTTCGACTCTCATTACCCATGGCATCCACCAACGAAGCCACCATAAAACGTTTCGCTGTTTTCTTGTACAAGGCATTTAGGATTAGAAGTATAGTATGCAGTAAGAATGAATTGTTGTGTACTGTTTGATATTCAGTTAGTCGATTACCTGTTGCACTTTGATGAATATTTGATTGATTTGTTCCTGTTTCTTTTTCGAAAAGATTTGTTCACATTATCCCCTTCATTGTGGGCTAGGCCCTATATGAACAAAACATCCGTATCCGTATCCGTATCTCTCTCTCTCCCCTCGGTGTTTGTATACCATCTCTCTCCTCTCCTCTCTCTCTCTCTTCCTCTCCTCTCTCTCTCCTCTCTCTCTCCTCTCTCTCTCTCTCTCTATCTCTCTACCTCTCTCTCTCCTCTCTCTCTCTCTCTTCTTTCTCTCAATGTTTCTACACCAGGTCTCTCTCTCTCTCGCTCTCTCTTCTCTCTCTCTCCCCTTCAGTGTTTGTAAACCAGCTCTCTCTCTCTCTCTCTCTCTCTCTCTCTCTCTCTCTCTCTCTCTCTCTCTCTCTCTCTCCCTTCAGTGTTTGTAAACCAGCTCTCTCTCTCTCTCTCTCTCTCTCTCTCTCTCTCTCTCTCTCTCTCTCTCCTCTCTCTCTCTCTCACCCCTTCTTTCGGAAAGAAGCGAATATTAAAAAAAATATTTCACATTGTTCTTAATCTAAACGCGCTCTAAGTGCGACATCATTAAAATAAAAATCACCATGTTTGCGTGACGGCCTCTGGCTGACCCTACCACATTTTTGATGTAACCACGAGGTGTCATGTGTGGTTTGCGGCTCTTTCAGTGAGATTTACAAGTATAGTGCTAACATGCCCAATGATTTGATATCTTGTGTGTGTAATGTGTAGCCGGGTCAGGTGTCAGATTCGGATAGCAATTCAAAACTAAAGTACTGACAGGATCAAACAGATCATTGTGCTCTGGTTTTCACATGTAAATACACAGGACCCATCACCATATTTCACTGATTGATCGATTCGTTCACACGGTTAAAAAAATAACTGATACAAGATGAACTGCGTACTCTTTGCCTTGCTACCACAAGCAGTGATGCTGATTATGATAGATTTCAGTTGTCAATGGCTTCAAGTGATGTAGAATTATTTTTTCCTTTTCCATTTAAAAAATATGCCGATGAACATAATGGAATGGCATCACTGAACACGGAAGAACTCACACTGGCGTGCAAGTTTGTAAGCAGTTTCTATTTCTTCTTTATAAAAAATGATAGGGTGCACATTTTTGAGACTTAAATTTAAGAGGCAGTCTTAAAACACAGATAACGATAAAAATGTCAAAGCGAAACTACGTCAGAGGGTGGGCTTTACTGTTGTGAGTCTAAAGAGTTTATATTTAAAACTTTCTAAAGAAACGCTTTGTCCATGCCACCATGAGAGTACCTGTCATTGTGTACCTGTCTATAATAGTAAGGCGTCGATCAACCAGGTCAGTCAACGCTGTGTGATAGGAGTGACTTGCCCTAAAACCAGACTGGTTTTAATGAAAGGCACTGAGAGCATGAAATTAATCAAGTGTGAGTTTATTTACGTGCTTTTCCAAGCGTTTACAAAACAGAGATAACATGGAAATGGGTGTGTAATTTGAGGGGGGAGTGTTTTTATCCTTTCGCTGTCTGATGTTATTTTAACCGCTTTAAAGGCAACGGGAAATGATTTTTGGTTATGCAAAAATTTGTAACTATGACTGCTTCAGCAATTATAGAAGCTGAACACTTAAGGATTTCCCATCCAAACTATGAAGTCCAGAAGAGCGGATTTGCTTTAAGTGAATGAGGGTAGTGTACACTTCACGTGCATCTAACGTCGTTATACTCACACCTGTCGTTTTTTTTTTTTTTTTTTTTTTTTTTGTTTGTTTGTTTGTTTGTTTGTTTATTTGTTTGATTTTCCTAATGCTTCCATCAGCACACATTCGTGTTTTTACCTGACACCACGAGTGTGACATTTCTGGCATTAATAGCAATGCGTTTGGAGCTGATATAACAACATCAGTGCAGTAAAATGATTAGATAATGACACCTATTTGAGCATATAAAATGTATGTGCACGTAATTGATGTGTTGTGTGAAATCAGTCAGAATGCGCTCTGGTATCCTTCACCACGCAGTGCACAGTGGAGATGTATTCAACACGGGGCTGTCCGTTTTCCGCCGTGCAGAATGTCCTCTGATTATCTGGGGTCATGACGTACATCGTTTTCAATAACAAAAATGCTCTTATCGATGATAGCTGGCGCATTCCTCATTGCAAAGACTGTAGATCGTGCTACAGCTTCAAAAACATGATACATTTAAAAACATTTTTTACTGTGAATTTGACAGGTTTCAATATGCAAATTAGACCATGACATTTCTGTACATAAAACGGTTCTGCTGATCAGTTGAGAGGAGGCGGCTCATTAGGTGCTGTTGTAACACATTATCAGGCATGGTTTGAATAGCTGCTGGTAGAAGTTCCACACGCTGCTTTACAGACAGCAGTTGAGCACTATTGCCCGTTCACAACTGATGAGTGGACTGTACAAAAGACTTGTGTGAGAGTAGAAGGATTAGTTGACTGTTCAAACTGCATGAAATCAATGTATGCAAATTTGTACTTGCTGCAGTCGGGTGAAAATAGACTAACGTGAGGCTGATCAACCATTGTTTGATTACGTTAGGGGGCTGGCAAACCAATCTATTTGAAAAACAAACAAACAAACAAATGTTTCCAAGTTTATGTCTGTTGCACCGTTTTACATTCATGAAATAGCTGAATTTTTTGGTTACATCTTTATTCCATTATAAGTGTGTGCACAACTGGCATCGAGACAGTAGATTTGAGGACAATATCTAGGATGTAAGTAGTTTTACTCGCAGAAGTCAAAATTTTGTTTGGTTGTATATGCTGATATTTTTTTTAACTAGGGATCTGGAAGGATATGAAATAATGTGCACACAGCATTTTTGAAAATTCTCATCACTCTCATGATTTCTGAGGTAATTTTATCTGAGACGAAGTCTGAAATGCATTTTCAAGGCAAAGACACCATTTGCAAATTGTAAAGTTATCTTCCATCTTATCATGTGTTAATTTCTGCTTACCTCTGTATTTCGCTCTTAAGGATTACTCTCATTCTAATGTTCTTGATTTAGATTTGTTTATTTAAGGATTTCCTGATATGCTAGTTAGGGCCAAATTTTATCATACCACCAATCATACATTTGAGAAGAACTGGGTTTTTGTTTGTTTGTTTGTTTGTTTGTTTTTTGTTTTTGTTTAATTTTCAACATGTATGAGGTGTCACCTTCAATTCAAATTTAAATCCAACGTTTCTCATGACTTTTATCCCAGAGTAAGCTTCTCCCTTAAAAATAATCTTGGGACTTTCTGTACGTTTCCCACATGTCATAATGTGGGGACTTTCTGTACGTTTCCCACATGTCATAATGTGGGGACTTTCTGTACGTTTCCCACATGTCATAATGTGGGGACTTTCTGTACGTTTCCCACATGTCATAATGTGGGGACTTTCTGTACGTTTCCCACATGTCATAATGTGGGGACTTTCTGTACGTTTCCCACATGTCATAATGTGGGGACTTTCTGTACGTTTCCCACATGTCATAATGTGGGGACTTTCTGTACGTTTCCCACATATCATAATGTGGGGACTTTCTGTACGTTTCCCACATGTCATAAGTGGGGACTTTCTGTACGTTCCCACATCATAAGTGGGGACTTTCTGTACGTTTCCCACATGTCATAATGTGGGGACTTTCTGTACGTTTCCCACATGTCATAATGTGGGGACTTTCTGTACGTTTCCCACATGTCATAACGTGGGGACTTTCTGTACGTTTCCCACATGTCATAATGTGGGGACTTTCTGTACGTTTCCCACATGTCATAATGTGGGGACTTTCTGTACGTTTCCCACATGTCATAATGTGGGGACTTTCTGTACGTTTCCCACATACCATAATGTGGGGACTTTCTGTACGTTTCCCACATGTCATATCGTGGGGACTTTCTGTACGTTTCCCACATGTCATAATGTGGGGACTTTCTGTACGTTTCCCACATTCATAATGTGGGGACTTTCTGTACGTTTCCCACATGTCATAACGTGGGGACTTTCTGTACGTTTCCCACATGTCATAATGTGGGGACTTTCTGTACGTTTCCCACATGTCATAACGTGGGGACTTTCTGTACGTTTCCCACATACATAACGTGGGGACTTTCTGTACGTTTCCCACATGTCATAATGTGGGGACTTTCTGTACGTTTCCCACATGTCATAATCGTGGGGACTTTCTGTACGTTTCCCACATACCATAACGTGGGGACTTTCTGTACGTTTCCCACATACATAATGTGGGGACTTTCTGTACGTTTCCCACATGTCATATGTGGGGGACTTTCTGTACGTTTCCCACATGTCATAATGTGGGGACTTTCTGTACGTTTCCCACATGTCATGATGTGGGGACTTTCTGTACGTTTCCCACATGCATAATGTGGGACTTTCTGTAGTTTCCAATGCCAATTGAGCCTCCTATCATGCTTAATCACTATTGTTTGTCATGTTTGCGAAGGGAGGCGGCGGGCGGGGTAGTTTTTACAAGAACAGCTTTGGATGGAGCATATTTATCATACACATGCGAAAGTTGGTATATCACATTTCAAGGGCATCACAAGTATTTGCAAATTGATAGACAAAGGACAAAGAAAGAGATGGTCATTTAGGAACTATTCCTGGTCAAATCATGAAAACTTTACATATGCAAAGACAGAGAAGCCACTGTATGAGACACACTTCTGTGCAAGGATCACCTCAATGACATCAAGTCCACCTTCAAAAAAGATACATTCAACAACATACGTAGAACAGTTCAAGAGAAAACTACGAAAGATGCATGTGGCTGAGCAGCGAAGCTGACGAGATCCAAGGATATACCGACAGGCATGATATGAAGAACCTTTATGATGCCTTGAAAGAAATGTATGGACCTACACCAGCAGAATCATCCCCCCTATTCAGTGCTGATGGAAACAACGTTGATTACTGGCAGGGTGCCGGAATAGCTCAGTGGTAGAGTGCCCAACTCGTAATCCTGGGGTTGCGGGTTCGAATCTCCGCCGGACCGTTTCGGTACAGGAGGACTTTTCCCTCGGAATTAACATTGGTTCTGACTCCATTTCCCATACAGTCCGAATGAGACTATAAACCGAGGTTCCGTGTGTGAACGCACGCATAACATCTTGCACACACGTAAAATCCCATCACCAACTTTCGTCGGAGAAGGCCAGTTTGGCCGTTGGTATGGCTGACACGTTACACATAGAATGCACCTTCCCCGAAGTTGGAGTATGGCTGCCTTAACGGCGGGATAAAAAACGGTCATACACACAAAACTCCACTCCCTTTGTTGAGCAGATGGGATTAATACTTGCCTGTCTGTACAGGGAGTGTCCGCAGAAGAAGAAGAAGAAGAAGAAGAAAAAGAAGAAGAAGAAGACGAACGAAGAAGAAGAAGAAGAAGAAGAAGAAGAAGAAGAAGAAGAAGAAGAAGAAGAAGAAGAAGAAGAAGAAAAGACCACTGGCAAGGAAAAGATCTTGGAACACCGGGAAGAACACTTCAACAGCGTACTGAAGCACCCGTCATCGAGCAGTGACAAAGCCATTGACGGGCTCCCTCAGGTGCCCATCAACGAAGAAATGGATGAACCACCAACCCCTTTGGGGACCCCCTAAGCGATATGTTGGCTGTCTACTGGCACAACACGTGGCTCAGACTCCATGCCAGTACAGGTCTACAGAGAAGGTGGCACAGCTCTGACTGAAAAGCTTCATTTGCTTCTTTTGACAGCCCTCCCCCTCTTCCATTTCCACCGGACAGCCCTCCCCCTCTTCCATTTCTCACCGGACAGCCCTCCCCCTCTTCCATTTCCACCAGACAGCCCTCCCCCTCTTCCATTTCTCACCGGACAGCCCTCCCCCTCTTCCATTTATTATTATTATTATTATGAACATTTATGACGCCTAATCAATTGAATGCCCTAGGCGTTTACAATATCACAACAGACATCAAATCACACAATATATAACAATCATACATGAGAAAAAGGCATCAAAATCCAAAGCAAGGACACAAACTCACAAGCATGCATACACGCAAACACACACTCACACAGACACGAACGCACACAAAGCAGACACTCGCATCACACATTGCAAACGTCGGGTCACAGGGAAGACGAAGTTACCTAGGAAACAGATGAGTTTTGAGAAGGCGCTTGAATGTGGGCAGTGAGGGTGAGTATCTGAGAGAGCGAGGCAATTGATTCCAGGTAGTTGGAGCTTGATAGGCAAAGGAACGTTGACCAAAGGTTTTAGTGCGAACAGTGGGGATACTGTAGATACGAGTGTCCATTTCTACCGGACAGCCCTCCCCCTCTTCCATTTCTACCGGACAGCCCTCCCCCTCTTCCATTTCTCAGCGGACAGCCCTCCCCCTCTTCCATTTCTACCGGACAGCCCTCCCCCTCTTCCATTTCTCACCGGACAGCACTCCCCCTCTTCCATTTCCACTGGACAGCCCTCCCCCTCTTCCATTTCTACCGGACAGATCTCCCATCTTCCATTTCCACTGAACAGCCCTCCCCCTCTTCCATTTCTACCGGACAGCTCTCCCCTCTTCCATTTCCACCGGACAGCCCCCCTCTTCCATTTCCACTGGACAGCCCTCCCCCTCTTCCATTTCCACCGGACAGCCCTCCCCCTCTTCTATTTCCACTGGACAGCCCTCCCCCTCTTCCATTTCTACCGGACAGCTCTCCCCTCTTCCATTTCCACTGAACAGCCCTCCCCCTCTTCCATTTCCACTGGACAGCCCCCCTCTTCCATTTCCACTGGACAGCCCTCCCCCTCTTCCATTTCCACCGGACAGCCTTCCCCCTCTTCCATTTCCACTGGACAGCCCTCCCCCTCTTCCATTTCCACCGGACAGCCTTCCCCCTCTTCCATTTCCACTGGACAGGCCCCCCCTTCCATTTCCACTGGACAGCCCCCCTCTTCCATTTCCACCGGACAGCCCCCCCCCCCTCTTCCATTTCCACTGGACAGCCCTCCCCCTCTTCCATTTCCACCGGACAGCCCTCCCCCTCTTCTATTTCCACTGGACAGCCCCCCCTCTTCCATTTCAACCGGACAGCCCTCCCCCTCTTCCATTTCCACTGGACAGCCCCCCTCTTCCATTTCCACCGGACAGCCCCCCTCCCTCCCCCCCCCCCCCCCCCGTCTTCCGTTTCCACTGGACAGCCCCCCCCCCTTTCATTTCCACCAGACAGCCCCCCCCCCCCCCCTTCTATTTCCACCGGACAGCCCTCCCCTCTCCCATTTCCACTGCACAGCCCTCCCCCTCTTCCATTTCCACCGGACAGCCCTCCCCCTCTTCCATTTCTACCGGACAGCCCTCCCCCTCTCCATTTCCACCGGACAGCCTTCCCCCTCTTCCATTTCTACCGGACAGCCCTCACCCTCTTCCATTTCCACCGGACAGCCCTCCCCCTCTTCCATTTCTACCGGACAGCCCTCCCCCTCTTCCATTTCCACCAGACAGCCCTCCCCCTCTTCCATTTCTACCGGACAGCCCCCCTCTTCCATTTCCACCGGACAGCCCTCCCCCTCTTCTATTTCCACTGGACAGCCCCCCTCTTCCATTTCCACCGGACAGCCCCCCCTCTTCCATTTCCACTGGACAGCCCCCCCCCCTTCCATTTCCACCGGACAGCCCCCCCCCTCTTCCATTTCCACCGGACAGCCCTCCCCCTCTTCCATTTCCACTGGACAGCCCTCCCCCTCTTCCATTTCCACTGGACAGCCCTCCCCCTCTTCCATTTCCACTGGACAGCCTTCCCCTCTTCCATTTCCACCGGACAGCCCTTCCCCTCTTCCATTTCCACCGGACAGTCCCCTCTTCCATTTCCACCCGACAGCCCTCCCCCTCTTCCATTTCCACCAGACAGCCCTCCCCTCTTCCATTTCCACCGGACAGTCCCCTCTTCCATTTCCACCGGACAGCCTTCCCCTCTTCCGTTTCCAGTACACAGCCCTTCCCCTCTTCCATTTCCACCGGACAGCCTTCCCCTCTTCCATTTCCAGTACACAGCCCTTCCCCTCTTCCATTTCTACCAGACAGCCCTCCCCTTCTTCCATTTCCACTGGACTGGCACCATCAGCAGAGAGACAGTACTTTTTCTCCTTAATAACCAGTCCCCTCTTCCATCTCCACCGGACAGTCCCCTCTTCCATTTCCACTGGACAGCCCTCCCCCTCTTCTATTTCTACCGGACAGCCCTCCCCTCTTCTATTTCTACCGGACAGCCCTCCCCCTCTTCTATTTATACCGGACAGCCCTCCCCCTCTTCCATTTCCACCGGACAGCCCTCCCCCTCTTCCATTTCCACCGGACAGCCTTCCCCTCTTCCATTTCCACTGGACAACCCGCCCCCTCTTCCATTTCCACTGGACAGCCTTCCCCCTCTTCAATTTCCACTGGACAGCCCTCCCCCTCTTCTATTTCCACTGGACAGCCCTCCCCCTCTTCAATTTCCACTGGACAGCCCTCCCCCTCTTCTATTTCCACTGGGCAGCCCTCCCCCTCTTCAATTTCCACCGGACAGCCCTCCCCCTCTTCTATTTCCACTGGGCAGCCCTCCCCCTCTTCAATTTCCACCTGACAGCCCTCCCCCTCTTCTATTTCCACTGGACAGCCCTCCCCCTCTTCAATTTCCACCGGACAGCCCTCCCCCTCTTCCATTTCCACTGGACAGCCCTCCCCTCTTCCATTTCCACCGGACAGCCCTCCCCTTCTTCCATTTCTACTGGACAGCCTCTTCCATTTCCACCGGACAGCCCCCCTCTTCCATTTCCACTGGACAGCCCCCCTCTTCCATTTCCACCGGACAGCCCTCCCCTTCTTCCATTTCCACTGGACTGGCACCATCAGCAGAGAGACAGTACTTTTTCTCCTTAATAACCAGTCCCCTCTTCCATTTCCACCGGACAGTCCCCTCTTCCATTTCCACTGGACAGCCTCTTCCATTTCCACTGGACAGCCCCCCTCTTCCATTTCCACCGGACAGCCCTCCTCTTCTTCCATTTCCACTGTACTGGCATCATCAGCAGAGAGACAGTACTTTTTCTCCTTAATAACCAGTCCCCTCTTCCATTTCCACCGGACAGCCCTCCTCTTCCATTTCCACTGGACAGCCCTCCCCCTCTTCTATTTCTACCGGACAGCCCTCCCCCTCTTCTATTTATACCGGACAGCCCTCCCCCTCTTCCATTTCCACCGGACAGCCCTCCCCCTCTTCCATTTCCACCGGACAGCCTTCCCCTCTTCCATTTCCACTGGACAACCCGCCCCCTCTTCCATTTCCACTGGACAGCCTTCCCCCTCTTCAATTTCCACTGGACAGCCCTCCCCCTCTTCTATTTCCACTGGACAGCCCTCCCCCTCTTCAATTTCCACTGGACAGCCCTCCCCCTCTTCTATTTCCACTGGGCAGCCCTCCCCCTCTTCAATTTCCACCGGACAGCCCTCCCCCTCTTCTATTTCCACTGGGCAGCCCTCCCCCTCTTCAATTTCCACCTGACAGCCCTCCCCCTCTTCTATTTCCACTGGACAGCCCTCCCCCTCTTCAATTTCCACCGGACAGCCCTCCCCCTCTTCCATTTCCACTGGACAGCCCTCCCCTCTTCCATTTCCACCGGACAGCCCTCCCCTTCTTCCATTTCTACTGGACAGCCTCTTCCATTTCCACCGGACAGCCCCCCTCTTCCATTTCCACTGGACAGCCCCCCTCTTCCATTTCCACCGGACAGCCCTCCCCTTCTTCCATTTCCACTGGACTGGCACCATCAGCAGAGAGACAGTACTTTTTCTCCTTAATAACCAGTCCCCTCTTCCATTTCCACCGGACAGTCCCCTCTTCCATTTCCACTGGACAGCCTCTTCCATTTCCACTGGACAGCCCCCCTCTTCCATTTCCACCGGACAGCCCTCCTCTTCTTCCATTTCCACTGTACTGGCATCATCAGCAGAGAGACAGTACTTTTTCTCCTTAATAACCAGTCCCCTCTTCCATTTCCACCGGACAGTCCCCTCTTCCATTTCCACTGGACTGGCATCATCAGCAGAGAGACAGTACTTTTTCTCCTTAATAACCAGTCCCCTCTTCCATCTCCACCGGACAGTCCCCTCTTCCATTTCCACTGGACTGGCATCATCAGCAGAAAGACAGTACTTTTTCTCCTTAATAACCAGTCCCCTCTTCCATTTCCACCGGACAGTCCCCTCTTCCATTTCCACTGGACTGGCATCATCAGCAGAGAGACAGTACTTTTTCTCCTTAATAACCAGATGATCATACACCATAGACACTCTCTTACCTCCTGCTCGTGTTGTGTTCATGAATACAGTCAACTTCCTCCTGACCTCACGCACACACACTGACAAGTCCACGCCTGTGAAAATTTTATTCCCTTCAGTTTTGTCTTTTTCTTCAAAATTCTCACTTTCCTTGTAAACTGTTATACTCTGGTAATCACTGGGGAATCAGGCTTGTTGTAAACTGTTAGTCTGGCAATCAATGGGGAATCAGACTTCTTGTAAACTGTTACTCTGGTAATCACTGGGGAATCAGGCTTGTTGTAAACTGTTAGTCTGGCAATCACTGGGGAATCAGGCTTGTTGTAAACTGTTACTCTGGTAATCACTGGGGAATCAGGCTTGTTGTAAACTGTTACTCTGGTAATCACTGGGGAATCAGGCTTGTTGTAAACTGTTACTCTGGTAATCACTGGGGAATCAGGCTTGTTGTAAACTGTTAGTCTGGCAATCACTGGGGAATCAGGCTTGTTGTAAACTGTTACTCTGGTAATCACTGGGGAATCAGGCTTGTTGTAAACTGTTAGTCTGGCAATCACTGGGGAATTAGGCTTGTTGCTTAGGTGGAGCACACAATCCATCTCCACATTGTCAGAAAAAACAAGTTATCAGAAAGAAGTGCTTTCAACTGATGCTCAAGTGTAGCACTGGTTTCCCTCTCTTCCTTCTTCATCCCATAGAAAATCAGCTAATTTCTCTTTGATCTTCCTTCCAGATCGTCCGTCCTTTTCTCTCAGTTTGCCACACCAGCACACAAATCGTCCGTGTTATCTTTCAACGTCATGTTTTCTCTGTGTAATGAGTCCACCTCCTGTCTCAACACCTCCATCTCCTCCTGTAGAACACCAACCTTCTGCTTGATGGTTGCAATGTCAGACACACCCCGTCCAGTTTGGAATTCATGGAGACGTCCATACCGTTCAACCTCGTCATGAGATTTGCCAGGGTAAAATTAACAGTGGGGTTTGTAGAAGGCGATTCAATGGAAGTTGTCGTGTAAACTCTGCTATTTGCTGAAGAGACTCTCTCCCTGCTTGTGCTCAGTCACGTCTAGCAGAGACCCTGGCCCTGGGTTTCAGTGGTGGGTTTCTCTGTGGCTCCGGGATTCAAATCGGTGTCATTACATCAAATAAGGTAAATTCAAAAACTGGTAATTCAGTACACACCCCATCAAAACGCCACTTGGCCTGTCCTTCAGTTGTGTGACTCACATCATCTTCTTCCTGACTGACACTTCCCTTAGAGTCATAACGTTCCAGAACGTCCGCACAAATCACCACAAACATGTCGGAAATCCGAGGAAGCGAACGGAATAGCTTGTGGGATGTGATGTTACGCAAAGTTCCAAAAACAGTTTACAGATACATAGACACTTGCACGAAAGGGAGCAATCGAAAATCATATCTGCTCAATATGACTGCTTGTCAAACATCTCCCAGAGAGAGAGAGAGAGAGAGAGAGAGAGAGAGAGAGAGAGAGAGAGAGAGAGAGAGAGTCTCAAAAAGAGAGAGAGAGAGAGAGAGAGAGAGAGAGAGAGAGCGCAAATGTACATAAACGCATGCCCACACATATAACACAACAAGACGAGCAAGAACAACAATACAAAATCACACACACACGCGCGCGCGCGCGCGCGTAACACACACACACACACACACACACACACACACACACACACACACACACACACACACGCACGCACGCACGCACACACACACACACACACACACACACACACACACACACACACACACACACGTACCTGTTGCTGGCTAGCGGCCATGATTCAGTCTGAAACCAAAAAAAGGGGACAACGTGATGACCAGAAGGACACTCAGAGTCAGCATCCCACAGTGAAAACTAACATGTATTAGGTAAGAGATGGAGGGGATGTCCAAAGCGAATACAGGTGTGTTACGGGAAAGATAGATGATCTTTCTAAAGTGGACACAGATATGTATTATGTAACAGATTGTTAAGATTTCCAAAGTGAAGACATATGCTTTACACACTGCTGTGCCCGGTGGCCTTCATAACAACAACATAGTAGTAAAGGAGGCAGCGGGAGTGACTTGCTGTACACACTGTGCTGTGCCCGGCAGGGTTGTGGCCTTCATAACAACAACATAGTAGTAAAGGAGGCAGCGGGAGTGACTTGCTGTACACACTGTGCTGTGCCCGGCAGGGTTGTGGCCTTCATAACAACAACACAGCAGTAAAGGAGGTAGTGGGAGTGACTTGCTGTACACACTGTGCTGTGCCCGGCAGGGTTGTGGCCTTCATAACAACAACGTAGCAGTAAAGGAGGTAGTGGGAGTGACTTGCTGTACACACTGTGCTGTGCCCGGCAGGGTTGTGGCCTTCATAACAACAACACAGCAGTAAAGGAGGTAGTGGGAGTGACTTGCTGTACACACTGTGCTGTGGCCGGCAGGGTTGTGGCCTTCATAACAACAACATAGTAGTAAAGGAGGCAGCGGGAGTGACTTGCTGTACACACTGTGCTGTGCCGGCAGGGTTGTGGCCTTCACAACAACATAGCAGTAAAGGAGGCAGTGGGAGTGACTTGCTGTACACACTGTGCTGTGCCCGGCAGGGTTGTGGCCTTCATAACAACATAGCAGTAAAGGAGGCAGCGGGAGTGACTTGCTGTACACACTGTGCTGTGCCCGGCAGGGTTGTGGCCTTCATAACAACATAGCAGTAAAGGAGGTAGTGGGAGTGACTTGCTGTACACACTGTGCTGTGCCCGGTGGCCTTCATAACAACAACACAGCAGTAAAGGAGGTAGTGGGAGTGACTTGCTGTACACACTGTGCTGTGGCCGGCAGGGTTGTGGCCTTCATAACAACAACATAGTAGTAAAGGAGCAGCGGGAGTGACTTGCTGTACACACTGTGCTGTGCCCGGCAGGGTTGTGGCCTTCATAACAACATAGCAGTAAAGGAGGCAGCGGGAGTGACTTGCTGTACACACTGTGCTGTGCCCGGCAGGGTTGTGGCCTTCATAACAACATAGCAGTAAAGGAGGCAGCGGGAGTGACTTGCTGTACACACTGTGCTGTGGCCAGCAGGGTTGTGGCTTTCATAACAACATAGCAGTAAAGGAGGTAGTGGGAGTGACTTGCTGTACACACTGTGCTGTGCCCGGCAGGGTTGTGGCCTTCATAACAACAACATAGTAGTAAAGGAGGCAGCGGGAGTGACTTGCTGTACACACTCTGCTGTGGCCAGCAGGGTTGTGGCCTTCATAACAACAACACAGCAGGCCTTTAAGGCTACAGCTGCAGTGGGCAGTTTGACCGTTGAATAAATGCTCTTCTCTGCTTTCCAGTGTACAACATGGAGTTGAATACACGCTCTTCTCTGCTTTCCAGTGTACAACATGGAGTTGAATACACGCTCTTCTCTGCTTTCCAGTGTACAACATGGAGTTGAATACACGCTCTTCTCTGCTTTCCAGTGTACAACATGGAGTTGAATACACGCTCTTCTCTGCTTTCCAGTGTACAACATGGAGTTGAATACACGCTCTGGTCTGCTTTCCAGTGTACAACATGGAGCTGATACACGCTCTGGTCTGCTTTCCAGTGTACAACATGGAGTTGAATACATGCTCTTCTCTGCTTTCCAATGTATGACAAAGTGAAAGGAATTTTTTTCCAAATCATTTTTTAATTGTTCAAATGCCTTGAGAAATCAGTCTTGAGACACACTATATGGTCCATTGTGCCAATGCTCAATATTTAAACAGCTGATTGTTTTAAGAGATGAGAAGAGAACACCTGTCCATAGCTTTGTGGTATCACATAGGCTTATAACGGACAATTACTCATATAATCCTTGTGTCAAAGCTGTATGCTGTAGACAGCTTGTAGGTCCTGTCACCTTTTCAGTGTTTGTAGATCTCCAAGTTCTGATCAGTGTAAACACAGAGCAATACATAATGCTGGAGAGAGAGCGAGACAGAGAGAGAGAGAGAGAAGGTGGGTGGGAGGTTGTGTGTGCGTGTGAGCATGTGTGTGTGTGTGTGTGTGTGTGTGTGTGTGTGTGTGTGTGTGTGTGGTTGTGTGTGTCTGTGTACGATAGAGAGAGAGAGAGAGAGAGAGAGAGAGAGGAGAGAGAGAAGAGAGTAAATAGGCAAATGAACGAATGATCTTTTTGTGCAGAAAAACATCCACACAGACACAGTATTTTTCTCTGTAAGCAAGAGTGCGAACGTAATCAAACTTGACAGAATGATGATATTGTTGACTTTGTCATTTATTCCATGCATGAAGATGTCACTGAATCTTAAAGGCTGTAAGTCTGTTATTTCCGTTTTCTGCAATAAAGCCAATATTACATCATTTTCTGCAATAAAGCCAATGTTACATCATTGTCATTTTCTCATATGTTATGATCATTTACAATTACTGCATCATGAGCCATGAAAGACATGTTAACTGGTATAATACGTAAAAGTTGTAACAAATATCGAGCAATATTTTGTCTACATCGGACCATTTAATGTCATTTCTACCAGGTAATGATGTCAATATGAATTAATGCATCACTACGTACAGAGGTAAGATGGACCATATAATTACGGTAAAAGATCGTGCATATGACATAAGTATGTTATGTCACACTGATGATGCACGTTTTCAATGTGAACGTGACCTGTTGGCTTCAAAAGAAATAGGAACTGTGAGCACACGGTCTTTGAGATATAGATCTTTGGGACGCACTTTTCACCTTAAGATGCCTAAGTGTGGTGATTGCATAACTGGCAGAGACAGAGACAGCAGCTTTAATGAAGGTCACAACATGTCACAATAACTGGCAGAGACAGAGACAGCAGCTTTAATGAAGGTCACAACATGTCACAATAACTGGCAGAGACAGAGACCGCAGCACTAATGAAGGTCACAACATGTCACAATAACTGGCAGAGACAGAGACAGCAGCACTAATGAAGGTCAGAACATGTCACAATAACTGGCAGAGACAGAGACCGCAGCACTAATGAAGGTCAGAACATGTCACAATAACTGGCAGAGACAGAGACAACAGCACTAATGAAGGTCAGACCATGTCACAATAACTGGCAGAGACAGAGACAGCAGCACTAATGAAGGTCAGAACATGTCACAATAACTGGCAGAGACAGAGACAGCAGCTTTAATGAAGGTCACAACATGTCACAATAACTGGCAGAGACAGAGACAGCAGCACTAATGAAGGTCACACCATGTCACAATAACTGGCAGAGACAGAGACAGCAGCACTAATGAAGGTCACAACATGTCACAATAACTGGCAGAGACAGAGACAGCAGCACTAATGAAGGTCAGAACATGTCACAATAACTGGCAGAGACAGAGACAGCAGCACTAATGAAGGTCACAGCATGTCACAATAACTGGCAGAGACAGAGACAGCAGCACTAATGAAGGTCGAACATGTCCAATAACTGGCAGAGACAGCAGCACTAATGAAGGTCACAACATGTCACAATAACTGGCAGAGACAGAGACAGCAGCACTAATGAAGGTCACAACATGTCACAATAACTGGCAGAGACAGAGACAGCAGCACTAATGAAGGTCAGACCATGTCACAATAACTGGCAGAGACAGAGACCGCAGCACTAATGAAGGTCACAACATGTCACAATAACTGGCAGAGACAGAGACAGCAGCACTAATGAAGGTCACAACATGTCACAATAACTGGCAGAGACAGAGACAGCAGCACTAATGAAGGTCACAACATGTCACAATAACTGGCAGAGACAGAGACAGCAGCACTAATGAAGGTCAGACCATGTCACAATAACTGGCGGAGACAGAGACCGCAGCACTAATGAAGGTCACAGCATGTCACAATAACTGGCAGAGACAGAGACAGCAGCACTAATGAAGGTCAGACCATGTCACAATAACTGGCAGAGACAGAGACAGCAGCACTGATGAAGGTTAGACCATGTCACAATAACTGGCAGAGACAGAGACAGCAGCACTAATGAAGGTCAGACCATGTCACAATAACTGGCGGAGACAGAGACAGCAGCACTAATGAAGGTCACAACATGTCACAATAACTGGCAGAGACAGAGACAGCAGCACTAATGAAGGTCACAACATGTCACAATAACTGGCAGAGACAGAGACAGCAGACACTAATGAAGGTCAGACCATGTCACAATAACTGGCGGAAGGAGCAAGAGGACCCAGCACTAATGAAGGTCACAGCAATGTCACAATATAACTGGCAGAGACAGAGACAGCAGCACTAATGAAGGTCAGACCATGTCACAATAACTGGCAGAGACAGAGACAGCAGCACTAGATGAAGGTCAGACCATGTCACAATAACTGGCAGAGACAGAGACAGCAGCACTAATGAAGGTCAGACCATGTCACAATAACGCGACGACCAGAGACAGTCAGCATGTCACAATAATGGCAGACAGCACTAATGAAGGTACACAACATGTCACAATAACTGGCAGAGACAGAGACAACAGCACTAATGAAGGTCAAACATGTCACAATAACTGGCAGAGACAGAGACAACAGCACTAATGAAGGTCAGACCATGTCACAATAACTGGCAGAGACAGCAGCACACTAATGAAGGTCAAACCATGTCACAATAACTGGCAGAGAAACAGCAGCACTAATGAAGGTCAGACCATGTCACAATATAACTGGCAGAGACAGAGACAGCAGCACTAATGAAGGTCACAACATGTCACAGTGCTGCCCTGGGACAAAAGAGGAATCAGTCAAAGAGGAGGAGGGAGGGGGGGGAGGGAGGGGGGGGGGGCTTGGCAGTGGCAGGTAGTGAAAGTGGGGTGACAGCACCTGAGGAAAGAAGTGGTCAGTGTGCAGTGTGTGGAAATGAACTCTTCCAAATGAGCACTGCCTTGCTAAGGAAAGAAGTGGTCAGTGTGCAGTGTATGGAAATGAACTCTTCCAAATGAGCACTGCCTTGCTAAGGAAAGAAGTGGTCAGTGTGCAGTGTGTGGAAATGAACTCTTCCAAATGAGCACTGCCTTGCTAAGGAAAGAAGTGGTCAGTGTGCAGTGTATGGAAATGAACTCTTCCAAATGAGCACTGCCTTGCTAAGGAAAGAAGTGGTCAGTGTGCAGTGTATGGAAATGAACTCTTCCAAATGAGCACTGCCTTGCTAAGGAAAGAAGTGGTCAGTGTGCAGTGTATGGAAATGAACTCTTCTAAATGAGCACTGCCTTGCTAAGGAAAGAAGTGGTCAGTGTGCAGTGTATGGAAATGAACTCTTCCAAATGAGCACTGCCTTGCTAAGGAAAGAAGTGGTCAGTGTGCAGTGTATGGAAATGAACTCTTCTAAATGAGCACTGCCTTGCTAAGGAAAGAAGTGGTCAGTGTGCAGTGTATGGAAAGGAACTCTTCCAAATGAGCACTGCCTTGCTAAGGAAAGAAGTGGTCAGTGTGCAGTGTGTGGAAATGAACTCTTCCAAATGAGCACTGCCTTGCTAAGGAAAGAAGTGGTCAGTGTGCAGTGTATGGAAATGAACTCTTCCAAATGAGCACTGCCTTGCTAAGGAAAGAAGTGGTCAGTGTGCAGTGTATGGAAAGGAACTCTTCCAAATGAGCACTGCCTTGCTAAGGAAAGAAGTGGTCAGTGTGCAGTGTATGGAAAGGAACTCTTCCAAATGAGCACTGCCTTGCTAAGGAAAGAAGTGGTCAGTGTGCAGTGTGTGGAAATGAACTCTTCCAAATGAGCACTGCCTTGCTAAGGAAAGAAATGATCAGTGTGCAGTGTGTGGAAATGAACTCTTCCAAATGAGCACTGCCTTGCTAAGGAAAGAAGTGGTCAGTGTGCAGTGTATGGAAATGAACTCTTCCAAATGAGCACTGCCTTGCTAAGGAAAGAAGTGGTCAGTGTGCAGTGTGTGGAAATGAACTCTTCCAAATGAGCACTGCCTTGCTAAGGAAAGAAGTGGTCAGTGTGCAGTGTGTGGAAATGAACTCTTCCAAATGAGCACTGCCTTGCTAAGGAAAGAAGTGTCAGTGTGCAGTGTGTGGAAATGAACTCTTCCAAATGAGCACTGCCTTGCTAAGGAAAGAAGTGATCAGTGTGCAGTGTATGGAAATGAACTCTTCCAAATGAGCACTGCCTTGCTAAGGAAAGAAGTGGTCAGTGTGCACTGTGTGGAAATGAACTCTTCCAAATGAGCACTGCCTTGCTAAGGAAAGAAGTGGTCAGTGTGCAGTGTGTGGAAATGAACTCTTCCAAATGAGCACTGCCTTGCTAAGGAAAGAAGTGCTCAGTGTGCAGTGTGTGGAAATGAACTCTTCCAAATGAGCACTGCCTTGCTAAGGAAAGAAGTGCTCAGTGTGCAGTGTGTGGAAATGAACTCTTCCAAATGAGCACTGCCTTCTGCCTTCCCAACCCACTCTTTGCCTTTCTTTCTCTGTCACATGTACTCATCATATGCAAGTCAAATGCAGGAAAATTACCATCTTCTTTGTCTCTTTCCATGTTTCTCAGTTATGGTAACTTAAGAGTGGTCAAAAAAAAAGAAAAATCACTCGTCAACCCACGAAGATTCAAAGTCCTCAGCATTTGATGTACCAGTGACTCACAAAACTGTGCAAATATTAGTTATTCACAAAGGACACTGCACGCAAAGCAGGACTGGATGAAAAGGCAACTGATTCCTGTAGGTAAAGTGGCGATTTTGAAATCACTTATTTTAGCAAAACTCATTCACCTATGGCTTTTACAGCTTAGTCCACCAAACGCATCTTTCCAGACCTTACAGAAATGGTTTTATATATTTTCTTTTTAATACGGAGAAGAAAACTGATAACGAATCTGGACACAAAAGCATCAGAAATGGTGGTATTGGACAACCAGAACTAGAAATGTTTGCTTCACCTTAAAATTAACTTTGTTCCGAAAATTCACACCACAGATCACAAATGGAAAAAAAAATCAAAACATACAATTATCCACTTCTAAGTCATATCGAAAAGTCTGGACCAGAAATACTTTCTAGTTTTTGTAAATGAGACATTTTTTTACAGTTAGTTGTAAGAATTCTGGTGAACTTCTTGCAGAGCCAGTGTTTTATGACGGAATACAGCTGGAAAAAGGATTATTTTGGGTAAAGTGTGGATCAATGAAGGATTAAACTGTATTGCCTTTTTTGTTTTGCTTGAAAAATTGTCTTTTTATTTCTTAGAAACAATTTAAACAGAACAGTGATGTTAATATAAACGCTTTTACTTTTATCTTATTATATGTACTATGAAATATTACTGTGTTCGTTCAAAATGCTGGACATACTGGCATACAAAACTGAATATTGAGAATGATTGACAAGTATTTTTAACTTAAGTAAAATTTCTGACAATTTTGAAATTGAACTGGTTCCATTTAAAAATAATTCACAGATGCCTTGCGACTAATGTTACACTGAAGACAATTGGGTTCTAAACAGTGAATGATGTACTACCTGTTTCTCATTTAAAGATAGCATTGCACATGCTTTGGCAATGTGCAGTAATTAAACGTTTCTGGCAAAATCTTGCGGCTATTATCAATGAAAAAGTGTATTCGCATTTAATTCACAGACAACTTAACCATAAGCCATAACTGGAATTGATGAAGGTATACATACTGAGCCTGCCTTTTATATATAACATAATTCACGAATACTTCATCTATCAGTGTTCATTGCACCCAGACTACAAGTATTTCTTAATAAGCTGTAATACAACTATAGAAATGAAGAGTTCATTGCTCACAAAAACTTTAGAGACAAGTATTTCATCATAGAATGTCTCTTACATAAGACAATGTTTACAAGCACAGATGAAACTGTGAATGCATGTGATCTTGTACATTGTGTTGCTATTACTATGATTGTACCCTTCTGCAATATTGTACGTTATTACTCTGTATAAGCCTCATGGATAATGTACAGAACCTACATAAACTAGACTGTGTTGTAATCTCCCAGTCCCAATTTTCATGATATATATGGATTTGCCTCTCTCTCTCTCTCTCTCTCTCTCTCTCTCTCTCTCTCTCCTCTCTCTCTCTCTCTCTCTCTCTGCCTGTTAGTCAGTCCTTCCGTTGTGAGTTTTTTGTCCATTTCAGAATCATATTTGAAAAACATATTATGATTATAAGTGATGTTAAATGTATTTGTACGCTTTTTAAAAATATTTCCTTTAACTTATACGAAGAGCTTTTTATTTTATTTATCTTTTTGTATGTACCATTATGCATATTGTCTTGATTAAACTGTTGTTTAAACATTCACATGCTATTTTGTATTGTGTGAGTAAACATTATTTTGTGTCCTGTTTCATGCGGTAACTCTGTTTCAGTTGGATCATTCACAGCTTTGTTATCAAGAATATGTTAGTAATATCTGCCCCAAGTAACTGAATATCAATGTGAATAACTCAACAAATTCTTTTCTACTGCTGAGCTATGAACGCAAACAGTGACATAAGCCTTGCACTGTGAGCAGAGGAAGGAAACTGAAAAGTGGAAGAAACCTACTGATTGTTTCCAAAGAAAACACCCCCAACACACTGTCTGACTCTGTCAAAGGCACACAACACGGTGGCTGTACTGTCTATCCACTGGCTGGTGGAGGAGGTTGTCAGATGTGACGATGGCTGCACGTCTGTACGTGGTGACAGTCAGACGCCCACTGGCGGGCCGCAGGCCTGCCTGCTGGTTATGTATGCAAGATGCAGCTTCATCCTATTTCCTGCTGTTGATCACCAGGCTGTGTGCAGACATTCACAGCCAGTCATCACTCACATGTCCTGCACGTAGCTCCTCCCATCTCATGCACACACACACACACACACACACACACACACACACACACACACACACACACACACACACACACACACACGCACACACACACACACACACACACACACACACACGCACACACACACACACACGCACACGCACATATGCATACACACACGCGCACACACACACTTGCATGCGTGGGCACACACACAGATAGATAGATAAATAGATAGATATATATTATGCGCAGTGTTGGGGGGGGGGGGGGGGGGCTGAGGCCGTGCTAGGTCCCCAGTCCATGCGTCCCCTGGACAATAGATAGTGTAGACAGTGAGTTGGGGGAGTGAGGCATACACACACGCGCACACACACACTTACATGCGTACACACACAGATAGATAGATAGATATTATGTGCTGTGTTGGGGGGAAGGGGGGACTGAGGCTGTTCAAGGTCCCCAGTCCATTTGTCCCCTGGACAATAAATAGTGTGGGCAGTGAGTTGGAGGAGCGAGGCTGTGTTAGGTCCCCGTATCATTTGTCCCCTGGACAATAAATAGTGTGGGCAGTGAGTTGTGGAAGTGAGGCTGTGTTAGGTCCCCGTATCATTTGTCCCCTGGACAATAGATAGTGTGGGCAGTGAGTTGTGGAAGTGAGGCTGTGTTAGGTCCCCTATTCATTTGTCCCCTGGACAATAGATAGTGTGGGCGGTGAGTTGGGGTCTCAGACTGTGCTAGGTTCTCAATCCATTTCACTCAGACAAGCAGTGGTTTGGGCAGTGGGGTGTACAGTGAAAAGTTACTTCTCTTCAGTTCATACCTTTCTCACTGTCTAACACCACTGGATAAACCCACTCAGTACCTGGGTTGGAAGCTAAAACAGTAATAGTTTAATTCAAGGTGATGCATTCATGATGAGTCTGTCGTCCCTACACTGGTTCCCTATTCAGTCTCGCATTGACTTTAAAGTTCTCCTCCTGGTTTTCATTAATCCTCCATTAAGGCCACTCCCTTCCCTCCCCCTTGACCAACATCTAATTTGGTAACCATCCTCCATCATTACATTGAGATTCCCACACCTCCTCCCACTTAACCTGCATTTTGTTGGTGATCACCCTCCATCATTCCATTTAAATTCCCACACCTCCTCCCACTTAACCTGCATTTTGTTGGTGATCACCCTCCATCATTCCATTTAAATTCCCACACCTCCTCCCACTTAACCTGCATTTTGTTAATGACCATCCTCCATCATTCCATTTAAATTCCCACACCTCCTCCCACTTAACCTGCATTTTGTTAGTGACCATCCTCCATCATTCCATTTAAATTCTCACACCTCCCACTTAACCTGCATTTTGTTGGTGCCATCATTCAGTTGTAGTGCCCCAGTCCCACCGTCATCTCCCTCTCCTCAGTCCTCTGACGAGGACCTTAGACAGAGAGAACCAGACATTTCTAACGCGTTTCCTTTTGAACATGACACTGTTGATATGTCTAGTGCTGTTGTTAATGTTAATGACAGTGATGTTGTTGATATATCTAGCGCTAATGTTACTGATAAGGACAGTGACATTGTTGATATGTCTAGCGCTGTTCTTACTGTTAAGGACAGTGACATTGTGGACATGTCTAGTGCTGTTGTTACTGTTAAGGACAGTGACATTGTTGACATGTCTAGTGCTGCTATTGCTGTTAAGGACAGTGACATTGTTGACATGTCTAGTGCTGTTATTGCTGTTAAGGACAGTGACATTGTGGACATGTGGTATTGTTACTGTTAAGGACAGCGACATTGTGGACATGTCTAGTGCTATCATTACTGTTAAGGACAGTGACATTGTGGACATGCCTAGTGCTGTTGTTACTGTTAAGGACAGTGTCATTGTGAACATTTCTAGTGCTATTGTTACTGTTAAGGACAGTGACATTGTGAACATGTCTAGTGATGTTGTTACTGTTAAGGACGGTGACGTTGTGGACATGGCAAGTGGTATTGTTACTGTTAAGGACAGCGACATTGTGGACATGTCTATTGGTGTTGTTACTGTTAAGGACAGCGACATTGTGGACATGTCTATTGGTGTTATTACTGTTAAGGACAGTGACATTGTGGACATGGCAAGTGTTGTTGTTACTGTTTTTGTTTTTGTTTTTGTTTTTTGTTTTTTTGTTGTTTTTTTTTTTTTTTTTTTTTTTTTTTTTTTTTTTTTTTTGCTGTCCCAACCTCTGCGCCACCTCAGAGGCAGTGCACCCACACTGCTCATTCCGACACCCCGTCCACAGCCACAGCCTGGTCGGCCCTGCCACAGCCCCGGCACCGGCAATCCACAGGGAGCAGTCAATGTCAAGTCGTCAAGAGGCAACCCACCGGAGGAGACACTGCACTGCTGCCGAGTCACTTCGATGGTGTTCAGTGGCGCCTGTTCTGATCTAACATACGCAGGACACCACCTACTAAGCCCCTTACTGACGACAATAATTGCTTAGTCGCGGAGCCGGCGTGAGTGAGCTCCGGAGGGCGCCACCACGTCTGTCCAACGACAGCCCCCATGGACTCGCCGATACTGGTGACCCCAACGAAACCAAACCAAGGCCACAGACATTGAGAGGACATCGAAATTGAGGTCACCATGAGAGCAGGGCATGAAGGGCCACAGAATTTGAGACTTTTTTATGCTGATCGATGACAATGAGGATGATTAAGATGATGCTACGGATTTCCATTTCGGTCTGAGACTACATGACAGGGCTGTACTCTACGCTTCCTTTCATAATATATCCCGGCGTCAACCAGGCCCGAGAGATACAGGCACCTGCAGTGTTTGTCAGGAAATTTGAGCAACACTCTCAGAAACGCATCCATTAAGTGGATGAAACTTGACTGTGTGGTCCCAGTCTTCCCAACTGAGTCCGCAGCAACTCAACTCTGGGTAGGAGCCGTTCGGGGCAGAAAAAACCGACATGACTTCTGATGGGATTCGAACCCACGACCTCCCAGCTGGGAGTCCGCAACGCTAACCACTTCACCACAGTGGCCGTTTGTTGTTACTGTTAAGGACAGTGACATTGTGGACATGGCAAGTGGTGTTGTTACTGTTAAGGACAGTGACATTGTGGACATGTGGTATTGTTACTGTTAAGGACAGTGATATTGTGGACATGGCAAGTGCTATTGTTACTGTTAAGGACAGTGACATAGTGAACATGTCTAGTGCTGCTGTTATCATGACTATGTAGAGGTGTCATTTTTAGAGAGATTCTGACTATTTCAGAAAGATCTTAAATGTGAGTGGCCATTAATTCAGGATAGATAGAGACAACTCGTTGTCAGTGTCAGGGGATGAGAGAACACACATAGCACTCACACTAACTGGTTTGATTGTTTTAGAGCCATTTCAAAGCTTTCAGTGGTTGTCATTACTATAGCCAGGATAGACAGAGACAATGGTCACTGTCAGGGATGAGAGAACACACACTGGGCTCAAACTGA
>CM065719.1:88192888-88210388 GCA_033310375.1 Conus canariensis
ATCATTCATACTGACAATTCAACATAACAACATGGTAATCTAATTCTACAATGATAAGCAAACAATTCATAAAAGCACTAATGAGATGGGGGATGGTAAAACAGAAGGAAACTTACAAACAAACAAACAAGACTACAGAGAGATCAGAGGAGGGTGGGGAAGAGAGAATGGTAGATAGGGGGAGGAGAAAAGGGATGGTAGACAGAGTGGGAGTGGGGATGAGCGATTTTAACAGAGTAGGTTTTATGTATAGACGATTTATTCAAAGTATGGTTCACAGAAGACTTTGCGAATGGGCACTAATCATTGTAATTGAATAATTTAATTACTGAGACATAAAATGTTTATGCAAATGTTCCTTGAAAAGTTTTAAAGTATTCATGTTTTGTAGATTCGATGGAAGTGAGTTCCAGACATATGGTCCAGAGTAAGCTAGGCTTGTTTTGAATAGATCAATGCATGGGTAGGGAAGAAGGAATTTCGTCGAGCCAGAAAAGCTGTTCGATTTTGTAAAAAGGGCATTGATATAACATGGCATAGTATCTGTCAAGATTGTAAACATAAATGATGCCTTGTTGAATTCCAATTGCCTATTCAGAGGAAGTATGTTCAGCACTTTTAGTTTTTCGTCTGTTGTTAGAGATACAGCTGGATGGAGTAGTTTTGCTGCACGTCTATGGAGAGAATTCAGCCTTTTTTGGTGGACGTCACTACTGCCGTCTCACACTGTTGAGGCGTAATTGATACGTGACATTATGTGTGCATTGAAGAAAAGTTTAAGCACATTACTGTTGACGTAGCGCTTTAATTGAGATAACAGGAAAAGATGTTTTGAGACTACCTTGCAAACGTTATTGAGATGAGATTGCCATTTCAATTCTTTATCTATCGTTAACCCTAAAACACGATGCTTGTCTACCTGCTCGATAGAAGTGCCATTCAACTGAAGTTTTAGGCAAAGAGGAGTCAACTGGTGTTTTTGGCGGGTAGCTATAATCATAGATTTGGTTTTGGCTGGGTGTATGACCATTGAGTTTGAATGACACCAGTCTGACACGTCGTTTAGACTTTCCTGGAGAGAAGTTTCTATTGTCTGTAGATCACTACCATTCGTTTGGAGTGACGAGTCATCAGCAAATAAATCTGTCGTGACCTTTTCATCTGATACGGACAATGGTAAATCATTGATGAAGATGCAGAATAGTAGGGGGCCTAGTACAGAGCCCTGTGGGACTCCATGTCTGACAAAGTCTGAAGCGGAAGTTTTGCCATTAAGCACCACATACTGAGTCCTATCGTTCAAGTATGATTGGAATAATGAGACTGTCGGGGTATGGTTCAAGTAGACAGATAGTTTTTTTAGAAGAATGGAATGATCAACAAGATCAAACGCCTTTTTGAAGTCAAGAAAGACAACCCTTGTCATTTGTGATTGGTTCATATTTGAAAGCCATGAGTCACACATTCGTGATAATACTGTGTGGCAGGAATGATTAGATCAGAATCCAGATTGGAGTGGGTGAAATAGTTTGTTTTTCTCAATGAACTGAGATACGTGTGTGTGTATGTGTCTTTCAAGGGATTTGGATAGAATCGAAAGTAAGGATATAGGTCTGAAATTATTTGGATCCGTCAAATCATTTGATTTTGGAAGGGGGATCACTTTGGCGTTTTTGAACGCCTGAGGGAAAACATTAGTTTCAATGGATAAATTATATAGAGAGAGTGAGTGAGAGAGAAAGAGAGACAGAGAGTGAGAGAGAAAGGGAGACAGAGAGTGAGAGAGAAAGGGAGACAGAGAGAGAGGGGGGGGAGAAAGAGAGACAGGGTAGAGAGAGGTGGGGGGGGGGGGGGGAGAGGGGAGAGCGCCCAGTCTGATGACCATTGTTTGCGTGTAAAATACACAGACCGTTTCTGTTCTATCTGAAGACCAAACACGACGTTCATGAGTACACACAGCACATCAAAACAATGACTGAAACACACACATGGGAACAAACGAACCGAACAATCCACACAGAGAATGGAAAGAACACTAAAACAACAATAATCTGCAATCTATCGCCAACAAATGAGCAACCGACTGCGGTCCAGGGGAAGTAATTACGCTGTGAGACAAGGTTTTTACATAATCTTTCAAACGTTCATTCCCTTTAGCGCTCGCTCGCTTGCTCTCTCTCTCTCTCTCTCTCTCTCTCTCTCTCTCTCTCTCTCTCTCTCTCTCTCTCTCTCTCTCTCTCCCCCCCTCTCTCCCTCCCTCCCCCTCTCTCTCCCTATCTCACTCTCACCCCCTCTCTCTCCCTCTCTCTTCCTGTCTCTCTCTCTCCCTGTCTCTCTCCCTCACTTTCTCTCTCTCTATTCCTCTCCCTCCCTCCCTCTCTCTCTCTCTCTCTCTCTCTCTCTCTCTCTCTCTCTCTTCTCTCTCTCTCTCTGTCTCTCCCTCCCTCTCTTTCTCTCTCTCTATTCCTCTCCCTCCCTCCCTCCCTCCCTCCCCCCCTCTCTCTCTCTCTCTCTCTCTCTCTCTCTCTCTCTCTCTCTCTCTCTCTTGTACTATAGCCAATAAAGTTGTCACGGCTGATTCTTCAGGATCAAACGACCTTCAAAAACTGAAACAATATTGCCATAATAAAAACATCATGTCTGAACTTTATATTCCACCAATAACAATATTTGAAGTCTATCACTACCTAACACACCTAAAACAGTCAAGTACCTGCGGGGTGGATGGCCTAGACGGCAAAATTCTCAAACTATCAGCTCCAGCAATTACAGATACGTTAACATACGTCTTCAATCTATGTATCGACAAAAATCATTTTCCCAATAGTTTCAAAAAAGCAAAAGTCATTCCTATCTACAAAGCAGGTGACAGCTCAGACCCTGCAAGCTACAGACCAATCTCAATCATTTCCACTCTTTCCAAACCTTTGGAAAAACACATAAACAAACACACATTACGCCACCTTGATACATACCACTTGCTTCATCCAAGACAGTCCGGGTTCCGACACAACCATTCATGCCACACAGCCCTAATCAACCTGGTTGATGACTGGCTAAACAGCATTAACAACAACAGATATTGTGGTGTCCTATTTATTGATTTCAAAAAAGCATTTGATGTGATAGACCACAACCTTCTTCTTAGAAAATTAAAATTGTATGGCTTATCCACAAGAACTCTTACGCTTTTTCACTCATATCTCACAAATAGGCAACAATGTGTGAAAATTAATACAACTTTCTCTTCATTTCAAACACTTTCCTATGGCGTCCCACAAGGCTCTATCTTGGGTCCCTTATTATTCACAATTTACATCAATGATCTACCTCTACATATCACATCCACCTGTGAACTTTTTGCTGATGACACAACAATCCACACAAATCATTCTGATGTTACTGTTCTTGCACAAACTTTACAAGAAAGTACGAATGATCTCGTGAAATGGACTGAACTAAATCACATGTCGCTTCACCCTCAAAAAACTAAATCCATGCTTATCACAACCAGACAAAAAAGACAAAATCTCACTATTAAATTTCCTCTGGTGCATCTTAAAGATGAACCTGTTGAACAGGTTACATACCTCAAATGCTAGGAATAACAATTGATAGCAATATTAGCTGGCAAGCTCACATAACCTCACTGTGCAAAAAAGTCTCTCAGAAAGTCTATCAACTCTCCAAAATTAAACGCTTCCTCGACCTGCATTCACGCAAGCTCTTTTTTCAATCTCATATTCAATCATACATAGACTATGGGTCTACTCTATGGGACTCTGCTAGCGCTATTACCCTCAAACCATTGCTAAGCCTACACAAGCGAGGACTCAAATTAGTCCTCCTAAAAAACAGTAGTCTCCTAGACTCAGACTATAAAGAGGTTCAAATTCTCCCCTTAAGTCTGAGATTAGAATACAACAAAGGGATCATAATGCACAGAATTATGTCTGGGAAGGCACCCTCAACATTAGTTCGCAGATTCTCAATTAATTCCTCAAGGACTCTACCCAAACTACATGTCCCTGTTCCTAGAATTGACTTATTCAAATCCAGTTTAACATATTCAGGTTCCTGTCAATGGAACTCGCTCCCTGAGTCAGCCAAGCAACACCAATGCACATCAACCTTCAAACACCATTATTTCATCCATCTGATGTGCAAATACTCGCATACTCCGCCATAAATCCACCACCAACCACTACCACCCTCTTTACCTTATGTATGAACCTGATTATTATGGAAGTGATTTGTACTTGAAATGCACATGCTACTCTGTTCAATAAGTATGTCTTATGTAAGTATGCGCGCGTGAATGTGTGTGTGTGTGTGTGTGTGTGTGTGTGTGTGTGTGTGTGTGTGTGTGTGTGTGTGTGTGTGTGTATGTGTGTGTGTGTGTGTGTGTGTGTGTGTGTGTGTGTGTGTGTGTGTGTGTGTGTGTTCCTACTACCTCTTGCCCTCTCGTCACTATGTCGTAATGCTTGTATTCTTATGTGACTCTCTGTCTCTGTCTCTGTCTGTCTGTCTGTCTGTCTGTCTGTCTCTCTCTCTCTCTCTCTCTCTCTCTCTCTCTCTCTCTCTCTCTCTCTCTCTCTCTCTCTCTCTCTCTCTCTCTCACGGTTCTGCTGGAATGACTTGATTTATTATCTATATGACACACACACACCCTCTCCCCGTTGTACCCGTGGTGACTGGGCTATCATTATGCTTTTTTTTTTCTTCTCCATTTGGTGTGTGTGTGTGTGTGTGTGTGTGTGTGTGTGTGTGTGTGTGTGTGTGTGTGTGTGTGTGTGTGTGTGTGTTGTGTGTTTTCCTTCCTGGTGCTTCAAAATCGATTGTCTTGCAACTCCTTGGTATCTTTTGATTGTCAGACTATTCTAAACATGCTCTTTCCCACACCCCAATCTCGCGCCTCTTTCTCCCTCTCCGTCTCTCCCCCCCCCCCCCCCCCCCCCCCCCCCCCACCCCCCCTCTCTCTCTCTCTCTCTCTCTCCCTTCCCGCACTCCTTTCGCTCCTGCGTCTCTCTCGTCCCACCCCCCCCCCCCACCCCCACTTTTCTCTCTCTCAATTACTTTTTTTTTTTTTTTCAATAATTCCATGTCTAATTTTTGTTCTAGCCACTTTTACATGCTTCTTCTATTGCCTCATTTTACATTGTTGACCCTACTCAGGGCGAGGACTGGATGTCATTATTTTGCATTGTTGACCCTACTCAGGGCGAGGACTGGATGTCATTATTTGCATTGTTGACCTACTCAGGCGAGGACTGGATGTCATTATTTACATTGTTGACCCTACTCAGGGCGAGGACTGGATGTCATTATTTTACATTGTTGACCCTACTCAGGGCGAGGACTGGATGTAATTATTTTACATTGTTGACCCTATTCAGGGCGAGGACTGGATGTAAAACAGCACATCAGTGCTTATCTATTATCCTCGTTAATAAAGAATTTTGTCTTGTCTTGTCTTGTCTTGTCTCTGGCCATGAGGAACCGTGATGTCAAATCAACACAACAGACTGCACATCAGGGAAGCTCTGTCACGGCTCATTTCCTCCATTGCTCACGTGCTCCATGGTGCACACTGTGACGTCACGTACACATGACAGCATTGTAGTTTGAAACTAGGTCACAGAGCAGCTCTCTGCAGTGCCTTTTCATGTTGTGTACCGGTGTATAAGCCAGGCCAGGGAGGACCATGTACATGAAGTGCTCTCTCTCTCTCTTCTCTCTCTCTCTCTCTCTCTCTCTCTCTCTCTCTCTCTCTCTCTCTCTCTCCAGGCTCTACAGGTTCAGTATTACAGGAAAAAACCTCCCAGCCAGATCTGACGTGACCAGCAGAGAGCCTGACAGCAGCAAGAGAGGCAGGCAAGTGGACAACATGATGAAGCTACTGTAACTGTTTTGAACACTCCGTCTTCGACCGATGCAAGACTTGAAAACCTGTGTGAACATGACCCAGAAACGGAACACACAGTGGCTACACACTCAAGTCATGCGGTTAGTTTGGATGATCCAGTAAGATCGGAGAATGATACTTTGCGCCTGAGCGATAGTGCTGAAACATGTGAGTACATCGATAGCTCTGTCCTCTCTCCACCAGCTGACACGGACATCGAGCCGGTCTATGAAAACCTCGTGGCAGGTTTCAGTACAAGTGTCGTTAAAAGTTATGTTGCCACTCTGACTGAAAAATCTGTCCAGAGACACTTGAGAGACAAGAGCAGAAACAAGTTATTCAGAAAAATCGCTCTTGATCGTTCCAGTGGATCAGACATATTACTCTGTGAATCGGACGATCTGGTGTTGGAGGTTCCGTGTACGCCAGATGACAGTGACTGTTCGTTTTGGTTTGTGAAGCAAGATGACAGACACTGACAGAGGAGCGGACAAAACTGGCCAGTCTCCGCCGAGGAAAACGTGTCAGCAGAACACAACACGCTGACATCCAGGCACGTGCTTCACGGACGCTGGAGACGCTACACGGCCTGATCCTGTTCTACCTGGGGTGACAGCCTGGGCTCAAGACTCACGCTTCAGATGGAATCATCGTGACCAGTGCCTTACCAGTGACATGAAATATTGTCAGAACTGTGTTTGAAAAAAAGGACAAGTTTGTCATTGTTTCCATGTCAGACGAACATGTACCGCGTTTATTACTATCATGGTGGATCGAATCGAATTGCTAAGGAAGCTGTACTGCTTTAAAGCAATAAATCATTTTGTTCTCTCTCTCTCTCTCTCTCTCTCTCTCCTCTCTCTCTCTCTCTCTCTCTCTCTCTCTCTCTCTCTCTTGTTCTGCTTCCTCTCTCACGCCGTTCACATGAAGTAGATGACAGTAGATAGTTGGCCTCCTCACCAGGGAACGCACCACCACACACACACACACACACACACACACACACACACACACACACACACACACACACACACACCACGCACGCACGCATGTACGCACCCCACACACACACACACACACACACACACATACACACACACGCACGCACGCACACACATGCACGCACACGCACACACAGTCTGTTTAGGCCTGATATGTATGTCTGTTTAGGTCTGATCTGTATGCCTGTTTAGGTCTCTCTGTTAAAGTCTGATCTGTCTGCTGTTTAGGTCAGATCTGTCTGTTTAGGTCAGATCTATATTTCTCTTTAGGTCTATGTCTGTTTAGGTCTGATCTGTATGTCTCTTAAGGTCTGTCTTTTAGGTCTGTTTATGTCTAATCTGTGTGTCTTTTTAGGTCTGATCTGTATGTCTATGTAGGTCTGATCTGTATGTCTGTTTAGGGCCGATCTGTAAGTCTGTTGCGGTCTGATCTGTATGTCTGTTTAGATCTGATCTGTATGTCTGTTTAGATCTGATCTGTATGTCTGTTTAGATCTGATCTGTATGTCTGTTTAGGTTTGATCTGTATGTCTGTTTAGGGATTATGTGTATGTCTGTTGAGGTTTGATCTGTATGTCTGTTGAGGTCTTTCTGTATGCTTAGGTCTGATCTGTATGTCTGTTTAGGTTTGATCTGTATGTCTGTTTAGGGATTATGTGTATGTCTGTTTAGGTTTGATCTGTATATCTGTTGAGGTCTTTCTGTATGCTTAGGTCTGATCTATATGTCTGTTTAGGTTTGATCTGTATGTCTGTTTAGGTCTGATCTGTATGTCTGTTTAGGTCTGATCTGTATGTCTGTTTAGGGCTGTTCCGCATGATGACCATGGCGATGGTGTGACACGTTGTGTGGTGTTTGTGACATCTGCCCTGGCCTTCTGTCGGTAGAAGGTAAGATTCTCCTCATTACCTCCCTTGTCTCCTCATTCTGTCGTCTCTGGCCTCTCGTTCATCCGACTGTCTGCCCGTCTGTCTGTATGTCCGTCTGTCTATCTGTCTGTCTGTCTGTTTCTCTCCCCCCCCCCTCTCTCTCTCTCTCTCTTCTTTCTCTCTCTCTTCTCTTCTCTTCTCTTTTTCTCTCTTTATAAATGAAACCAATAAGATGAAATTGCAGTAAGTACCATACACCTACAAACAAGGGTGCATATTGAAACACGTCCACGCTCGCTCTCTCTCTCTCTCTCTCTCTCTCTCTCTCTCTCTCTCTCTCTCTCTCTCTCTCTCACACACACACACACACACACACACACACACACACACACACACACACAAACAACAGCGATCCCACACGCACTCTCTCACAACAACGGACACAACACCACACACACACACACACACACACACACAAACACACACACACACACACACACACACACACACACACACACACACAACAAACACACACACACACACACACACACACACACACACACACACACACACACAACACACACACGTGTCTCTGAATCAGTTTGATGGACAAGGGAAAGGGAAGAAAGAACTGCTATTGATAGGTGAAGAGGGTTGTTTAAGAGATGCCTTGAAGGAGGACAGAGAGTTTGAACTACTCAAAGATACTAGGAGTTTGTTCTAAGAAATCGGACCCGATGGTAGTTGTTTTTCAGATGGCAAAAAAAGAAGTTGTTCTGGTGGTTTTGTTTTGTTTAGTTTAGTTTTTTTTTCCACCGTTGGTAACATATTCAGTCTTTCAAGTGCATGACCTTCAACCTTGGCTGACGTCACATTTAGGCCTTCTCACCCGCACATGGACTGTATCTTTGCGCCAGCTGGGTTTTTTTTTTTTTACCCCATGTCCGTTCTTGCGTTGTAATCTGTCTTGCTTGGAACCACCTGGCATGTACCTTGATGGACATGTAATCTGTCTTGCTTGGAACCACCTGGCATGTACCTTGATGGACATGTAATCTGTCTTGCTTGGAACCACCTGGCATGTACCTTGATGGACATGTAATCTGTCTTGCTTGGAACCACCTGGCATGTACCTTGATGGACATGTAATCTGTCTTGCTTGGAACCACCTGGCATGTACCTTGATGGACATGTAATCTGTCTTGCTTGGAACCACCTGGCATGTACCTTGATGGACATGTAATCTGTCTTGCTTGGAACCACCTGGCATGTACCTTGATGGACATGTAATCTGTCTTGCTTGGAACCACCTGGCATGTACCTTGATGGACATATCAAAAGGAAAGAAGATAAGTCAACTTTCAGACACAAATAAATAAACAATCAACTTTCAGACACAAATAAATAAACAATCAACTTTCAGACACAAATAAATAAACAATCAACTTTCAGACACAAATAAATAAACAATCAACTTTCAGACACAAAAAGAACTATTGAAAAAAAAAGTCTAATTGCGCCTGATTATGAATTCTCGACTCCTTATTACGCAAGGACTTTGTATTTTTTAATTTTTTGTCGTGCAGCTTGTGTGCGGATCACCAGCCGTTACTTTCAAACTATCGGACGGGTGAGGGGAGGGGAAGGGGAGGGGATAGAAGGGGGGGGACAACCTGTGCGCGGATCACCAGCCGTTACTTTCAAGCTATCAGACGGGGTGCGGGGAGGGGAGGGGGAGAAGGGGAGGGAAGGGGATGGGGGAAGGGGAGAGGGGAGGAGAGGGGAGGGGGGGACAGCCAGTGCGCGGATCACCAGCCGTTACTTTCAAGCTGTCAGACAGGGTACGGGGAGGGGAAGGGAGGAAGGTGGGAGGGAAGAAAATTTTTATATCAACAAACGAACAAATAACTTTCATTGATTGCTCAAGTTTAAATACTTAACAAGTATTACTGGTCAGTGCTTTCAATTAATTTATTGGGGTGGGGGTGGAGGTGGGGGTGAGCTAGGGGTGGAAATGTTGCATTACGGCTTATGGGGTAGGCGGTCGCAAGTATGAGTATGGCTTACTGTCCGCATCAGAAAGAGGCGATGTCCACCACACAGCTGTATTGTCAGCAGATTCATCGTCAGAAAGAGGCGATGTCCACCACACAGAAGTATTGTAAGCAGATTCATCGTCAGAAAGAGGCGATGTCCACCACACACGCGTATTGTCAGCAGATTCATCGTCAGAAAGAGGCGATGTCCACCACACAGAAGTATTGTAAGCAGATTCATCGTCAGAAAGAGGCGATGTCCACCACACACGCGTATTGTCAGCAGATTCATCGTCAGAAAGAGGCGATGTCCACCACACAGAAGTATTGTAAGCAGATTCATCGTCAGAAAGAGGCGATGTCCACCACACAGGCGTATTGTCAGAGATTCATCGTCAGAAAGAGGCGATGTCCACCACACAGAAGTATTGTAAACAGATTCATCGTCAGAAAGAGGCGATGTACACCACACAGGCGTTTGTCAGCAGATTCATCGTCAGAAAGAGGCGATGTACACCACACAGGCGTATTGTCAGCAGATTCATCGTCAGAAAGAGGCGATGTCCACCACACAGGCGTGTTGTCAGTAATTCATCGTCAGAAAGAGGCGATGTCCACCACACAGGCGTGTTGTAGTAGATTCATCGTCAGAAAGAGGCGATGTCCACCACACAGGCGTTTGTCAGTAAAATTCGTCGTCAGAAAGAGGCGATATCCACCACACAGGCGTGTTGTCAGTAATTCATCGTCAGAAAGAGGCGATGTCCACCACACAGGCGTGTTGTCAGTAATTCATCGTCAGAAAGAGGCGATGTCCACCACACAGGCGTGTTGTCAGTAAATTCATCGTCAGAAAGAGGCGATGTCCACCACACAGGCGTGTTGTCAGTAATTCATCGTCAGAAAGAGGCGATGTCCACCACACAGACGTATTGTCACAGATTCATCGTCAGAAGAGGCGATGTCCACCAACGAACTATTGTAGCAGATTCATCGTCAGAAAGAGGCGATGTCCACCACACAGGCGTATTGTCAGCAGATTCATCGTCAGAAAGAGGCGATGTCCACCACACAGGCGTATTGTCAGCAGATTCATCGTCAGAAAGAGGCGATGTCCACCACACAGACGTATTGTCAGTAGATTCATCGTCAGAAAGAGGCGATGTCCACCACACAGGCGTATTGTCAGAGATTCATCGTCAGAAAGAGGCGATGTCCACCACACAGGCGTATTGTCAGCAGATTCATCGTCAGAAAGAGGCGATGTCCACACACACAGGCGTGTTGTCAGCAGATTGATCGTCAGAAAGAGGCGATGTCCACCACACAGGCGTATTGTCAGCAGATTCATCGTCAGAAAGAGGCGATGTCCACCACACAGGCGTATTGTCAGTAGATTCATCGTCAGAAAGAGGCGATGTCCACACCAAGGCGTATTGTCAGTAGATTCATCCACTCACACCACATAAACCTTGAACTGCTTTGTGGAAGCACCACACACAGGATAACAGGATCACTGTCCTGAATATTCGGATATTCTATGTGATTCACGGAATGGAGTGCTTCAATTTTTACACGCAATGATTCTTTTGGTTCAGTACTTACACCTCTGAAAGCGTGGTGCTTCTACTGAGCGCACAAAGTGAAATATTCTAGTCTATTTGTTTGTGATTGTGTGTGGTTCCCTCTTTATCTGCCGACACGGACCACGCAGCGCGAGCCAGCAAGCCAACAGCATGTAACGCGCAGAAGGTAGGAAGGAGGCCAGCGCACAGCTGGAAATGCTTTGTACTGTGTAGCTGACCGGCAAGACTGTGCTGCCGCATGGCAAGACTGTGCTGCCGCATGGCAAGACTGTGCTGCCGCATGGCAAGACTGTGCTGCCGCATGGCAAGACTGTGCTGCCGCATGGCAAGACTGTGCTGCCGCATGGCAAGATGTGCGCATGCAAGACTGTGCTGCCGCATGGCAAGACTGTGCTGCCGCATGGCAAGACTGTGCTGCCGCATGGCAAGACTGTGCTGCCGCATGGCAAGACTGTGCTGCCGCATGAAGAGACTGACTGAGTGATACTCTCTATTATTGTTTTTGTTTCTAGTGTCGTATGACCATGTAAACAACCATGTGTGACACGCCCACTGCAGGCTCCGACTTCACGGGGCCTGCAACAGTATCCAAGGACACCCCTCATAGAGGCACACTCCGTGACACAGCTGATCCACTACAAAAAAAATTCCACTGCAGCAGACGTGAACTGGCCACGTGGAGGCAATGCCTCATACACAGATACCACCCTGACAATCTACCCAGTGAATTTTCAGTCAACGTAGAGTCAAGGGACTTTGACGAATGTGCCATCAGCATCAGTGACACTTCCCCAATTAATCTGTGCCCCCCACTACCGTCTAACTTCGCCAAAACTGTTATAAGATTATTAGTTCAGGGGCGTCAGATAATCGTTATCACGCTGTATGTTAGGAGTGATGATGATGTTGAGGGAACAGTGCTATTGCAAGGTGCCGGCTGTCCTACGTTTGGTGTTGAAGAAATTGACCAAATTAGCCCAATAGTAGGTCATCTTTCAGCCAGTGACTTAGCAGGTGACATTGACAAAACTTTTCATGAAAGGATCCTAGCTTTACCCTTCCCTGATCTGGAAGACAGTCATACGTGTACCAGTCCAATGCCAAGAATATCCGAAGATGAGTCCACTGAACTAGATCACCACACAAATGTCAAAAAACCGGCAGACCTACGACCAGACATAGACCACCGCAGTGTCAAACGAGCCCATCGACGAAGATCGTCAAACAGATTCATTCGCCACCCTGTCAAAGTGACCACATCACCAAAGCTCATCAGGTCACTGCAAACCCTACAGGAGAATGTGGACTACAACACACACCGTTTGTCAGATGCAGAAAATATTGTTCAAAGCCATATTCTAGATTTAAAAGAACAGATAAAAAATGAACTCAAAAGCTTTGCCAAAGAGAAATTAGAGTCCCTTGAAGATCTATGCAAATCACTATCTACTAAAGTTAAAACATTAGAAAATGAAAATCACAAATTGAAATCAGATGTTGGCGAGCATAAAAGAATTATTACAGATCTCAAGAAGCGGCTTGCCACCAGTTCTTCTCATGAGTACCCCCCACTGAAACCTGCCTGTGAACCTGCCATGTCCACTGCCCCTGTTCTTTTTTCCACTGCTTTGAAGAGGACCAGTCTGCATCAAGCGACCACAACATCACAGATGCACAGATCACCTGACCTGTCTAAGACCCACCAGCCCTCCACCCCTACCCAACCACCCAGCGGTCAACCCAGTCCCACCTCCGTCCAAGTAAAAACACTCTCTGCTCCCAGCCTCTCTTCCACCCATTCCCACCTCCCTTCCTCTGATCTAGCTGACACCAGTCTCCATGCCAGTCCCGCCCCTCCCAGGTTAGACAGTGCTCCTGTCTACTCCATCCCAGTCATAAATCGTTTTGATCCATCACCATCATCACCTGATCATCAGTCCATTCCTGTCCATGTCTCCAAAAGACAAAGAGCTACTCCCAGCCCACCCCATTGTCTCCAACAAACATCATTGGAAGAACAGACGGACTGTTTGATTATAGGAGATTCCACAATACATAACATGGATGCACACAAAATGAACACAGGTAGCTTCAAATCAGTTCAGAAAATCAGTGTGTCCGGTCTCAGGGTCTCTGACATACAACACTGGCTTGAATCCCGTCCACCCAATGCCCATATGGATAGAGTTGTTTTGCATGTAGGAATCAACGACTGTAAAGGGGGAGAGATTACAACACAACAATGGAGGGCTCTCCTTTACTCATGTCAAACGACCTTCCCCAGTGCAACAGTCGTGGCCTCTTCCATCATCCCCGCATGTGGTAGACATTTAATGAATCCAGCCATTGTTCAATCCAACCTAAAGCTTCAGACAGTATGCAGGGAACTGTCTGCAGTATTCGTAGACAACAAAGATTCCTTTCTTGCTAGGAGTGGTGCCCCCAGGAAAGACATGTACAAATCTCCCCTAGACATCAGCCACAAAGGTTTGCTAAAACTAGCATGGAACATCAAATACTGTGCTAGGGCCTCCTCTACGCACGACTCCGCCCTGCTGCAAGCCACAGATGTCAATACAACACACACACCAACACACCATCAGCCCCATGTTCCGGCCAGCGCTGCTCAACCATCCCAGCGCTACACTTCAGCGGTCACGTCTAAGCAGTACAACACAGGCCGCGCCCCCCTGTTGAGAACCCCAGCTTCTCAGATTCCGATGGCCGGCCCTGTCAGTACTTCAGTGACTAACGCCAACGCGCAGAGCACCGGTCCCCAACCACTGCCCACTTACGGCACCGCTGTTCCCGCCACAGTGCCTCCCTCCACCCCCGCTAATCCTCTACAGGCCATTGCTGAAGCAGTGCGACTGCTACAGGCAGCCTGTGGCCTTTCTTCAGTGTGAAGACTGTCTTTGTAAGAATCGTCCCTTCCACACCCACCTGCCCCCCCAAAAAAACAAACAAACAAACAAACAAACAAAAACAAACAAAAACAACAAAACTTGAGGAACTAAACGTGTGTTATACGTACAGGTCCTTGATGTAAGTGTGTGTGTGTGTGTGTGTGTGTGTGTGTGTGTGTGTGTGTGTGTGTGTGTGTGTGTGTGTGTGTGGACTTTCATCCTTCCTTGCCTGACTGAGAACTAATCCTCGGATACTACTTGTGCGTGTCATTATGTTCTTAGCAATAATAACTATCTTTTCACATCGGCATCTATTGTTGACAGTGATCACCGTAGGCTGTGCTGAAACATTTTGTGTTCTACTCATTTACTATCGAGACCACTCGTGTTGCTAAAGGCATTTTGCCCCATGCTTCAGAAATGACTGAACTGTGTGGCTCATGAATCATATGTGACTTCACTGAATGTCAGGCTAAATTTGTGTTTCTAAAAAAAAAAAAAAAAAAAAACTTTCTTATACCTGCGTTCGGTGGATGTGACTGATCGGAGAGCGCTCCATAAGTGCAACGCATTTGTGCCAAACAGACTTGGACCTATAGACAATTCTATCTGATTATCAGCATATATATGTGTGTTCAGATACATATGAGTTGGTGATTCTGTGCGTGCAACATACAGGAATTGTGCTTTTTAGTCTTGCAGTACTTCGTCCTGTACAACCTGACAGCAATTAGTTGTGTGCACATTAAATTGTAAGTGCATTCTCAGTCACCTATTTCCGAACCACTGCTGTGGTATCTAATCTACCAGTTTGTTTGATTGGTTTTTCTTTTTTTTTTTTTTGTTGTTGTTGTTGTTGTTGTTTTATCATTTATTTTACTTTTTTGTACGTGTCCTTTCTTCCCCTTTCTTTTTGTTTTTCCTTTTACTTGTGCACTCAGGACATAAAATGACCACAAACCAGAACTCATGGCCATCGAGAGATGGACTGAGAATTTGCCATTTAAATATCAATAGTGCAGTCAGTAAGATCTCTGATATCTCGACCCTGATATCGAACCACCAAAAGCCATTCCATGTTCTGGGTCTCTCCGAATCAAGACTAAATACCTACATTAGTGATAAAGATGTATCAGTCCCAGGTTATAATATCGTTCGAAAAGACCCTACTAAAGACAAAGAGACTGGTCTTCTAGTGTATGTCAGTGAATCTCTCAACTTCAAGAGACTTTCCCACCTAGAACAGCATGACGTAGAAGCAGTGTGGATACAAATCACACTGAACAAATCACGATCCATTTTAATCGGGTTTTGCTATCGGAACCCAGCAGAAAGAGTCAGCTGGACTGATAAATTTGTTACTATGATGGACGCAGTTTCATTAGAATGTAAAGAGATTGTTTTACTCGGTGACTTCAATGTAGATCTTTTGAAATCAAACAGCCAATGGAGCCAAACGATAAGTGTGTTGAATTTACATCAGATTATCAAAACACCCACCAGAGTCACACCAACTTCAAAGACAATCATTGACCATATCTATGTCTCAAATGAAAATAACATACTAGAAGCTTGTGTACCAGTCTTCTCTTCTAGTGATCATTACCCAGTGTGTGTTACATGGTCTAAACATGGAGTGAAAATCCCAAAACCAGGCCACAAAACCATAACCTATCGTTGCTTCTCAAAATTTAACGAACAAAACTTTTTGCTTGATTTAATGAACTCAGAACTTAATACAGTATACAATATTGCTGATCCAGATTCAGCGATTGACTTTTGGATCGAAATTTTTACAGAAGTCTATAACAGACATGCTCCGTTAAAAACAATCAGAGTAAAGCATATTCCCAAACCACCGTGGTACACGAAAGAATTACAGGAGGCATGCTACCTTAGAGACCTTTTGAAAGAACATGGCTATGAAGAAGAATCAAGATCACTAAGAAATGCAATAAACTCTCAGAAGCGCAGGGAAAAAACAAAATACTATCGCGAGTTATTAACTTCCAAACAAAATCCAAAACTGGTTTGGCAAGCAATAAACCAGCTTAGCAATAACAGTTCTTCTTCAAAATCAACTGTTATCAAAGGTATTTCTGCTGAACAACTTAACACTCACTTCTCTACCATTCCAGATACAGTTGTTACTACTGATCATTCAAGCTCTAATGAACTTAAAGAACTCCATCAATTTTGTCACGACAAAAAAATCACGTCTGAACTACACATTCCACTCATAACTGTGCACGAGGTGTATCAGTACCTACTTCATCTCAAACAGTCAGGAACACGTGGACTTGATGGCATAGATGGCAAAATTCTGAAACTCTCGGCTCCAGTTATAACTGACACGTTAACGTATATCTTTAATCTGCGCATAGATAAAAGCTATTTTCCTAATGCGTTCAAAAAAGCAAAAGTTATACCCATTCATAAATCTGGTGATAATACTGATCCTTCAAACTACAGACCAATATCAATCTTATCTATCCTTTCGAAACCTCTAGAAAAGCATTTAAATAAACACATCCTTCATCACTTCAACAAGTACGATTTGCTCCATCCCGGACAGTCTGGTTTCAGACAGAAACATTCCTGCCATTCTGCATTAATCAATCTTGTAGATGTGTGGCTTAATAATATTAATAACAACAGATATTGTGGTGTCTTATTCGTTGATTTTAAAAAAGCATTCGATGTCATTGACCACAATCTCCTTATTCGAAAACTGGAGGTATACGGTCTTTCAAAATCCGCCCTTATCCTTCTAAAATCATACATCACAAAACGACAACAATGCGTCTTATCGGGGACGACTGTCTCTTCTATAACAACTCTTAAGTATGGCGTTCCACAAGGCTCCATTTTAGGCCCGCTACTCTTCTCAATCTACATTAATGACCTACCCCTACATGTGAGATCTGCATGCGACCTCTTTGCAGATGACACCACAATTCACACCAGCCATAATGATCCTTCCAGTCTTTCAAAACATTTGCAAGAGAGTACCAATGACCTTGTAAAATGGACCGAACTAAATCACATGTCACTTCACCCTCAAAAAACAAAACTGATGTACATTACAACTAGGCAAAAAAGACAAAAGCTCACCAATGATTTCCCTCCTATACACCTCAATAATGTACTTGTGGAACAAGTCACTCATCATAAAGTATTAGGACTAATAATTGACA
>CM065719.1:88220388-88222888 GCA_033310375.1 Conus canariensis
TGTGTGTGTGTGTGTGTGTGTGTGTGTGTGGAGGGAAAAGAGAGAGAGAGAGAGAGAGAGAGGGGAGCAAAAGTCAGAATTGTTGAGAAATGAGTTGCTTCTTACCATGAAAGACGTAAAAAGACACCCACCACCCCAACACACCCACCACCGCCCCAAAAAACGTCAGTTAACGTAGTTATTTCAAAAAGAGATGGTTCATTCCAATGGAGTGGAGAAGGGGCTGTCCCAACTGGGAGCGGCTCCATAGATCGCTAAGGCTTCAGAGAGGTTCAGGGACAACACACTGGTTAGGGGGTCTGGACAGCAAAAACACATTTTAGCCTCCCCTCCCCCTGCTCCCCCTCCCCCCTCCCTCCCCCCCCCCCCCCCCCCATCCCCGCCTTCCCCCAACCCCCCAACCCCGATTTTTTCGGGGATGAAGTGGGGGGGGGGGGGGGGCTTCTGAGAGGCCTGAGCGGGTGGGTGGGGGGACCAGGCACTTGAGACACTAATCAATTCCCATCTCTCGTATTCCACCCCCACCCCATTCCCCTCCCCAGTTCTTATCACGAATGTAAATTAGATGTAATTAAACGTATATTAAATACAATTTAACGTAGCGGTTTGATGAAGAGACAGTTGTTGGTAACAGAGGAGGTAACAGGCTGTCCCAGCTGAGGATATAATGTAACGTGGCTGTTTGATAAAGAGACAGCTGATGGTAACAGAGGAGGTAACAGGCTGTCCCAGCTGAGGATATAATGTAACGTGGCTGTTTGATAAAGAGACAGCTGATGGTAACAGAGGAGGTAACAGGCTGTCCCAGCTGAGTCTGGGTCCATAGGTCGCTTAGGGCTCGGTACAATTCAGGGACAACTTCCGGTCAGGAGGGCAAAAAGACATTTTTGTCCCCCCCCCCCCCTTCACCCCCCCCCCTTCATCACCCCCCCCCCCCTTCCCCTGGTTCCTGTACCACTGTGAAAAGATGCGCGTTGATGAGCCTCTAGAATTCTGTTCTTGGGAGTCAGGTAAATTCTTTGGAAACAATAACCCCAGCTGTAGAACCTCACCCTGGTTGAATAAGTGAAAGTATGATTCACACCCCTCGAAACAAAAACTCAGCCGTGTCTTGACCTGTTCGAACATGGACGTAGATGACTGACACCCCTCCAAACAAAAAACCAGCCGTGTCTTGACCTGTTCGAACGTGGACGTAGATGACTCACGCACCACGAGACCCGTCAAACCAGGAACCAGTGCTGTTGCTACGTGCAGTCAGATTTGGGCAGAGCTTTGATCACAAGATCGCTGATCCGGTTTGTACCCGCCTGATCAGTTTTCCCAATGACTTGGTCCATCTACGTGCCGTTCTGATGAAACAGGATTACACGGATAAAGAAATCTGTGCGTTGACTGACGTCTTTGCTGAGCTTATCTGCGGTTACAGGACAGAGGCCAAACTACACGATAAACGTCACTGCGAACGTCAGTGTAGGGCAACAGCTATCCTGATGCAATGCTGTCAGAGAAGTTTCAGTTTCAATTTCATCAATGAACTATCACTGCGTGCGGACTGGTCCATACACGCTACTCCACAACCGTTACGTTTCGAGACCACACTGCGCATGATTTAAAGCTGATGGATAAATAAAGTTATTAGACTAAGATGAGAGAGGGTCTCATGGCTACGATTTAGCAGATATGTGACCTACGAATTGGTCCAACGCGCTAGTCAGACCTTGAGTACCTACCTAACATTGGTTGTGTCGCTATCATCATTGTGTGTGTGTATGTGTGTGTGTGTGTGTGTGTGTGTGTGTGTGTGTGTGTGTGGTGAGTGTACATATGTGTGTATACGTGTGTGCATCGGTGTGTGGGCACGGGCCATGTGTGTGTGAGTGTGTGTGTGTGTGTGTGTGTGTGCGCGCGCGCGCGCGCGCGCGCCAACGTATGCGTGCGCGTGTGCATGTGCGTGTGCGTGTGTGAATGTGTGTGTGAGCGTGTGTGCGTGTGTGTGTGTGTGTGAGCGTGTGTGTGTGTGTGTGTGTGTGTGTGTGTGTGTGTGTGTGTGTGTGTGTGTGTGTGTATGTGTGTAAAGAAATGCATGTGTATGATGTATAAGCATGCTCCTGCACGCACGTATCTGCACACATATATATATATATATATATATATATATATATATATATATATATATATATATATATATATATATATATATATATATATATAAACAGTATTAAAAACGTCCTTTAAAAATCTGAAAGAGCTCGACCCCTTGGGGAGCAACATTTGCTAAAGATATTTTAAAAATGAAGTGCTAAAATATATCTACAAGCTTGTTTCAAGATATATCAAGATATATATCTCTCCTCAGGATGTCTTTTTTGTGGCACGCCAACGATCTTTTATGGCGTGCGGGACCTGACTTCATCTCTGTTTGTGCGTGCCGATCTCATTTGCTGCACGTGAGGCCTGTGATTTTTGTTAGGGCCTGTTCAGGTGGAATGTGCTAGCA
>CM065719.1:88232888-88255388 GCA_033310375.1 Conus canariensis
TCTTCCTTCTTCACTTGGGTAGGAACCCTGGAGGTATTGGCGAAGGCTGCTGTATGGCAAAGGCCATCCAGTGGTCAATAGGGCTTTCCCTTCATCAGTGTGTTGGCAGGCCAGGTCGTTGAGTTGTATACTGCATGGATGATTTGAAGACTTGCCATTGTGGAATATAGTGGACATGTGATGTCTCAGTCTGAAGTGCCCTGTCCTCAGTCACAAAGGTCTGATCTGGGCATCCGGTAGTGTCCATCCCTCTTGTTGAAGTAGGGTGCTGCTCAAGCCACCTGCCTTTTTGGTTTTTGGTTCTCCTTGATAATACTTTTGTTTTTTTTCAAAGGAGACTTCCTGTTCTAGTTGGGGCTGCTGTTCTCCTTCCTTTGCCAAATGGTCAGCTTCCTCATTACTATATATATTGCAGTATGAAGGTGATCACTGGATGACAGTATTTCCAGTGACTGATGGATGGTGAACATTTGGGATCAGCAGTACTATTGGGTGAGGGTCATTGTCATGTAGGTGGAATAATGTAGCACTGGTACAATAGTGCCAGTTGGGGGAATGAAGGAAGATAACAATGACTGGTGGGTGATGATCATTGTCATAAGTGAGATACTGTAGGATGATGGTCATTGTGATAAGTGAAATAATGTGATGGCATTAGTATAATATTGCCGGTTCAGGAAAGGGGGGGGGGGGGGGGGGTCGATAACTGATGGGTGATGATCATGGATCATTTGAGATCAACAGTACTGTAGGATGATGATCATAGTTATATAAGTTGGATAATGTTGTGGCATTGGTGTAATAATGCCGGCTGGGGGAATGAAGGAGGTAAACAATGATTGATGGATGATGATTATTGTCATGGTGTGAGTGCGATTCACAGTAGTGTGGGATGATGGTCATTTACAAAAGTGGAATTGTGTACTGGCCTTAGTATGTTAATGCCAGTTGGGGGAATAGAGGAAATGATCTATGACTGATGGATGATGATCATTATCATAAGTGAGATCTACAGTACTACAGGATGATGATCATTGTCTTAAGTGAGATAATGTGGTGGCATTGGTGTTATAATGCCGGTTGGGGGTGGAAAAAGGAAAATGATTGATGATTGATGGATTAGTTTGAATCATTCCAGCTCTTTTCCTTTCCCACGACCTCTCCTCCATCCCTTTCTCTCTATACCCCTCCCTCAATTTCCCCATCCCACCTTATTCTTATGCACACCCCATGTACATATATAGCATATCCATAACAACATATGTAGAGCATAATATATATACCCCAAACACCATCTCCACCATCCAGGTATGCATACTCATATACACATACATGTGCACAATCTATATGCATCTCTCTCTCTCTCTGTATATATATATATATATATATATATATATATATATATATATAATTGTTCCCCTCATACACAGCCTCAAGTGCCTCCTTCCAAGAATAAGACTCATCATCTACCACTCTCTCACTTTCTTTTACACACTCTCAAGCGCCCCCATCCAAACATAAGACTCATCTACCACTCTCTCTTTTTCTCTATCTCTGCTTCTGTTTGTCTTTTCCCTCTATCTGCCTCTCTTTTTCCTCCAGGTGAAATGGGATTGGACACTGAATTTTCCTTTTTCCCATTGCACACACACTGGTGTGCGTGCAGGCACACACATACGCGCGTGCGCGCGTGCGCGCGCAAAACGTTGTCGATATTTGTTCTGTTTTCCTTTTTTTAATCTGATGAGAATCCTCAAAGACGTTTATTACTTATATAAACGAACTTCTCCAAAGTGTTGGGAAAACACTGTAAACACACACACAATAGGCAACTTATTTAAAGAGTAAGGTAAAGGATGGTATTAGCACGCTTCAGAAAACAAATTAAATGATAGAATGACATTTCAAGACTATCTGAAGAGCTGTAAATCCATGATTCACCTCTAAAGACGAAGTTTTCACTGGCAAATTACCGACACGCGATCGGAAGCGGCCATTTTGATTTTCCCGCTGCGGGTCTACAAAGTCTTGAAAAATTAAGGAAACAAAATAAGGCCAGCAAATTTTTGGATAAACATATGTATTTTCATACACGATTTAGCTTACATTCATTTTGCTTGATAATATTCACTGCGGGCACCTCGTGCTAGAAAAATCGTCTGCAATTTTGGCTTTTTTTTTTTTTTTCTCAAAATAAAAAAACGATTTTGAAGTGGCTTCAAATCTGAAATCAATTATACCATTGTAAAGAACAATATACCAAAGTATTGTGCTTGTTGCACGAAGTGCACAATTCTGGTTAATTCTGCAACATAGAACCCCCGCTACAATGTCTCTGGGACAGGCGTGATAGAAGGCAAGAGTTGTGTAGGGAAAGGGGGGGGGGGGGGAGGGGGAGGTTGGGGGGTTGGGGGGGGACCACTATTGAGCGCTTTTTTTTTTTATCGCTGAAAAGCCCTCATATTTTTTTTAATCATATTAACCGAAGAGTTATTGTTTCGTTCTTCTTACTTCTTACTTCCAAATCTGCCTCTCTGTGTGTATGCGTGTGTGTGTGTGTGTGTGTGTGGTGTGTGTTGTTGTTGTTGTGGTGGTGGTGGTGGTGGTGGTGTTGTTGTTGTTGCTGTTGTTGTTTGTTGCTTCTTAGTTTTCAACTAGCTTTACCGTGGTCTTCTCTCCACTTGGCAGAGATTCATGGAAAGCGGATCGCGGATGTAGAGCCTGACTTACATGTCAGTCGCGGACAGACACTGTGGACGTGTTCTCTCACTCGTTGCTCATAAGAAGTGACCAGCCTGTGATGTCAGTTATCGACTCTAAGGACTTTTTTCCCAGTGTCCTAACGACTCATTAAGGATCACTTTTTCTTCTTTTCCCAACACATTTCGGTAGAGGCCCTCACCCCCACCCACCCCCGACTCTCACTCTCCCCGCAAGATTTCGGGGAGAGATTTCTCTCTCTCTCTCTCTCTCTTTCTCTCTCTCCGACCCTCCAAGCTCGCTACGTAAACGGAACAAAGAGAAAAGACAATGGCTTTCTGAAAAACGGAACAATCAAGCTAAATCCGCCTACACTGTACAGCGTTTCCTATGCGCCCGAGGCTCTTCAAAGTATACGCTCGCTCGCGCCGGAAAGCTTGTAATGCATGGACGTGCTGGGACAAATCTGGATCGCTCGCTCTCAACCGTAGAAGGCGCAGCAGAATTCTTTCCCTCCCACTCAGTGAGTTCTAAGTTACCTAACCAGTGATCGTATGTAGGAAAACCCGCAGACGTCAAACTCTGACGTCAAAAAGTTACGCCGAGCGACCGAAGCGAACTCTGAACGTTGTAATAGCCGTTGGCCTCTAGATAACTTCTTTTCTTTTTTTCTTTTTTTCTGATCTCGTTGATCGGGACCACCGCATGCGCCGAGTCCAAAGTGTTCTCCGCTTTTTCAGTGAGCTGAATGGACAAAAAAAAAAAAAAAAAAAAAAAATGTCCAACGACTTTCGCTCAGTGGACTTTTTTCGTTCGAAGACAGTGTTACAGTGTCGCTTCCGTTTGAAAGGGACAAAATTTTAGGAGTAACTTTTCTCCCCCTTCATCAGAAAAGTGTTTTGAATCGTCACAAACAAGGTTGGGTGTCTCCTTGTTTGTTGAGTGTGCTTTGTGTCGTCATTTCTCGGTCGAAGGCGATTCGGTGTCGTAAACAGCGTTCGTTTTAAGTAACGGGGTCTATTTATTTCATCATGGGAGCAAGAGTTAGGCAACCTTACTTGTTCGTGATTTACTGTTTACAGTTTCCGTGAAAATATGTAGTCTTCCTTATAGGCGGATGTCGCCATGTTTGTGCTGTGTGCTGGCATTTCTACAAAGCCATTTGGTGCCATGAGCAGCACTTGTTTGGAGTTAAGGGTATGCAGTTTATCTCATTACGGGAACCAGAGTTAGCCTACTTCTTCGGTATTTGCTGGTTATATTCCCTGCCTCGCTTAAGATTTCCCTCGCCCAGTACATGACGAAAACAAATGAAGGATTTCACAAACATGTCTGACTGTTCTCAAAACGGGTTCTTCCAGACTGAGCAGAATGTCTCCTCCACCTACACTGGCCCTAGTGCCCATGACACGTTTTAACTGGACTCCCATTGCTGTGCAGATTGGAGGCAGACGCCCGCCAAGCCATCGTCATGTCTTCTCAACGGACCTCACCCAGCTCCATCATCAGGTACAGGAATGCTGCTGTGCACATGGAGGGGGAGACGAATCACCTGCAGATGACGCCCCAAGACCCCTCACCCACAGAATGCCCTGCACACACAAAGACAAAACCCTGGAAGCAGAAATCTGGGTCAGTGACGCCAGTGCAGGATTCGCTGGAGGTGTCGTGCCATTCAGGTGGTGGGGGGAAAGAAGCCAAACACGAAGTGAGTTTTGATAGCGGTGACACTCTATGTTCCACGATGCTCTCACCCAGAACGAACATCTCGAGCCAGGAGCTGACCATCTCGTTGAAGGAGAGCAAGGGTTTGGAAGCAGGCTGCCCAGTGAGGGATGTGTCTATGGACCGCATAGGCATACCCGTCATGGAGGAGGGTGACAAGGTTAAGGAGGAGGAGAAGGAAAAGGAAGAGTCCATAGCCATGACACAACAGAGAGACTGGTGTCTGGTCTCACAACCCCGCACCGACACAGACACTGGAGATAATGATGTGGTAGACCTGAGAAAACCCCCTAACCTGGCCAAAGTGGCGCTGTCCGACTCCACTGGCTCGCTGCTGGACGTGGACAGCAGCAGCAGCAACTGTAGTGATGAGCAAGCGAGCTGTGCCACCAACGGCAGCAGGAGAGTTGAGGAGCATGGGCCCCAGTCTGATGCACCTGACACTGGGTCTCATGGTGATGGTTTTGAGGGTCTGGTGTTCGGGACGCAGGAAGAACTGGAGAAGTTCTTGACCAATCTAAGAGAAAGGCCACGGGATTCCGGAATCTGTGTCTGGAATGTAAGTTAAACAGACTGACAATACAGTACTTCTGCACAGTCCCTTTCCCACGTTCCCCATCCCTCTGTCTGTCTGTCTGTCTGTCTGTCTGTCTGTCTGTCTCTGTCTGTCTGTCTGTCTGTCTGTCTCTCTCTCTCTCTCTCTCTCTCTCTCTCTCTCTCTCCTCTCTCTGTGCCTAACTGGATATCTCTGTGTGCATGTGTGTGTGTGTGTGCGCGCGCGTGTGTGCTCAAGGTTTTACTTCATATTTGTGCATACATTGATTAAGAGACAGAGAGAGAGAGTAGAGCGTGCATATGTTGAGAGTGTATCACCTACACTGCACAGTAGGTCAAGGTGTGGCGAGTGTGTCACCTACACTGTACAGTAGGTCAAGGTGTGGCGAGTCTATCACCTACACTGCACAGTAGGTCAAGGTGTGGTGAGTCTATCACCTACACTGCACAGTAGGTCAAGATGTGGCGAGTGTATCACCTACACTGCACAGTAGGTCAAGGTGTGGCGAGTCTATCACCTACACTGCACAGTAGGTCAAGATGTGGTGAGTCTATCACCTACACTGCACAGTAGGTCAAGATGTGGCGAGTCTATCACCTACACTGCACAGTAGGTCAAGATGTGGCGAGTCTATCACCTACACTGCACAGTAGGTCAAGGTCTGGCTTTGTTGCAGGGCATGGCACCAGTCTGGAGGCAAGGCGTTCAGTGCTACGAACAAGACCAAGAGTTCCGCAAGGTGAGGACCCTGAAGCAGCCGTCCAAACACTCTCCGTTCGGAGTCTTCCTATGCCAAGACACACAGACCGAGCAGCGGTTCATCATTAAAAAGGTACGTTTATCTTTTGAAGTCGGTGTGTTGAACAGGCAAGAACTAGAATCACAGTCACTGTGAAGGCCATTTTAGTATAAGTACTTAGTGTACTGTGCTAGCTATTTCGTAATTAAACAAGTATTAGTCTTTTTTATTTGTAATTAGTATGTTGATTGAACTGTTTACTACGTAATTAAACAGATGATAGTCTTAGTCATTAATATGTTGCACAGTAGGCTCATTTCACAGTCATGAAAAAAGTTGAGCGGTCTTTTTTATCACTGTGTTGAATAGGCAGGTTTGTATGTAGGTTATCGAAGTAGTCCAGTCTTTGTTATCAGTGAATTGGACAAGCGGAATTACATCAGTCATGAATTAGGGCTAGGTGCAAGGGTACGTGAATTCAGGGGGGCGGGCGGGGGAAAGGGGGAGGGGGGGGGGGGAGCGGAATAGCTCAGTCGGTAGAGTACCAGACTTGTATAACCTGGGGTTGCGGGTTCGAGTCTCTGCCGGGCCATTTCGGTACAGGATGATTTTTCCCTCGAAGTTAGCGTTGTTTCTGACTCCAGATTCCCGAAAAGTCCTTCGAATGAGAATATAAACTGAGGTTACCTGCATGTACGCACGCATAACGTCTTCTTCATCAGTCAAGGGAAGTCCGGTTTGGCCATTGGTATAGATGACACATAGCAAGCACCCTGCGTGAGAAAAAAAAAAAAAGAAGGGGGGGGGGGGGGGGGGGGCTGAGATACTGATGTTGACTGAAAGACTTGGGGAAATAAGTCAATTTGCATCAGTAGGCATCTCTTCGGTCGGCTCTACCTAGGCAGGTAATCTGTTGTGTAAATGATGGCTCGGACTGTAAAGCGCTTAGAACTTGGTTTGTAACGGGGGATAGGCTCTATGTAACTGCTCATGATAATGATGATGACAATGTTGATGATGATGATGATGATGATGATATGATGATGATGATGATGATGATGATGATGATGATGATGATGATGATGATGATGATGATGATCATCATCATCATCATCATCATCATCATCATCATCATCATCATCATCATTATTATTATTATTATCATTATTATTATAACTATTATTATTATCAGTATTATTATTATCATTGTTGTTACTGTTATTATTGTTATCATTGTTACTATCATTATTATCATTATCATTATTATTATCATTACCATTATCGTTACTGTTACTATTATTATCATTATTATTATCATCATTATTATTATTATTATTGTATCATCATTATCATCATAATTGTCATCGTCATTACTGTGATTATCATTATTATCATTATCATTATTATTGTCATCATCTTTATTATCATTATCAAAAGTAGTGGTAGTAGCAGTATTACCATTATCATTACCATTATTATTGTTATCATTATACCCATAGCCTGATGGCTGTGGAGGCTGTGAAGCATTAAAGATTCACTCTGTTTGGGGTACAGCATTATAGAAAGCGGAGCCCATCTTTTTCCGTCCGCCGCTTCAACCTTTCCTGATTTGAATCAGGTATCCATTTCCTGTTGGGCGGACAGATTTTCCGGTTTTAATAACCGGACCCCACAAGAGGTTTGAACTACGACTGCCAGCTCTGCAGACAAATGCTGTAACCGTTTGACCACTGGTTCGTTTTTTATTAGATTATATTGGTCAGTAATTACTGTGTGGAACAATTACACACCTCTTTGTACTAAAAGGTGGCCTGGTCTGTTCTTTGTCTCTGGCGTATTGAACAAATGGAATCACATTACAGACATTAAATAGAACAAGTCGGTCTGTAATTATAGCGCTAAGCCAATAATTAGAGTGCCCAAAGAGTAGGATTGTGGGTATTCTGCCAGGAGAAACTCTACTTACAAGAAGTCTTTAAAGAGAATTGGTGGTGCTCAGAGGACTTTTTAGGACCTGTCAGTGACTTAAGTCTTCTTTGTGGGGCAATGGGAACTTACAGATCAAAGTGTAGGAAGATTGACCAATGGCTGTGTGTCCTCAGATTGAAGCCACCAATCACAGGCTGGCTGGCATCGAGTTCATGGTCAAGCACTCAGGAGAAAGCTACCTGCCCCGAATCTACGCTGTGTACAAGGAGAAAGGGGTTATCTGGATTTTTGAAGAATATATTCCACGTAAGCACTCGCTGTCTGTTTCTGTCTATATGTCTCTGTCTCCGTCTCCCTCTCTCTCTCTCTCTCTCTCTCTCTCTCTCTCTCTCTCTGTCTCTCTGTCTGTCTGTCTTTCTCTCTCTCTCTCTCTCTCTCTCTCTCTCTCTCTCTCTCTCTCTCTCTCTCAAACTCTGAGCTGGACATTCCTATGACTTTACTGACATCTGTATTAATTTGTGTCACGACTGATTGATTTATGAGCTGCTTTATTAAAGTATCTCTTCGTTTATCATCGCTCCCACAACCCCTTTTTTGAAGTATCTATTCCTTTATCGTCTCTCCCACAACCCCTTTTTTGAAGTATCTATTCCTTTATCGTCTCTCCCACAACCCCTTTTTTGAAGTATCTCTTCCTTTATCGTCTCTCCCACAACCCCTTTATTGAAGTATCTCTTCCTTTATCGTCTCTCCCACAACCCCTTTATTGAAGTATCTATTCCTTTATTGTCTCTCCCACAACCCCTTTTTTGAAGTATCTATTCCTTTATCGTCTCTCCCACAACCCCTTTTTTGAAGTATCTATTCCTTTATCGTCTCTCCCACAACCCCTTTTTTGAAGTATCTATTCCTTTATCGTCTCTCCCAGAACACGTTTATTGAAGTATCTATTCATTTATCGTCTCTCCCAGATCACTTTTATTGAAGTATCTATTCATTTATCATCTCTCCCACAACTCCTTTATTGAAGCATTCCTTCCTTCACCATCTCTTTCAGAACCCCTTTATTTAAGCATCTCTTCCTTTATCGTCTTTCTCAGAATCTCTTTATTGAAGCGTCTCTTCGTTTACCATCTCTTTCAGAACCCCTTTATTGAAGCATCTCTTCCTTTATCGTCTTTCTCAGAATCTCTTTATTGAAGCGTCTCTTCCTTTACAATCTCTTTCAGAACCCCTTTATTGAAGCGTCTCTTCCTTTACCATCTCTTTCAGAACCCCTTTATTGAAGCATCTCTTCCTTTATCGTCTTTCTCAGAATCTCTTTATTGAAGCGTCTCTTCCTTTACAATCTCTTTCAGAACCCCTTTATTGAAGCGTCTCTTCCTTTATGGTCTTTCTCACAATCCCTGTATTGAAGCGTCTCTTCCTTTATGGTCTTTCTCACAATCCCTGTATTGAAGCGTCTCTTCCTTTATGGTCTTTCTCACAATCCCTTTATTGAAGCGTCTCTTCCTTTATGGTCTTTCTCAGAATCCCTTTATTGAAGCGTCTCTTCCTTTATGGTCTTTCTCACAATCCCTTTATTGAAGCGTCTCTTCCTTTATGGTCTTTCTCACAATCCCTGTATTGAAGCGTCTCTTCCTTTATGGTCTTTCTCACAATCCCTTTATTGAAGCGTCTCTTCCTTTATGGTCTTTCTCACAATCCCTTTATTGAAGCGTCTCTTCCTTTACCATGTCTTCCAGAACCACTGACGAGTTGCTGCTGGACCCTGGAACAGATCTGCGAGTTCAGCTGCTGCTTGCTGACAGCTTTGAGGATCATGCATCGGGAGGGACTGGCTCACTGTGACCTCAAACCGTAAGCTGAATTCTGTGTTCCTAAAGAGAGTTAGGACCACATCATGGAAGTGGTGTAGGGACAGAATTTACAGGGATGGTGTTAATCTACCAAATCGAACCTCGTTTCGTGGGCATTATTCTTTATGAATTTCTGTAGAAATTTGTTAGCTTTTTGAAAAGCCTATTTTTTTTTTCTTTAACGTGTTTTCATTTTTTGTGTATCGATCTCTGTTTGATAATGATGATGATGATGATGATAATGATGATGATAGTAATAACAAGAACAACAACAATAACAACATCGTCATCGTCATCAACAACAACAATAACAACAACAAGAAAAATGAGGAGAAGAAGTATAATAGCCCAAGTTCCGCTCAGATAAAGTGTATGTGTTCTGGCATGCTTCGTAGCATCTGCACTGTATGCCAGGTCTTGAGCGCCATTCCCTGTGATGTATTCCAAGTTGATGTGTAGTCGTGCAAAAACTGACGTGTGAACATGTACAAAACTTGCAAAAGACTATAAAATTGATGCAAGAAAATAAGTATGTAAGAGTAATATGTGTGTTCACCAATTCCATTGCAATGCTACATTAAAAAATGTAGTCTGCTTGTTTGTTTTCTATGTATCACAGTGTTCATGGACTTGTTGGGAGTAGGGAGGGAGGGAGGCAGGGTGTATGCACATACACCTACTTCGCAGTGTCAGTGTAAACGTGTGTGTGTGGGGGGGGGGGGGGGGGGGGGTAATTAAAACTGAAATTTATCAAACATACCATGTAACAGATCAAAATTTAAGGGTAAAAAAAATCACACACTACCATCGAACTGAAACCCTCAGATCAGTAGGCACAGGTGTAGACCATAACCTGGCTGGTACTCACTACTTTGAGAAAGCAAAAGTTGGTGTAACGATAGAGGCGGTGCAAGGGAGGTAATTCATTTCCAGACTCGGACGGAGGGCAACCATGTCCTGAGGCACAGATTAAGTCTTTGCCTGAGGTGTGGGAAAGTGATACCGTTCACTCTATGTCCAAGTCAGTATGGCAGCATTCCAGTTCTGAAAGCAAGTCTAACTTTGAGCTACTTTGGTTTATAAATGCCTGAACGTGGGAGCGTGATATCTATGGTTTGTGCTGCTCTGAAAATCAGCGCCTGATGGCTCCAATGACAGTTCCGCAAGAGACCTGCTTGTGCCACACGGTCGCCTGATCGTTCGTCAAATTATAAAGACTATAACCCCATCGACATTACCATGCAGATTTGAACCTAGAGGGAATGACGTCGCTTCCCATGACCTCGTAATGAGGGTTGCCCCTCACCCGAGTGTGGAAGTGAATTATCTCCCTTGCAACATCTTTTCTCAGCATACACTTCGCCCTTTGCGGACGAACACTTTGCCACAAATTCTTTTTCTTTTTTTGTTTGTTTGTTTGTTTGCTTGTTTGTTTGTTTCTTCCAAAAAGATACCATTCATGTGTGTCAGTCAGGGAAATTTACAGTGCGACATCATGCCTGTATTTCTGGCAAAAGTTCGCCCGGTGGGATACAAAAGATGCTGACAAAATCGGCAGTAAACAGTATCTGTTTCTCCAGTGCCAAAATCTCACAGTTTGTTTCGTTTGGCTTTGAGTGTGCCAGACAATGAATCTTTGCTACCATCGTTCATTGTTTCCTGCTCCCCGTGTCATTGTTGTGGAAAAAGTACGACAGCTAGTGTGAAAGGTCAAAGATCAAGAGCCCAGCAGGCAATTTTAAATTTTAAAAAAAAAAAAAAAAAAAAAAAGGATTTTTGATCGATTTTTTTTTTTAAGTTAGAATTAAACACTTCGAATGGCATGAGCGCTGAGATCAGGGAGGTTTTTTTTTCCAGAGAGAGAGAGAGAGAGAGAGAGAGAGCAATGAATGAGAAGGGTTCTCCATTGTTGCAGAGCCAACGTGATGGTGAGGGACCGCCACAGGCCAGACTCTCTGGTCCTCATTGACTTCGAGTCGGCCAAGCATCGCGACCCGAAGTTCCACTTCCACTCAGGAGGTCAGTTGACTCCCCCTACCCATGCAGTCAGAATTATGGCGTGTATTCTTAACATACCAGTTTGTCCAGGACGGGGGAAATCGTGATGGTATTGCTTAAAGTGAATTAAGAGTGATGTGTTAGTCAGGCTTAATACTCCAAGGTTTTCTCTGAATTCATACACGCATATGCGCACTCACGCACCCACCGAATATTCCACTCTCTCTGGGAGCAGGATGTCACGCATTCGCTTCGCTTTTGACACGACTGAGAACAAGAAAGATAGTTTCTACCCCACTTACAATTTACGTATGAAAAAACATCCAAATTCACAAAAAATGTATAATAGAAACAAAAGAGATAATACTTCCTAATCCTGGGTTACATGCAACAATATCATACTGCCTGGCCAGGTTTACACACACTACAATGTCATATTGCCTGGCCAGGTTTAACACTCACTCACACTCATGCGCACCAAACAATGTCATATTGCCTGGCCAGGTTTACACACACTACAATGTCATATTGCCTGGCCAGGTTTACACACACTACAATGTCATATTGCCTGGCCAGGTTTACAAACATTACAATGTCATATTGCCTGGCCAGGTTTACACACACACACACATGCGCACCATGCCGTAGTTCCCAAACAGGTCACTGCAAAATGTCTCTGCACCAGGTGATAGTGAAGTCTTGGATTGTCTGGCACCAGGTGATAGTGAAGTCTTGGATTGTCTGGCACCAGGTGATAGTGAAGCCTTGGATTGTCTGGCACCAGGTGATAGTGAAGCCTTGGATTGTCTGGCACCAGGAGATAGTGAAGCCTGGGATTGTTTGGCACCAGGTGATAGTGAAGCCTGCGATTGTCTGGCACCAGGTGATAGTGAAGTCTGGGATTGTCTGGCACCAGGTGATAGTGAAGTCTGGGATTGTCTGGCACCAGGTGATAGTGAAGCCTGGGATTATCTGGCACCAGGTGATAGTGAAGCCTGGGATTGTCTGGCACCAGGTGACAGTGAAGTCTGGGATTGTCTGGCACCAGGTGACAGTGAAGTCTGGGATTGTCTGGCACCAGGTGATAGTGAAGTCTGGGATTGTCTGGCACCAGGTGATAGTAAAGCCTGGGATTGTCTGGCACCAGGTTCCAGACTGGGCTTTCGTGAACATCTTAAGGACTCTTCTTCGACGTAGAAGTCGTCTTCTTCTTCTTCTTCTTCTTCTTCTTCTTCTTCGTCTTCTTCTTCTTCTTCCTCCCCCACCTCTGGGTTTTGAACTTGGTGTTTTGTTTCTCAGTTTGTTTTTGGCGCCTAAGCCCTATGTTTAGGATCTTGCTTCCACTTCTGTCGCCTAGACCACTTTGTTTCCAACCCTGATCTGTCCTGCTCACTCTTCTCTCATGTCATGTTGTTGTCTTCTCTCCGTTCTTTCTCGTCCTCCCTCTTCTCACCAATGTCCAGTTTATACAGGGATTTAAACAAAGAATATCCCTTGGGCCATGCCTGTATCCACCTTGCCTCTCTATTACCATGTTCACATTCACAATGAATTACTGCATTTGTAGAACACATCAATGTTTACACACATCTCTGCATAATAATGTAGCAAACAACCACTTCTCGCTATCTACAGAAAGGTTCGACCTCAAGCATCCTCATCGTCTTCGATGATTACTGTCACCTGACAATTATTTACCTGGCAACATCGACCTGCTTCACACAGCTCGAAGATCTGTGTTAGGTTAGGAACTTACTGCTAATCGACCAACTATCCACTTCTCCACCATGCTCTAAATGCTTGTCGTTTATTACAGTGCTTAAAGCCCTTGGTGAGAGATTTCGCTCCCTTGACACAGTTCACTACCACGACCAATACCCACAAAGAATCCCACTCAAAAAAAGGCCCTCTGACCCTCCCTTTCAACATTTCCTTCTGATTAGAAGCGGTTGGTGGTGTTTGTCTGTGTGTCTGGTAAGTCTAGCACAGTGGGTAGGGCTGTTCAGAACAGGAGGTGATCACTGGTGTGGTGTTGACTTTGTCTGTGTGTCTGGTAAGTCCAGCACAGTGGGTAGGGCTGTTCAGAACAGGAGGTGATCACTGGTGTGTGGTGTTGACTTTGTGTGTCTGGTAAGTCCAGCACAGTGGGTAGGGCTGTTCAGAACAGGAGGTGATCACTGGTATGTGGTGTTGACAGGTCACACCTTGCCCTACCTGCCGCCCTGGCATCAGAGGATCCTGCAGCTGGACACGTTCGACCCCCAGCTGATGATGGCAGACTTCTGGGCTGTGGCCTGCATCCTCGTCCTCTTGATCCGCGCGGCAGTCTCCGAGGACCTGCCGTTCCAAGGTCACGCTGTGTGGGTGGAGATCATGGCTGAAATACTGGAGGGTTGTCCCACCTGCTGCGACTATGATGGCCGCTTCATGTGTTCCAGCTGTCGGCGACGCTTCTTGACTTTCGTAAGTGGAGGATGGAGATTGGGCATGAGGATCATATGTAAAACGATGATGATGATGATGATAATGATTATGATGATGATCATCATGGTTATGATGATGATCATCATGATTATGATGATGATGATAATGATGATGATGATGACATCGATGGTAATGATGATGATGGTGGTGGTGATGATGATGGTAATGATGATGATGATCATGATGATGATGATGGCAATGATGACATCGATGATGATAATGATGATGATGATGATGATGATGGATATAATGTTGTTGATGCCAGTTTTGATGATGGCGACTATGATGGTGGTGATGAAAAGTAGGAAAATTGAGAAAGAAGATGATGACAATGATACTGATGGATATAACAATGAACATGATGGTGAATATGATTATCTGTACTAATGCAATAGTAACTGCGAGGAGGACAAATAATAATAAGATAATGATGTCGATGATGATAACGATTATTACAATGAGCAGGAAGAAAATTGATGATATTTTGTTTGTAAAAAGATTATATGATACTTTTGGCAAACAAATAAAAAAAATGTCATGTCTGCAGACCGTTTTCACTGCTCTGATATTTTATTCTTTTTTTTTTCAGCTGGAGAAAAGGGGTCACGAAATTCTCCATATTCACTTGGAAGACCTGATGAGGGAGGGCAGTGATGATCCTCACTGGCCGCCATTACGACGACTGTTGGAATACCTGACTGACCCCGCCAACGTGGACTGCAAGAACGTGGATGCTGCCCTTAGATCCCTGCAGTTTTGATGTCAAAAGAAATATCAGATCATGAGAAAAGAGTCACAGAACACGAAGAAATGAACTTTTGCTCCCATGTCTTGTAATTTATTTGTCCCTTTCGTCAGGTGGAAGAGTATTTTTTTCTTTTAGTTTTGCTCCCATGTTAAAACAAGTCTATGAACATTACTCCCACCTTGTAGGTACCTTCAAGGTAATAACAAAAGTATTTGTTGTGCTGATATGTAACGACACCTTGCAGACCGGCATATTCTGTTACCATCGGTGATACTGATACAACATGACCGTATTCGAGAAACATGTAAGTAAACTAAACATACCAAATGGTCATGAAACCTGATTGTCTCCCATGGTATCAAATACCAAGAAGACTGTTGATCAAGTGTCCAGGTTACACTCTGTCCACTCTGGTCTGGCACAGAGAAAACTGATAAACAGTCTACGGACATAAATTGAAAACAGTTCGTTTAACACGTGCGCGCACTCATACGCTCACGCTAGCACTATTGCAGATGCACACAGAAAACTACTCCTCTAAGTTTCAATCGATGGGTGATGTGTATATAGAAAGAGGTAAATAAAAATCATAGGGAGGATAGGGGGATACTTAGGTACTCACCACACTGTTCATTGACATAGGCCCTTTCCGCTGAAAATAGAGGGACCCGCAGTCATACTGTTGCGGCATTCTACTGAGCAGTTAATGAGAATGACCATGATATTTGCGATGAACTTGAAAATGTATGTTTCAGCCTGATTCTCTGTTTTTTGATCCATATGCCTTTTTGTGTACGTGCTCACATTATTGCTGTGTTAATCAGTTGATTGCTGCAGCTGTTTTTGTGGTTTTCTGACCCGTTTTTTTTATGTTTGCTTTTTCTGTTTGTGGCTAAGTTGTGTTTGTTTGTTTGTCATTGTTCATTAGATTTTTCACTGACATTTTACGCACAAACACGTTCGTACACCACCTTTCCCCCTTCCCTATTCGACTCTTACCCCTTCCTCCCTTGTCCCTCCCTCACCCTTCTCCTTCCTCACACCCTTATATCACCACCAGAAAAAAAACAACTGATCCGTCAATGACATGAGGTTGTGAGCTTGTGATACTGTGTTAGAAATCTCCAGACAGCAGAACTTGGTGTCTGCCGTGATTTGATACAAGTGATTGCAATCAAATGTGTCCTAAAGCCCGCGTCCCACTGTCCGATGCACTCGTGAGAATCGGGGCAAGAATGACGCCTTGCTGGTCATTCTCTCTCTCTCTCTCTCTCTCTCTCTCTCTCTCCATCAGTTTCCGATCACACATGACCGAGCCATAATTATTTGCACCGTCCGAAAAGTGTGAACCAAAACTTGCATGGCTCTAAGTTTTTCTTTTCATTATAATCATTGTGTATTTCGGTGACATATTTCTGTTGATTCGTTACTTGATGAACAGAAGACAGTGAAGTCAGATGACTGAAACGTTTAGGCCATCGCAGAGCAAGAGACACCTTGATTTGATTTGACAAAATGAAGAATGTGACTCTCCAAGTGTGTGCCATGCCCTGGAGTTAATCGTGCCTCGTGGAGTTTTTTTTTCTTTTTTTGTGAACATTGTGAAGCTGACAAGAGAAATTCCATAACCTGAGCATTTGCGCGAGGACCAGTACCCAGGGTGCATCGAACAGTGGGACAAAGCTTTAGCCTCTTCCTCCTCACTCTTTCTGTCTTTGTGTATCTCTCTCTCTCTCCATATATATATATATGTATGTCTTTTGTCTGTCTTTCTCCTTTTGTCCGCCTGTCTGCCTATGTGCCTGTGGCTGTCTGTTTGTCTGCCTGTCTGTTTGTCTCTCTCTCTCTCTCTCTCTCTCTCTCTCTCTCCTCTGTATGTCTTAGTTGTCTGCCCCTTTCCCTTTCTCCGCCTGCTGTCTATCTGCCTGTCTGTCTATTTATCTGTCTGTCTGTCTGTCTCTCTCTCTCTCTCTTTCTCTCTCTCTCTCTCTCTCTCTCTCTCTCTCTCTCTCTCTCTCATATGGTGATGTATAATCATGGAATCATAAATAAAATTTGTGCACTAATTGCTTGTTTGTATTGCATTTGCCGAAAGAAAAGTGTGGATGCTTGATTTAGAGATGACAAAAAGAACTGCTTTCTGTTGGTAGAATGTCAGTCAACGAGATCTCGTAGAATGAGTCAATGAGGTCCACACAAAATGGGCTGCTTGTATGCGTACACGTGTGTGTGTGTGTGCGTGTGCGTGTGTGTGTGTGCGCGCGCACACGCTTCTATCGTCGAGGTAATTTTGCCTACTTTTAGATTGACCAGCAACTTTTCTTGAGGGTCATTATCATCCCTTTTTCGGCTTCTTTTTGTAGAGGGAGGGGTAGAGGAACTGATGGCGTAAGTGGTGGACAAGAATTGTGAACGTTTGAATAGAAATAAATTCTCTAAAATCCTTCCTGGTTCTGGTATTTGTGTAGAAAAGGAAACTTCCTCCACAGCCTCCTGATCTATGTAATAAGAATGAGCATACGAGTTTCAGCTTCTTTTCATCAAGGTGGAGTCACTGTATGCGGACTAGTCCATCTATACTACACCTTATCCGCTAAGTTTTGAGACCACACCGCGCATGTTTTAAATCTGACGGATATTTGAATTGATGACTAAGATGAGAGAATTTAAGAAGGGAGTCTCGTGGCTACGACTTAGAAGATGTCTAATCTACGCATAAGCCCAATGCCCTGGTCAGACCTTCAGTAACCTACCTCACAGTGGCTGTGCCGTTATTATCAGGAGTATATGAAATCATGCGCACTGAATTCTGCAGTTCCTTAAGTCAGCCTGGCAGCATCGGTTTTTTTGTTTGTTTGTTTTAATTGTTTGTTTGGTTTTGTTTTCTCTTGTTTTGTGTTTTTTTTTGTTGTTGTTGTGTTGTTTTGGAGGGGGTTGTTTTTTTTTTCTTCCTCAAACGACGATTTCATGAAATAAGTGACATGTTCTCTAAGAAGAATGCTCAGCACAGATCGTGTCTGGCATTCGAATTGTGTTCATTCCGCTATACACCAGTGCCAGTCCTTCTGCTGCAGTAGCACTTCTTCCAGTTCTTCCAGTGTTAGGGATGTTATCCTGCCCCGCGCTTAGCAGTCTTCACACAAATCATTATCAGCGCGGAGGATGAATGCTAAGTGTGTATGGGTCATTCATCATCATCAGCCTACAGGGGCGTACTCTTCTTAAGGATGGTGATGAAATAGTGTGTATGTGTCATTCATCATCATCAGCCTACAGGGGCGTACTCTTCTTAAGGATGGTGATGAAATAGTGTGTATGTGTCATTCATCATCATCAGCCTACAGGGGCGTACTCTTCTTAAGGATGGTGATGAAATAGTGTGTATGTGTCATTCATCATCATCAGCCTACAGGGGCGTACTCTTCTTACGGATGGTGATGAAATAGTGTGTATGTGTCATTCATCATCATCAGCCTACAGGGGCGTACTCTTTTTAAGGATGGTGATGAAATAGTGCGTATGTGTCATTCATCATCATCAGCCTACAGGGGCGTACTCTTCTTAAGGATGGTGATGAAATAGTGCGTATGTGTCATTCATCATCATCAGCCTACAGGGGCGTACTCTTCTTAAGGATGGTGATGAAATAGTGCGTATGTGTCATTCATCATCATCAGCCTACAGGGGCGTACTCTTCTTAAGGATGGTGATGCAATTCAACGTGTGCGCAAGTGTTAAGTGCATCAGAATGTAAGTGTCAGCACACGAAGACAATTACACCCAGACGCAAACGCAGAAGAAAAAAAAACCCATTAAGATCAGCAAGAAAATGTTCATCAGTGAATGAGCACACAGATTGTGTATGGTATGTGAGAGATTGTTGGAGGAAAGAGGAAAGAAGTACAGTGAGAAAGAGGGGGGGGGGGAGGGAGAATAGGAGGATGGAGGACCCATTTATTCAAGAAAAAAAAAAGAAAGAAAGAAAAGGAAAGTAAAGAAAAAAGGAAAGAAAAAACAGAAAAGTTATTAAAAAAACACACATACAATGTGGGAAAAATTGGAGGCTGGAGGCCCACAAAAAACTCTGTTCGTATGGTGTGTCAATGTTCAGACAGCTAACGTGAAGGCGGTCCACCTATGCCATAGCCGACACGTGTATGTGCTGATTCAGTTCATATGTCAGACGAGCACTGAAGGTTGTAATAGCATCCATGACTCTCTCACTGCCTTCAGTTGAATACTGTTCCTCTCGCAAATAAACTGATTAGATGATGCTACAGGTAGAAAAAAAAAGTATGCATAAGATGTCATGTTTGCGTTCACACACAGAACCTCGATTTATAGTTCCATCCGAAGAAATTCTAGAGAACGGCGTCAGCGTCAATGTTAACACCTAGCCCACCCACCCACCCACCCAAAAAAAAAAAAAAAAAAGAAAAAGAAAGAAAGAAAGAAAGAAAAACAGCACTGAACCACCCGAGCGGAGATTTGAACCCACAACTCCAGGATCACGATTCGGTGCTCTACTAACTGAACTACTCCAGCCCCTCTCTGCAAGTCTTAAACGTGTTTAAAACGTTTCAACGTCTCATCCTGCCAGCAACATTCATTAAATCGAAGTCAGTAACTCACTCATGGCAGCAGGTCCAGATGTAGAAAGAGACTGGTTAATCCTCTGCCCCTTCTTCCCTTACGGGCACTAGATGTAGAAAGAGACTGGTTAATCCCCTGCCCCCTTCTTCCCTTACGGGCACTAGATGTAGAAAGAGACTGGTTAATCCTCTGCCCCCTTCTTCCCTTACGGGCACTAGATGTAGAAAGAGACTGGTTAATTGCCCCCTTCTTCCCTTACGAGCACTAGATGTAGAAAGAGACTGGTTAATCCTCTGCCCCCTTCTTCCCTTACGGGCACTAGATGTAGAAAGAGACTGGTTAATTGCCCCCTTCTTCCCTTACGAGCACTAGATGTAGAAAGAGACTGGTTAATCCTCTGCCCCCTTCTTCCCTTACGGGCACTAGATGTAGAAAGAGACTGGTTAATCCCCTGTCCCGTTCTTCCCTTACGGGCACTAGATGTAGAAAGAGACTGGTTAATCCTCTGCCCCCTTCTTCCCTTACGAGCACTAGATGTAGAAAGAGACTGGTTAATCCTCTGCCCCCTTCTTCCCTTACGGGCACTAGATGTAGAAAGAGACTGGTTAATCCTCTGCCCCCTTCTTCCCTTACGAGCACTAGATGTAGAAAGAGACTGGTTAATCCCCTGTCCCGTTCTTCCTTACGGGCACTAGATGTAGAAAGAGACTGGTTAATCCTCTGCCCCCTTCTTCCCTTACGGGCACTAGATGTAGAAAGAGACTGGTTAATCCTCTGCCCCCTTCTTCCCTTACGGGCACTAGATGTAGAAAGAGACTGGTTAATCCCCTGCCCCGTTCTTCCCTTACGAGCACTAGATGTAGAAAGAGACTGGTTAATCCTCTGCCCCCTTCTTCCCTTACGAGCACTAGATGTAGAAAGAGACTGGTTAATCCCCTGTCCCGTTCTTCCCTTACGGGCACTAGATGTAGAAAGAGACTGGTTAATCCTCTGCCCCCTTCTTCCCTTACGGGCACTAGATGTAGAAAGAGACTGGTTAATTGCCCCCTTCTTCCCTTACGGGCACTAGATGTAGAAAGAGACTGGTTAATCCCCTGTCCCGTTCTTCCCTTACGGGCACTAGATGTAGAAAGAGACTGGTTAATCCCCTGTCCCGTTCTTCCCTTACGGGCACTAGATGTAGAAAGAGACTGGTTAATCCTCTGCCCCCTTCTTCCCTTACGGGCACTAGATGTAGAAAGAGACTGGTTAATCCTCTGCCCCCTTCTTCCCTTACGGGCACTAGATGTAGAAAGAGACTGGTTAATCCTCTGCCCCCTTCTTCCCTTACGGGCACTAGATGTAGAAAGAGACTGGTTAATCCCCTGTCCCGTTCTTCCCTTATGGGCACTAGATGTAGAAAGAGACTGGTTAATCCTCTGCCCCCTTCTTCCCTTACGGGCACTAGATGTAGAAAGAGACTGGTTAATCCCCTGTCCCGTTCTTCCCTTACGGGCACTAGATGTAGAAAGAGACTGGTTAATCCTCTGCCCCCTTCTTCCCTTACGGGCACTAGATGTAGAAAGAGACTGGTTAATCCTCTGCCCCCTTCTTCCCTTACGGGCACTAGATGTAGAAAGAGACTGGTTAATCCTCTGCCCCCTTCTTCCCTTACGAGCACTAGATGTAGAAAGAGACTGGTTAATCCCCTGTCCCGTTCTTCCTTACGGGCACTAGATGTAGAAAGAGACTGGTTAATCCCCTGCCCCGTTCTTCCCTACGAGCACTCAGACTCATCATATGGTCAAGGCTTCATTTCCGGTTATCGACTCTCCAAGGGCCATGGCTTTGACCTGCGCGTCGGAAAATTTCAAAAGACGGACCAAGCAGCTACATCTCGCTGACAATGTATATTGAGGGTGATACAACGGATCCAGCGTATCATTTTGCTATAGCGATTTTATCGCTTTAACAAGAAAATAAATTCAAACCAGTCAGTCAATGTCAAGTCGTCATGAGGCAACCCACTGGAGGAGACACTGCACTGCTGCTGAGTTACTTCGGTAGAGTTCAGTGGCGCCTGTTCTGATCTAACATACGCAGGACATCACCTACTAAGCCCCTTCTGAAGACAATAATTGCTAAGTCACTGAGCCGGCGTGAGGTAGTTCTCCCTCTGAAGGCGCCACCACATCCATCCAACGACAGTCACCATAAATTTGCTGATACCGACAACCATGACAGAATCAAACCAAGGCCACAAACGTGGGAGGGGTAATCAAAACTAAGGTCGCCATGAGAGCAGGGCATGAAGGGCCTCAGAATTTGAGACATTTTAATGCTGATCGATGAGGATGAGGATGATGAGCATAGTGCTGCGACTTTCCATTACAGGGCTGTACTTCACGCTTACTTTTATTATATATTCTGGCGTCAGCCAGGCCCGAGAGATACAGGCACCTGCAGTGTTCGTCAGCAAACCTGAACAACACTCTCAGAGACGCATCCATTAAGTGGATGAAATTCGACTGTGTGGTCCCAGTCTTCCCAACTGAGCTTTATCGGACTCGGAACTCGGACTCGGAACTCAGAAAATTTTAATTGCAAAGGCCACCGACCTATCTGCAATGAGGTCAAGAAACAAAAATGAAATCACACACACTGACGCTGTAACATTTCTACTGGTCACGCTCATTTACAAAACTTGCTCACACCAACTGTATAATCGTAAATTGAGAATACCGAAAGATACTTACAAAATCACACCCGTATGTAGCACTCTCCCAGACTCGCACAGCTCGCACATACAATTTCGCTCGCACTTACAATTGCGCGCGCGCAAACCACACACACACACACACACACACACACACACACATACACACACACACACACACACACACACACACACACACACACACACACACACACGTACACAAGCATACACACACACACACACACACACACACACACACACACACACACACACACACACACACACACGCACACACACACACATTTTTCATCATGATCCCTAAGTATACACAGGACGTATCGACCACGAAACAAGGTAAAACATAAATTTATGAAAACGTATGGTACTCCTAATGTTCTCTCCCCAGTAACAATTCTTCTCTTTTCTTCAAGGCATAGAAGATATACACCGCAACAGAGCGAATTACGTCCCTTT
>CM065719.1:88260388-88277888 GCA_033310375.1 Conus canariensis
GCAAGATAAACAACTTTCAAAACAATGAAAACGAAGAACGACCAATCACTTATCTTCTCAAATCACGTGAAGTAACAATCGTTCTCGCCATTGTTCAACGTATCATACCAATACTTTCCTATTCCAGTGTCCCCTGCCCCACCCATTACTGTTACCGGCCTGTCGCGTGCAGATTCGCGGATTGGACCAGCGAGGGACCACGTGGCCATGACGTCATCGGCAATATCTGTTTCCCTTCAGCTAATGGTTCTAGCTTTTCTAATGAACGGTCGGCCATTATGCTCTCTCTCTCTCTCTCTCTCTCTCTCTCTCTCTCTCTCTCTCTCTCTCTCTCTCTCTCTCTCTCTCCCCTGGGAATGAAGATTATAAAGCAAAGATTCTCTCTTTCTTTCTTTCTCTCTCTCTCTCTCTCTCTCTCTCTCTCTCTCTCTCTCTCTCTCTCTCTCTCCCCTGGGAATGAAGATTATAGAGCAAAGATTCTCTCTCTCTCTCTCTCCTCTCTCTCTCTCTCTCTCTCTCTCTCTCTCTCTTTGTCCACCCTCTTCCTATTCGGTGACACTGCATTGTCCTTTCTCTCTCTCTCTCTCTCTCTCTCTCTCTCTCTGCCTTCAAAAATCACTTTTCTCTTAATGTATAAGATTGTTGATATGCGGGTGTACTTGATAAAGGTGGCCTCGTGATTTTTTTTAATGTTCCTCGGGTTGATGTTAACTACATAATATTTACTTAAGAATATCACGTACTATGCAGTGTGTGTGTGTGTGTGTGTGTGTGTGTGTGTGTGTGTGTGTGTGTGTGTGTGTGTGTGTGTGTGTGTTCTGATTCCTTTAAAATAATTGATGCCTTACCCCCCCCCCCTCCCCCCCTCCAAAAAAAAGAATACTTCTTATAAGGTGTACTTATTAACAGCCGTCTAAGCCAGCCAGCCGTCTAAGCCAGCCAGCCGTCTAAGCCAGCCAGGTGCAGTCTGATACGGGCAAGTAATGAATCACTACTTTAGTTTTTGAACAGATAAAAGCCGGGAAAATCCAAACCCATGAGTTGTTCGAATTCATTGCCATGAGCTGCATGAAAAAAAAAAAAAAACTTCCAACGGTCTCATGCACACATTTTGTACATTCGTCAAAATGATTATTAACGATCATCTCTGAACTGAAGGCAAGCTAGCGAAATGGTCCATTTCGCTCCGTGTAGGAGGGTGCAAAGCCGAGAAATGAACCATTTAGGGATGGTGCATGATCGAGAGATAACCTAACCTGCAGAGTACCTGTCGTTCATCGCGTCTTTGCATATTATACGTATTGCCTCGGTTTTCCCTGGCTGCCAGCTCGAGCACATTCTACGATTGTGTATCACGATAAGTATTCTGTCCAGTTGCGGACACCGGTTTTTGTGGATCTAATGTCTACCCTCTAAAGGACCACACATACGTGCATACATCAGCGTAATATGACACGACACATTGACCTGATCCAGTTTGCGGCCAATTTGAGGAGATAAGTCACTGTTCATGCTTCATTTTCGTTTTTTTTTTTTTTTCTTTGTTTTGTTTTGTTTTACTTTTTTTGTTTTGTGTGTGTGTGTGTGTGTGTGTGTGTGTGTGTGTGTGTGTGTGTGTGTGTGTGTGTGTGTTGTTTGTCTTGCCTAGAAAAGACCAAAGAGGTCGAAACGCGTCGTGTTTGTCTTGTGATTTATTGTTTCCTTCGTTTGGCCGCATAATAATTTTCTTCTTTTTTTTTTTAAACGTATGTACCGTATTTATCTTATACATTTTGTCCATTGAACTCGTTCCGAATGATAAAGCATTAAAACCTCGTCAAGATACGGTCACTGATTTTAAACCACTAGTTGGGTCAGATTTCCTACAGCTTGAAAACCCTCTCCGTCCACCGAGTAGTACATGGGTACTTGATTCAAACCACTAGTTGGTGCAGATTTCCTACAGCTTGAAAACCCTCTCCGTCCACCGAGTAGTACATGGGTACTTGATTCAAACCACTAGTTGGTGCAGATTTCCTCAGCTTGAAAACCCTCTCCGTCCACCGAGTAATACATGGGTACTTGATTCAAACCACTAGTTGGTGCAGATTTCCTACAGCTTGAAAACCCTCTCCGTCCACCGAGTAGTACATGGGTACTTGATTCAAACCACTAGTTTGGTGCAGATTTCCTACAGCTTGAAAACCCTCTCCGTCCACCGAGTAATACATGGGTACTTGATTGAAGTCAGATAAGGTGAAGGTGGTGGACGGAACGGGATGGGCTCCGCCCTCCATAAACCCGTCTCCTGGACACAGTACGCCGCTCTCAGATCACCGCCCTGACGAACGTTGGGATATAGGGGTTAAACTTTCAACCTTTTATGTTCTTTGTGTGTTGTCTTTCGCAGCTTTGAGCTCATGTGTGTGTGTGTGTGTGTGTGTGTGTGTGTGTGTGTGTGTGTGTGTGTGTGTGTGTGTGTGTGTGTGTGTGTGTGTGAGTGTTGTGTGTGTGTATTTGGTGTGTGTGTGTGTGTGTGTGTGTGTGTGTGTGTGTGTGTGTGTGTGTCTGTGTGTGTGTGTCTGTGTCTGTGTCTGTGTGTCTGTGTGTCTGTGTGTGTCTGTGTCTGTGTGTTGTGTCTGTGTCTGTGTTTGTGTGTGTGTGCATGCGTGCGTGTATGTGTTTAAGCATCCTCAGCCCCATAGTCCACACCTACCTCTTTCTCATTTCTTCTTCTTCTTCTTCTTCTTCTTCTTTCTTCTTCTCTTCCATCTGCTTCTTCTTCTTCTTCTTCTTCTTCTTTTTCTTCTTCTTCTTTTTCTTCTTCTTTCTTCTTCTTCTTCTTCTTCTTCTTTCTTCTTCTTCATCTTCTTTTTCTTCTTCTTCTTCTTCTTCTTCTTCTTCTTCTTCTTCTTCTTTTCAGTGTCTTCAACATCGTATCTAGGAAGAAGGGGCCACCAAGCTCCTGATGAGTCAAGCCCCGCGAAGCCTCCCCACGGCCATCCCGCCCATCCCACAGCCGGAAATAAGGGGGAAGATGGGTACGATTCCGCTTCCGGTCAGAGCGGAAACCAAGGGATTCCTGGGACCAGGCGGCCCTGGAAGCCCCCATTTGGCGGGGTCTCCCTGGGTCCAGTGTGCACGCACTCGGGCCGACGATGTCTGAGCACGGCCCGCTGTCTGTACAGCCAGCAGAAGTGTCAGTGTCCGGCCTCTCACCCCGAGGGCGACGGTTTGCTGGAATGTACCCAGAAAGGTACAGTATGGACAATGGGGAAAACGATCCCACGACTTTCACCCCCGTGGAGTTTTCGACTTATGTCTTTTGCACTGTGGACTTTCGCCCCAAGGACTTTCGCATCGAGAAAATCATGATATCTATGAGTTTACTATCACATCAGTTGAACCAGGGAAACGAGATTTTGTTTTTGTAGAGTAACTTTTATTCATCTTCATCGGAAAAAGTCTTAATACATTTCAAAGAATAATGGCTTCTCTCTCTCTCTCTCTCTCTCTCTCCTCTCTCTCTCTCTCTCTCTCTCTCTCTCTCTCTCTCTCTCTCTCTTTTCTCATGGGATTTGCTCTTGGGGAAGGGAGAATATGTAGAATCGGGTTGGCAAAATAACGAGGACCAGGGAACAGGGGTAGAGCATGCAGAAGTGGGATTCTTACAGTTGGACAAACACATTATGCAGCATTAGTGATTTGCCTGTCTGGATTTTTTTTCTCTCATTTCCTCGTCTTGTTCGTTTTCTCATGTCTCTACAGAATTTAATAGTGTACATCAGTCACGTCTTTCAGCCTTATCTTTCCACGTGGTCGTGGATCATTCGGGACAGATCATCTGTAAGTGTTTACCGGAGAAGAAGCTGAATAAGTGCCCGAACGATAACTCAAGATCGCACATAAGCAAGCGAATTCGCATTTGCACGTACACACGTTCGTGCGCGTGCGCATGCGCGCTCGCTCACACACATACACACACACATACACATACGCGCACGCACGCACACGCGCACGTATGCACGCACGCACGCACCCACGCATGCACGCACGCACGCAAGCACGCAAGCACGCACACACACACACACACACACACACACACACACACACACACACACACACACACACACACACACACACAACACACACACGCACGGTTTAAATGTTGTTGTCGACTGTACTTTTCCAGTCATTCAAATTCTTTTGTCTGCGGATTCTAATTCGGTGTTACATGATCTAGGCGATTTAAAGGCTGAGCAAAAGTCTGATATTAATCACAGAAATTCGCTTGTTTGTACATGAGTTGATATTAACAGGTACAGGCGTTACTTTTTATTGGGTGTCCTCACATCTAGGTTTGGTGGGTTTTTTTTTCATTCTGATGAATGGGCAGATAGGCCGGCCAAAAAAGGTGCGAATCATTTGGGTGATGTTACAGAATTGACAGATCTACTTTCTGTCACAGAAATGACCAGTTTATTGAAAAAGACATCGTGGAATTTTCTTTTTAATTTAGTAGTAATGTGGATAGAGTTCAGGAAACTTTCCTGCCAACACTCTTGGTTCTCTATATATTTTACCGTCTCACTTGCATCAAAATTTACAAAACTGAAGACTATCAGTCGCTTGCACCCACACTTAGATTAAACGTTTTTAAAATGAAGTTTAGCCAAAGAAATATCATATGCTGTTGTGGAGAATGAATTCCAGTCCCCCACATCGTTTTTGAGGGTGTAAATTTGAAATCTTCACAGCCAAAAGTGTCTCTGAAGATTCGATAGAAAAAAGTCCATGATAATGTTCAATGCTTGTTTGAAATGTGTGAATGTTCATTAATAGTTGCATCGGATGTGTGCTTTGATTACTTTTGTTTGATGCATGCAGTGTTAGTGTGTCAAGTGCGTGAAACCTCTCACAAAAGGCATTAAACGCTTAGAGGAAAAAGGGACGTTGTACGTAGTATACAAATAGGTAATAGAACCATTAACAAGTATGCCTTACCCATCGCACACGGTCGAACCGTGTCAAGGAGGACGAAGCGGTCAGGTGACAGATGGCACCTAAGGTAGTAAGGAGTTCGGACCTGCCCGGCAGCGAAAGGGGAGAGGATCGTAACCACTAGGACCTCGGTGCACCAAGTGAGCGCTAAATACTCAGTCAGCTGAGATTCTTTTGTAAACAGTCAGTGAAGAGCAGGAGTCTTGGACTCGTTCGGATGGTATTGCCGTGGGTCACTGGGTTGGTTCTATTGTCAGGCTGGTTGAACGCGCGTGGATGTTGTTATCGTAGCCCTCTTTAAGATAATTACTGTGTTAAAGTGGCCTCCGAAGTCGGCGGGAATTTTCGATGTCCATCTGGTGCCAAGTATTTGTTTGCTAATCAATTAGGTAGGGATGTGTGTAAATGCTGATGTGTGGAAGAACGTAGCGAATGGAGAATTCAGAGTACTTGTGAACTAGGGGTTTGAGAAGCAGCATGGACAAAGGCATGGCCCGAAGGGGAATCCTTTGTTTCCATTCCTATATAAAGTGAGGGAGAACAACGAGAAAGGAAGAACACCACAAGAGAGAGAGAGAGAGGCAGAGGAGAGAGAGAGAGAAGAGAGAAGGGCGGGCAGGACAGAGAACGGGTCGAGAGAAACGTGGTCTGGGAGATAGAAGAGACAGCAAAGTCTTAGGGAAAGACAAGCTGGAAGAGAAGAAAACTAAGTTTGAAGCCCAGAGGTGGGTGAAGACAGACAAACTGAAATTGAACCCAGAGGTGGGTGAAAGAGACGAAGAAGAAGAGTTCTACGTCGAGATCCCAGAGACGACCAAGAAGACCCAGTCCTGAAACCTGGAGCCAGTCAACCAAGGGCATCACCATCAAGCAGTGCTGAAGAAGACTTGACGAGACTTGTTCAAGAACTGTGGTGTGATGTGAAAGCGTGGTTGTGTGTGTGAAAACCTGGCCAGGTAAGAAGTCATTTTTATTATAACCCGGGATTAGGAAGTATTGATCTTTTATGTGTTGATTTGTTCATTTTGTGTGATTGGATTTTTCTTGTTTGATTATAGTAGCATAGAAATTGGATTTCTTGTGCTCAGTCGTGTTAGGAGAGAAACGAATGCGTGACATCCCATTCCCAGAGAGAGGTGAATGTTTGGTGGGCGCATGAGTGTGCATATGCGTGTGTGAGTGCAAAGATAACCTTGGTGTGTTAAGCCTGACCAATAATACATCAACTTAGTGCACTTAAGCAATACCATCACGATTTCCCCCGTCCTGGACATAGTGATTACTGACTTTTTGCACCTTAGCATCAGTTCCACTATTTCCCTTCATCTCTCTTCACTTACACAGACAGTTTTCCCCTTTTATTTGGTCTGCAATAACATTATGCGACTGGGCGTTAAATTGAAACACACACACACACACACAACACACACACACACACACACACACACACACACACACACACACACACACACTCACTCACTACACTACACTACACTACACTACACTACACTACACTACACTACGCACGCACGCACGCACGCACGCACGCACGCACGCACACACACACACACACACACACACACACACACACACACACAACACACGATACCCTCCCTTTGAAGTGGACTGACCTGTTCTGCAGGGAACGTCATCTGCAGCGTGGACTGTGACCCCACTGTGCTGACCTGGAGGAAGGCCCGGGTGCCCCTCAATCTGCCCTGCTGGTACCGGGTCACCCAGTTCTACATCCCCATCCACCCCCAGCCCCACCACAGCATCTTCAAGTGGTGCCAGGTGCAAGTCAGAGTACGTGGCTGATAATTATCTGTGTGTCGTCAGATTCTGTTGCGCTGTTGTTGTCCTCTTGAGAATACTTGGGGAGGGGGAAGACTTGGGGAGGGACGGGGGGTGAGGGGCATAGAGGGGGGGGGACAGGCGGGGGGGGGGGGGGGAGCTTTCTCAGAACAAATAGATTCTCCGCCTTTAGGAAGTTCAGTCCTAGTAACTTTCTTTTTCTTTGCCATCCTCCCTTTCCCTGTCTGTCTGTCTTTCTGTCTATCTGTCTGTCTGTCTGTCTGTCTGTCTGTCTGTCTGTCTGTCTGTCTGTCTTCTCTCGCTCTCTCTGTCTCTCGTCTTCTTCCTCTCTCTCTCTCTCTCTCTCTCTCTGTTCTGTTTTTCGACTTTGTGCACCATTTTCTTGTCTTTTCTTCCTTTCTTTACTGTCATGTACTAATTTTCTGCCTAGTTCAGTCTAGTAACTTCCTTTGTTCTCCTACTCCCTGTGACTGTGCCTTTTTTCCCTGCTGTCATCTTCCGTTGTTGTGCCTTTGTGGGCCATTCCCTTGTCTCTTGTTTGGTATCTTCCTTAGCTGTTATCTGCTTTCTTTCTGCATGTGTGGTCCTTTTTCTTTTTTCTGGTTTTTTTTTTTTTTTTTTTTTTTTTTTTTGTCGTTGTTTTTGTTTGTGTTTTGTTGATGTTGTTGTTGTTGTTGCTGTAGTTGCTGTTGTTGTGGTCGTCGTTGTCGTTGTTGTTGTTGTTGTTGTGGTCGTCGTTGTCGTTGTTGTTGTTGTTGTTGTTGCTGTTGCTGTTGTTGTTGTCATTGTTTATTGTCATCTGCTGTTTTTCTGCATTTATAGACCATTTTCTTTGCCTTTTTCTCTCTTTCTTACTTTACTGTCATCTGGTGTGCTTTGGAGGCCATTGCTGGCCGTCACCTCAAGCATCCTGAACTGCTGAAATTGCTCGAGCCGTACACCTGTATCGAAATCTGATAAATGCAACATAATTTTTGCTTGGGTTTCCGGTGACGTGGGCATTGGAGGTGATGAGGTGGTTGATCAGCTTGCCAAGAGTGACACAAAGAAAAAGTTGAGCAGATGTTCTATCTCTCACACCGATCTAAAACCCAAAGCTCAGGCTAATGCCAAAGACTTCTGACGAGATGAACTAGAAGATGGATAACAAACTCTTCCAAATCCGTCAAGCCTGAAAGAGTTGTTACCATGTTCCAGGGGTGGTTGTAAAGAAGAAGCAGTCTTGAGCCGTCGGCATACAGGCCACTCCTTTTACACCCATTCTTATCTTTTAAAGGGTGGAGAAGCTCCGTGGCGCATTCCATGTCATGTACCACTCACAGTGAAACACGCTGTTCTGAAGAGATGGGATTTGCATGATGTGAGGCATAAACATTTTACAGCAGACTCCATGAAAACCTTGTTCAGAGATGTCCCACCTGATGTGATTTTTCAGTTTCTGAAAGAGATCCACACTTTTCATCTGATTTAAGATTTAACGGAAGAAAGACTTTCAAGAAACGATTATATGACTTTGCCAACAATAACAACGGTTATGATGATTATTGCACTGACGACGACGACGACGATGATAATGACGACGATGATGATGATAACGATGATGGTGATGATGATGATGATGATGATGATGATGATGATGATGATGAATGATTTCGAAGACGACGAAGACGATGAAGACAACGACGACGACGACGACGATGATGACGACAACGATGACGACGATAACATTGACGACGACGACGACGACGACGACGACGACCACGACCACGACCACGACCACGACCACGACCACGACGATGACGATTACGATGACGATGACGATGATGATGACGATGACGACGATGACGATGACGATGATGATGATGATGATGATGATGATGATGATGATGACTAACTACCAAACATCACAGGCGCTGAACAGTCTGACGGAAGGCGGGTTGTTCTTCGTGGGGGCGGTGATGGTGGATGTCTCGGTGGCCGGCATGGACGCCAGCAAGTTCTTCCTTCACGGCGACTCCTACAGACGACTGGAGGTCACGGCCCAGGAAGCCAGAAAGGTAGCTCCCTGAATAGATGACCTTCGGCATAGAGAACAATGGATATCTCTATGAAGCCAGAAAGGTAGCTCCCTGAACAGATGACCTTCGGCATAGAGAACAATGGATATGTCTATGAAGCCAGAAAGGTAGCTCCCTGAACAGATGACCTTCGGCATAGAGAACAATGGATATCTCTATGAAGACAGAAAGGTAGCTCCCTGAACAGATGACCTTCGGCATAGAGAACAATGGATATCTCTATGAAGACAGAAAGGTAGCTCCCTGAACAGATGACCTTCGGCATAGAGAACAATGGATATCTCTATGAAGCCAGAAAGGTAGCTCCCTGAACAGATGACCATCGGCATAGAAAACAATGGATATCTCTATGAAGACAGAAAGGTAGCTCCCTGAACAGATGACCTTCAGCATAGAGAACAATGGATATATCTATGAAGACAGAAAGGTAGCTCCCTGAACAGATGACCTTCGGCATAGAAAACAATGGATATCTCTATGAAGACAGAAAGGTAGATCCCTGAACAGATGACCTTCGGCATAGAGAACAATGGATATCTCTATGAAGCCAGAAAGGTAGCTCCCTGAACAGATGACCTTCGGCATAGAGAACAATGGATATCTCTATGAAGCCAGAAAGGTAGATCCCTGAACAGATGACCTTCGGCATAGAGAACAATGGATATCTCTATGAAGCCAGAAAGGTAGCTCCCTGAACAGATGACCTTCGGCATAGAGAACAATGGATATCTCTATGAAGACAGAAAGGTAGCTCCCTGAACAGATGACCTTCGGCATAGAGAACAATGGATATCTCTATGGAGACAGAAAGGTAACTCTCTGAATAGATGACCTTTGGCATAGAGAACAATGGATATCTCTATGAAGCCAGAAAGGTAGATCCCTGAATAGATGACCTTCGGCATAGAGAACAATGGATATCTCTATGAAGCCAGAAAGGTAGATCCCTGAACAGATGACCTTCGGCATAGAGAACAATGGATATCTCTATGAAGCCAGAAAGGTAGATCCCTGAACAGATGACCTTCGGCATAGAGAACAATGGATATCTCTATGAAGACAGAAAGGTAGCTCCCTGAACAGATGACCTTCGGCATAGAGAACAATGGATATCTCTGTGAAGCCAGAAAGGTAGCTCCTTGAACAGATGACCTTCGGCATAGAGAACAATGGATATCTCTATGAAGCCAGAAAGGTAGATCCCTGAACAGATGACCTTCAGCATAGAGAACAATGGATATCTCTATGAAGCCAGAAAGGTAGCTCCCTGAATAGATGACCTTCGGCATAGAGAACAATGGATATCTCTATGAAGACAGAACGGTAACTCCCTGAATAGATGACCTTCGGCATAGAGAACAATGGATATCTCTATGAAGACAGCACCTCTATGGAGGTCAGGATACACTACAAAAGACCAAGGATCCTAGCGTGAGACAGGTATCTACATGAAGGTGTTTAGCCAAACCACGCCGGACATAGAATCTCTGTGTAAAGAGAGAGCTACACCACACAAGACACAGGATTCCTATAGTGAAGCAGGTCAATCTGTGAAGGTGTGAGCGGCACCACACAAGACATAATTTATCTATAATACGTAATTCTCCGTGAGCTGAGCATGAATTAGATATTAGCCATGGAAACTGTACACTACAAGAGTCTGAAGAAACAGTAGATATAGATTTTTCAGACAGAAAACAATAAACATAATGAATTTTTTTTTAATTCTCGTTCAAATCAGTTTGTATTTGTCTAATTAGAGGGGCCCGTGGTCGATGGGTCAATGCGTTTACCTGTGGAGCTGTTGGTTGTGAGTTCGAACCCTTCGTTGGGTCGGACTTTTCAGGCTTGGACACCCTCTCTGCCTACCCAGCAGTAAACAAGTACCTGATTCAAGTCAGGTAAGGCTGAAGGCGGCTGAAGAAGGGAGAAACGCTCCGCCTTCCACTACGCCGAACCGTTAACACGGTGAACCTCTCACAGTTCACTGCTTCTACGAACGAACGGCGATGGGAGATGTAACCTCTGTTATTATTATTATTATTATTATTATTATTATTATTATTATTATTATATTGTTGTTGTTGTTTATCATCATTATTATTATTACTATTATTGTTGTTATTATTATTATTATCATTATTGGTGTTGGTGGTGGTGGTGGTGTTATAATAATTCTTATTCTTATTATGATAATTATTATCATTATCATTATTGCTATTATTATTATTATTATTATTATCGTAAGTAGTAGTAGCAGGAGTAATAGTAGCAGTAGTAATAATAAAATCACCTGTAAAGTGCACTATGTAATGGAACCCAGCAAAAGTCAATGCCAGTATCACTTGAAAGTATGTGATGTGTTACCTGCTTTATTTCGAAGACTTGTTTCAGATGTTACCATTGTTTTGTGTCAGGATTTGTGAGAATGATTTGGAATCTCCACAGACGTTAAAGATAGTAAATACGGTAGATTATCAAAAAGCCATCACAATTGAATATGATTTAGAACTAAAGACTAGAAATATTTTATGTAAATGTTGATGATAATGCAAGGGAACCTTAAGGACGAAAACTATGATGATAACGACGACAATGACAATGTTAACAACAATTCCAATGTCTGGCAGTTTCACCCACCACATTCCAAGTTCTCTCCCCTGTCTCTGCTCACCCACTCTGCTTCATCCCCACCACCCCACGCCATACCCTCCATCCGCTTTCAGAGCATCTGGACAGGCCAGGACCCCTGGACAATGTGGGAGAAGCACGCCCCCTTCTGGGCCAGGGAGGACGTCAAGATGGCACTAGGAGGCAAACTAGAGGTCCTCACCACCTGGAACCCTGAAAACCGCTACGCCATTCTGCGCATCCCGCGGTGCAAAGTGCAGATCAAGTACCGGCCCTTCGGAACAGTACAACCCCAGGTTTGAAGGGGGTGAGAGGGGGTGGGTGTTCAGGGGGGTGGCGGTGAGAGGGAGGGGAGGGGGAGAGGATTGGGGGGGGGGGGTCAAGATCAGGTACCGGCGTTTGGAGAACACACAGCCCCAGGTTTGCCGGGGTTGGCGGGGAGTAACCGTGGGGTGAGGGGGGGGGGGGTGGTCGGGGGGAGGGACATGGGCAGTTGAGGGCCGGGGGTAAGGATCGGATGGAGAGACAGACAGACAGACAGACAGACGGACAGACAGACAAATAATCGCTCAAAGACACGCAACGCAGCCTCAGGCTCTGGGGTACCACGTGCAAATGAGCGACTGAATTAATGAGACCATAGCTTTACACAGCTGCCACGTTGCATCTCTATCTTGTATTCGTCCGTGCTTACAGACTCTGTCTCTGTCTCTGTCTGTCTGTCTGTCTGTCCTTCTCTCTCTCCTCTCTCTCTCTCTCTCTCTCCTCTCTCTCTCTCCCTTTGCCATGCATTTTCGAAAGAGTATAAAATTTATAAACAAAAAGAACTATAACAATGCACATCAGTCTCTTGTGTATCATCTTCAAGCCAAAGGGGCAGCTTGCCTATCTGGATACACGAGCCATGTGGGGAGATGACGTAGGATGTGAAAGTAGTGATGGAAAGAGGGGATGGCCGGTGACACTCGGAGGTGAAAAAGGCAGCTGCATTGCGAGTGAACAGAAATGACCTAGTTCTGTTGCCAGAGTGGCTAAGGTTGCCCTTTCCCTCACTGATCTACCTTCCGTCACTACGCGTTGTAACCGATACTTGTCTCCAATGTTTGCAATCGTCTTGCTTTGACGTCACACATGACGCCTTTCTTTGTAAATGAACTGGGGGGGGGGGGGGGGGAGGGGCAGACAGGTCGTCAATTTTATGGGACAGTTACATTTTGATTCCAGCTTCAAGGCACTTTAATGATGGATGCTCGGGTATCTGTTCAAAACTGTTATTGTAGAAGCAAGCAAGGTTGTGTACTTCGCACGCTTTCATGCATGTTTTCGCCTGATTCAATATGCTTTACGGTTTTAATTTGTTATATCTGCTGTGATCAGTTTGCTTACAGCCAAATTTTGTTCCATATTTGGTCAGATTTATTACGTATGCTTGTCCACTCGGTATGAAAAAATTGCATGACTTAATCTTATCTTGATAGAATAGAAGTAAATATTTGTTGCAATGTGTGAAAAAATATCATTTGATATAGTCTTCACTCAATATGTAATGCAGTAATTGTCACTGATCACCATATTTCTAAGAAAATATCAGTTTCTGTTTCATTGCAAATATTGCTGAAAGCGTTGGGCCTAGCTTTATAACCTCTATGACTTGGTGACATCTTCTCACAAGGGATGGCTGGAGAGGTCTTTCTCATCAATGTTCGTCCTGTTCATCAGTTTGATAGGGGTTGAACTTGCAATTTTCAACGATAGTGTGAACGTTGAAGTTTGAACTTGCAATTTTCAACGATAGTGTGAACGTTGAAGTTGACCATGGACACCGGCACCCATCCCCATCCCCTGCCTGCCCACGTGCACACACACACACACACACACACACACACACACACACACACACACACACACGAACACACACACACACACACACACACACACACACACACACACACACACACACACACACACACTAAATAGGTGATGACATGGAGTCACTTTGCTACACACTGAGTTTAAAACGATATGTTGACAGGAAAAGACGTAACACATCTTTTCTGTACTTTCACTGCTTGGTAAAAACCTGGCATGGCGGAGCAAATAAACAACAACAAAAAAGTCACACTTTTCATGCGTTGATCATTCCACTCACCCACCTCCACACAACCGCATGCACACAACCACATGCACACAACCACATACACACCCCCACAGCACACAACTACATGCACACAACCACATACAACCACATGCACACAACCACATGCACACAGAAGAAAGTGTCAGCCATTGTCACTTGGTCACTGACTCAGCTGCTTTGAGCAGATGCTGAAGCCAGGATTGACGGTGACCATGCCGGACAGTGACGACATCCAATTCACCAAGCACTATTTCTCCTCGCTGTGTTTGACGTTCAACACCACCTCCAACACCTACAAAAGCGACGCTAAACGCTGGAAGCTGAGGAATCGTAACGATGCGGGGCTGTTCTACGTGCTGCTGCAAAGGGATCTGAACGTACCCCCTTCCAAGTAAGATGATCCTATTTTTGGATCTTTTGTCTCCCACCGAATGGATCGTCTAGTCCATGTTAATACAGTTTGTATTTTATTTCTGGTCCAGCGAAGACGGTTGAAAGATCATCTTGTGTGGCTGAAACAATACAGGTTGTATTTTATTTCTGGTCCAGCGAAGACGGTTGAAAGATCATCTTGTGTGGCTGAAACAATACAGGTTGTATTTTATTTCTGGTCCAGCGAAGACGGTTGAAAGATCATCTTGTGTGCTGAAACATACATGTTTGAAAGTGGGGGAACTGCACGTGGAAATTTGAGCAAGAGAATACACAGAATTACAAGGTCGCCTGACGAAAGAATGTCGTCGTCGTCTTCGACGTCATCATCATCATCATCATCATATCATTTCAACCTGTACTTCTCCCCTTCAAGCTCACAGTTTATTTCGCAGTATAGCTGTTCATCCAAGACCAACTTTAGCACCCAGATCGAAGGATTAATCGACTGCCCTGTTCGTTCTATGTTGTCATTGCTTGGAATGTGATTTGTCCCGCCTGAAGAAGACCTAATGGGCCAAAACGCGTTGTCTTTGTTTTGTAATTTCTTTGTTCCTTCGTTTGGCGGCCTGTAATTCTAATTTTGATGTTGTTTGTTTGTTGTTGGTGTTGTTTTTGTTTTTTGTTGTTGTTTTTTTTTTTTTTTTTTTTTTTTCTGCTCTTGAAACAAAACAGTTTGAGATATTCGACGCAGACTAAGTTTGTTTGTTTTTTAAACATGGGTGATGTGACGGAATGGCTTTTGTGATGTAGGCTGGTGGTCTAAACAGAGCCAAGCAGTCATGTCACGGAATGGCTTTTGTGAGGTAGGTTGGTGGTCTACACAGAGCCAAGTCAGTCCAGCTGTCCTGTCCTGGCTTCATTCTCCAAGTGACCCGTCTTTTGCCACACAATTTTGTCTCCCATTTCTCGATCTTGATCTGGATGTGTAGTCGAAAGCAGGCTGTGTTGACCATGTTCTCGACGAAATCAGGGGAAACACATACTTAGGAAGCTAAATAATAGTAATGATAATGATAACGAAAACAATAATGGTAATGATAATGATAATGAAAACAATAAGATGATGATAATAGTAATAGTAACAATAAGGATAACAACAACAAGAACAATGATAATGATAACAACAACAAACAAGAACAATGATAATGATAACAACAACAACAACAACAACAACAACAACAACGATAATAATAATAATAATAATGATATGATGATGATGATGATGATGATGATGACTATCATCATTATGACGATCATCATCGTCATCAAACTTTTTGTGCTGTATCAGGCTATTCCCTGGTGAAATAATTACACGCCCATAACTCCAAATGAATGCTGCTTACGACACCAAATCGCCCAGCGTAGACCACTGAGAACAAACCAGGAGACATCACTTGAATTAGTTCCGTGTGCTGTGTGTCAACATTTCAGACAGGCGAATTAGTGTCGTAAGCAGCATTCGTTTAGAGTTATGGTATAATTATTGTATCATGGGGGCAAGAATTACCCGATTTGTTTGTTTTTTTTTTACTGCTCACCATTCCCTGCCTCATTGAAGATGTCGCTTCATTCATTAGAGATTTTACACTTCACCTCCTTTTTTTTTAAAAATTAGTATGACCCAACTACCGTGAGAGAAAAACTGCAAGAAAAGCACAATTTTTTTTTCGCTTTCTTGGAAGCAAGTCGTGCCCTGTGTCCACTTAAACACGGTGGTAGGCACTCTCTTCCCCACCCTCCCCCGGAAAAATCCTTCAGGTATTACAAGCCCTTCCTCCTCCCCCCCCCCCCTCCCACCCCCACCTCCACCTCCACCTCCTCCAAGCTGGAGTCTGAATTCCTCTGTGATTCATTTGACACTGCTTCGTATGTCCTTTTTTTTTTTCTGGGGAAGAAACTGCCTCTAATTTGAATTCTTGTTGTCAGTTTTGTTGATTTAGATCGTAAAGCAGCCTCCTGTCTGTTGTTAGGTGATTGGGTACTCTAACGAGCAGCAGCTCAGAGTTATCTGCCCTTGATTGTTGCACAACAGAATTAACTGCTGCCCGTACTTGTTGACTGTGTTTTGAGTGGTTCTAGCCCCTCGGTCAAGATTTCCTCACCTATCACCGACACCCAGGTCACCTGTATTCGTCTGTGTTCGTCTGTGTGTTCTGTGTCACGATGTACAGATTTCCTCACCTATCACCGACAACCAGATCACCTGTATTCGTCTCTGTTCGTCTGTGTGGTCTGTGTCACGATGTACAGATTTCCTCACCTATCACCGACACCCAGGTCACCTGTATTCGTCTCTGTTCGTCTGTGTGTTCTGTGTCACGATGTACGAGGTCAACTGGCTCCGCCAGAGATGAATCAGTGTGAAAGTGTGTATGTATTTCACTTCTGTTGCTGTAAGTATGTGTCAAAGCGGATATAATCATATATTTATATGGGCTAGCTAGGATTTTCGTATCTTATAAGGACATGTTTTTTTTTTCTTTCTTTCTTTCTTTCTCATCTTCCGTCCTACTTGGATGGTGTGACTTCCTAACCACACTCTAGTTTGCCCTGTCGCAGCCCGGCACTAGCGATCCACATGGACCAATCTGATCAAGTCGTCATGAGACAGCCCTCCGGAGTAGACACAGCACTGCTGCTCAGTCACTTCGGTGGTGTTCTGTAGTGCCTGCTCGGATCCAATGCATGCCAGACACCACCTACTAAGCTTCGTATTGAACGGAGCCAGCATAACTTAGGTGATTGCCTCCTCCTTTCGGAGAGCGCCATCGTGTCCCTTAAGCCATCGTGTCCCTTAAGCCATCGTGTCCCTTAAGCCACAGTCCCCATGAAATTGCCAGTAATGATGACCCCACGGACTCAGAGATGTGATGATAACCCCACGGACTCATAGATGTGATGCGGATATCAAAAATGAGGTCACCACAGAATTTGAGACGTTTTTCATGTTGATCAATGAATATGAATATAATGCTATGTAGTTCAATTCTGAAACTACATGACAGAGCGGAAATCGATGCTTACTTACATAATGTCTGCTTATTGTTGTAGAATTAGATTACAGTGTTGCTATGTTGAATTGTCAGTACGAATAATGTATGTAGAAATAATGTATGCATGACAAGGACAGATCGTAAGACTAGGCTTTGACCTAAAAACCTTCATCCTTGCGTATTAAAGATCAATCAATCAATCGCTCAATCAATCAATTTATGTGTCCTTGCGTCAGACAGACCTGAGAGATACAGACGCCTGCAGCGCTGGTCAGGAAATTTGAGCCGCATTCCAAGAGACGTAGCCAGTAAGTGGATGAAGCTCGACTGTGTGGTTCCTGGTTCCGTTCTTTCCATTTTGAGCTCATGTCAAAACTCATCTCTGTGTAGGAGCCGACCTTGACCTGAACAGTCCACAAATGAATGGCTCA
>CM065719.1:88282888-88290388 GCA_033310375.1 Conus canariensis
GTCGGGAAACATGCGAAATGCATGGGACGGCCTAAAACCTCTCACTGGACAGAATAAACCACGAAGTGTTTGTAATCTATCAGAAGAGGAATGTTATGGTTTTGCTGACAAATTGAATGATTTTTATTGTCGTTTTGAAATGAAACATGTTGGTAAAAATTTGGAATCTGTTATGTCGAATATTTCAAACAGCTGTGATAACGATGGCGGAGTTTGACCGATAGATGATTCTGCTGTTCGAGGTTTGTTCAGAAAGAGAGATAGGTAAAGCTGCAGGCCCAGACAATGTTTGTGGAACTCTTGTAAAATCATGTTCAGAACAATTGTCATATGTTTTCTCTCGGTTGTTCTCATGGTCTTTGAATTGTGGAGTTGGCCCTCTGTCTGAGAAAAAAAAAAAATCGGCAATTTTTCCTGTACCAAAAACAAGAAATCCTAGCATTTTGAATGACTATACACCTGCTGCTTTGACATCTCTTGTAATGAAATCTTTTGAACGCCTTGTCCTTACATTAACTATCTCCCTGGAAAGGGTACAGCTCTGGCAGGAATGTTCGTGGAAGACATGGCAGTGCACAACGTTGTGGCCAGTGTACAGGACTATACCTAGCTGCGTGAAGAATTACACAGACTGGAAAGGGTACAGCTCTGGCAAGAATGTTCGTGGAAGACATGGCAGTGCACAACGTTGTGGCCAGTGTACAGGACTATACCTAGCTGCGTGAAGAATTACACAGACTGGAAAGGGTACAGCTCTGGCAAGAATGTTCGTGGAAGACATGGCAGTGCACAACGTTGTGGCCAGTGTACAGGACTATACCTAGCTGCGTGAAGAATTACACAGACTGGAAAGGGTACAGCTCTGGCAAGAATGTTCGTGGAAGACATGGCAGTGCACAACGTTGTGGCCAGTGTACAGGACTATACCTAGCTGCGTGAAGAACTACACAGACTCGCTGAGTGGGAAAGCAGTGGGAAGTGGAGATCCGCCCGGGAAAATGCACCACCCGTCACAGAAAACAGCAAGCTGTTACATCATCTTTACCAACTCCATCATAGCCACGCTCTGAAAACTGTCTCTTCCAGCAAATATATAGGAGTGACAATTCAGAGAAACTTGAACTTGGAGGAACGTATTCCCAATATCTGCTCCAAAGGGAACCCAGCTCTGGGGAAATTGGAAAATCAGTTCCCGTTATGTCAAAGAGACAGCTTACATAACACTGATACGACCAATGGTTGAGTATACAGCTACACATGAGTTTTGAGCAGATTCAGGCGTCTAGCATCTGCTGCGTCAGCTGGAGTGGTCCTCACTTGAGCAACGCAGAAAAAAACAAAAAACAAACAAAAAACAAACAAACAAACAACAACAAAAAACCAAAACAAAACAACAACAACAACAACAAAACGGCGCATTTAGCAATGCTCTTCAAAATAAAAGAGAGTAGTCCACACTTCCCGTCTGGGAGCCTGGCTAACGTCTCCGCCGTCCCATGAGAGACGTGAGCACAGCCAGCCGTTGACCCTCATTTCCTGCAGAACACTTTACACGGTTCCTTCCTTCCTAGAACCCTGTAGGACTGGAACTTATTCTCTGCAGAGATCCTTTAGTCTCACGCTCCAGACATGTTCATGACAAGAGTGTATCTACTATTCTTAACTCTCTCTCTCTCTCTCTCTCTCTCTCTCTCTCTCTCTCTCTCTCTCTCTCTCTCTCTCTCTCTCTCTCTCTCTCTCTCTCTCTGTACATGAAGTAGGAATGCACATAGCGCAATTAAAGAATAAAAAATCCATGGGTCCTGATAACATACCCGCATTTCTTCTCAAACTCGCTCTACCTCACATTGTTGAGTCTCTTACATACATATATAATTTATCCATTGAAACTACTGTTTTCCCTCAGGCGTTCAAAAACGTCAAAGTGATCCCCCTTCCAAAATCAAATGATTTGTCGGATTCAAATAATTTCAGACCTATATCCTTACTATCTATTCTATCCAAACCCCTTGAAAGACACATACACACTCATGTATCTCAGTTCATGGAGTAAAACAAACTATTTCACCCACTCCAATCTGGATTCCGATCTAATCATTCCTGCCACACAGCATTATAACGAATGTGTGACTCATGGCTTTCAATTATGAACCAATCACAAATGACAGGGGTTGTCTTTCTTGACTTCAAAAAGGCGTTTGATTTTGTTGATCATTCCATTCTTCTAAAGAAACTATCTGTCTACTTGAACCATACCCCGACAGTCTCATTATTCCAATCATACTTGAACGACAGGACTCAGTATGTGGTGCTTAATGGCAAAACCTCTGCTTCAGACTTTGCCAGACATGGAGTCCCACAGGGCTCAGTACTAGGCCCCCTACTATTCTGCATCTTCATCAATGATTTACCATTGTCTGTTTCAGATGAAAAGGTCACGACAGATTTATTTGCTGATGACTCGTCACTCCAAACGAATGGTAGTGATCTACAGACAATAGAAACTTCTCTCCAGGAAAGTCTAAATGACGTGTCAGACTGGTGTCATTCAAACTCAATGGTCATACACCCAGCCAAAACCAAATCTATGATTATAGCTACCCGCCAAAAACACCAGTTGACTCCTCTTTGCCTAAAACTTCAGTTGAATGGCACTTCTATCGAGCAGGTAGATGAGCATCGTGTTTTAGGGTTAACGATAGATAAAGAATTGAAATGGCAATCTCATCTCAATAACGTATGCAAGGTAGTCTCAAATCACCTTTTCCTGTTATCTCAATTAAAGCGCTACGTCAACAGTAATGTGCTTAAGCTTTTCTTCAATGCACACATAATGTCACGAATCAATTACGCTTCAACAGTGTGGGACGGAAGTAGTGACGTCCACACACAAAAAAAGGCTGAATTCTCTCCATAGACGTGCAGCAAAGCTACTCCATCCAGCTGTATCTCTAACAACAGACGAAAAACTAAAAGCGCTGAACATACTTCCTCTGAATAGACAATTGGAATTCAACAAGGCATCATTTATGTTTACAATCTTGACAGATACTATGCCATGTTATATCAATGCCCTTTTTACAAAATCGAACAGCTTTTCTGGCTCGACGAAATTCCTTCTTCCCTACCCATGCATTGATCTATACAAAACAAGCCTAGCTTACTCTGGACCATATGTCTGGAACTCACTTCCACCGAATCTACAAAACATAAATACTTTAAAACTTTTCAAGGAACATTTGCATGAACATTTTATGTCTCAGTAATTTAATTATACGATTACAATGATTAGCGCCCATTCGCAAAGTCTTCTGTGTACCATACTTTGAATAAATCGTCTAAACATAAAACCTACTCCGTTAAAATCGCTCATCCCCACTCCCACTCTGTCTACCATCCCTTTTCTCCTCCCCCTACCTACCATTCTCTCTTCCCCACCCTCCTCTGACCTCTCTCTCTGTAGTTTGGTTTGTTTGTTTGTAAGTTTCCTTCTGCTTTACCATCCCCCATCTCATTAGTGCTTTTATGAATTGTTTGCTTATCATTGTACAATTAGATTACCATGTTGCTATGTTGAATTGTCAGTATGAATGATATGTGTTGAAATAATGTATGCTTGACAAGGACAGATTGTAAGACTAGGCTTTGGCCTAAAATCTTCATCCTTGTGTATTAAAGATCAATCAATCAATCAATCAATCAATCAATCTCTCTCTCTCTCTCTCTCTCTCTCTCTCTCTCTCTCTCTCTCTCTCTCTCTCTCTCTCTCTCTCTCTCTCTCTCTCTCTGTGATAACCAACAGTGCAGGCTTCCCCCAAAAGCGGCATAATTGGAGAATCAGAACCTGGTGAACTAAAGCGTTGCGTCCCACTGTGAAGAGACGTGCTCACAATTAATTTTGTGAGTGATGTCCTTGGAGCAGTTCCCTAAAATAAGGGAAATGATTGGCGAGAGATTGTTCTGACTTTTTTTTTCAAAAGTTTCATCGCATTTTAAAATCACATTGTGCCTGAGAAACTCATAAGAGAAAGTTTTGGTGTATTTTATAACTATGACTAGCGACCACTCGACACTTTCGTTTCCTTCCTTTGCTTCCCCTTGTATTTATCAATAGAGTCACACCCCCTTATTGCTCACGAGTGGATACTATACGCTGCTGACCGAGTCTTGAACGGTATTTTGTGTTGTTTATTTTATTTTTTTTTTTTTTTCACTTGTCGACTCGTGTTGATCTCAGACTCTATTTACAGACCGAGCAGATACCGTCTGGTGTATAGTTTAGTTGTTCTGTAGCTGATAGTTTGTATTCTGTTTTGCTTCTCAAAACTGCCTCTTCACGATCTTCAGCAGTCATGCTCACTCAGTTTACCAACCGAGTTTGACGATGAATGATCCAAAATCAACAATATCCAATAATTCAAATACTTATCAAAATATGCATTCAAGCACATGGGGAGAGAGTGTGTGTCCAGGGCCCAGTATGTCCGGGCCCTTTGTATCCAAAGTTCTACAAGTTATGAATTAATAAACTACAGGTCACATTCATCAGGGCACCTCACGGTTGTTGCACATTAATAAAGGTCCGAGTAGCCCCAACTTTGCAATTCAAAAGGGACTTTGGACTCCTGTTCAAAAGATGTTAAGGGTCCCAGAGTCCCAGAGCATTGATGACCCGTCTTAAATGATGATGATGATAATATAATACTGAAACTAATAATAATACTTAGGGGAAAAAAAGATTATGATGATGATGATAGACCTTGAAATATAGATTTAAGTGCTTGTATTTACATCAAAGTGCTTGAAAGAGAGATTTTCATTTCAGCAAGAAAATTGCAAAAACTTGTAGAGAATAACAGTTGAAAAAGTCCACTTCCCAGATATAGGTCTGCTCTTAACTGTATCTTGCAGTAGTTTCTTGTAATAAAAGTCCTTGGACAGTCCTTAGAAACTCCATAAAAATGTTGTTTGGAACTCTTTAGAAACTTCTCTCTCTCTCTCTCTCTCTCACACACACACACACACACACACACACACACACACACACACACACACACACACATGCACACACACACACACGCACACACACACACACACACACTCACACTCACACAAACACATACACAGAGATGCATGCACACACATGCACTTACAAACGCACACACACACACACACAACACACACACACACACACACACACACACACACAATCACAGCATGGACAGCACATCATATAATGTTAGCTTTCCATCTCACATAGTCATTTGTCTTGTGTTCTTTGTATAATCATGAGATTGGTTGAATAATTATTTCAGATTTCAATTGGTGAAGGTAGTGTCCAAGATTGAGAGTGGACAGAAGGGCTGGTGAGTTGTTGATGGGAGAGGATGGCAGGTGGAGAGGACGGTCAGCATTATGTGGAGTTATGTGAAAACCCCATTCGCTTTGAGCCCGTCAGCAAAGCCAACAATGTGTTCTTTGATGATGCAAACAAACAGGTTTGTACAGTCTGTTTGACAGCTTGCCTACAGGTCTATTTGTTTTAATGTGAGTGTGTGTGTGTGTGTGTGTGTGTGTGTGTGTGTGTGTGTGTGTGTGTGTGTGAATAAATGAATGACTTAAAGAGAAAAGAAAGTGAGAGGAGAGAAAGAGAGATTTGTAAGAAAAGCATGATTACTAAATTAGTGTAGTTTAAGGAGACCTCTCTCTCTTTTAAAGAGTTTTTTTTTTTCCCAGCAACATTTTTCTCTGTGCTGAAAATGACCTGTACATAGAGATTTTTAATATCCTGGCAGTCCTGGGAAAGCTTCCAGTACTCTTCCCCCTGATGTATGTATACATATGTGTGTGTGTGTGTGTGTGTGTGTGTGTGTGTGTGTGTGTGTGTGTGTGTGAGATGGAGAGAGGGAAGAGCTCTTTCACTGACCACCACTACTCAGGACATTACTTTTATTTTTTTTAACATTTATCCAGAAGGTGACAGCCCTGATATGGTTCTTTGCTGTCTGCTGGGCTTTGAACAACATAAATTGAATTGAATTTTGACAATTGTTTTTTTTTTTATTACAGTTCAACACACACACCTAATTTTTTTGTTTGCAACAACTGTTACAGTGACTCAGGAGAAAAATCAAAAGTGTGAAAGGGTTACGGCAAAAGAAACAAACTGCAGCGTTACTGGAACACGACAAAAAAGCAGAAGAGCACACAAAACAAAGTGTGAAGTAACGCAGTTTTAATGCATGACACAAAACAGGACAAGAAATTTTCGGCAATATGCCTTCCTCAGTGACAAAAAAATACAGACATAAACATGCACAATACTCCCCTTGTGAAGCCAAAGTGGTGAATGAAGTAGACAGAGGGACAATGGGAGAGAGGGTGAGTAGAGTTCGAGGAATAGGGCACGAGGAAAGAGGGTAGAGTAAAGTGAGGAGGAGGAAAAGGAGAGAGAGAGAGAGAGGGGGGGGGGAGAAAGAGAGGGGAGAGACAGAGAGAGAATGGAAGTAGAGGAAGAGTGGAGAATGAGAGAGAGAAGAGGAGGGGAAGGAGAGTGAGTGGAGGGGGAGGGTGTGATGGTATGTAGTGGGTGTGTTGTATATGAATGAAATGAACAAGAGAAAACACAATAAATAAAATACAATATGCTCAAAAAAGCATTTTAAATGACAAGGGGAGGTGGGGGGGGAGAGAGAGAAACGGGTCAGCCGCCTGAAGCACCCGACCCAAGTCTGACCCAAGGGTAGGTTGCCCTACCCAAGCACCAAGGGGTGAGAGGGAAAACGGGAGAACCCCGAGAAAAAGCCCACTAGCCAGACGCAGCTAAGAGCTGCAAGGCTCACCCCCCCTCCCCCCCCCCCCCCCCCCCACACACACACACACAAAAAAAAAAAAAAAAAAAGCACTTGCCCGTGGGCACAACCCACACACACACACACACACACACACACACAGCCACACACACACAACCACACACACACATACATACAAGTGCGCATGCGCGCATGAACAACCACGCACGCACACATACACACGCCAATAAGCACACACACACAACCACACATATACCTAAAAAAGAAAAAAAAAAAAAAAAGAAAAAAAAAAGGGATGGGGCGGTGGGTGGGTGGGGGGGTTACAATGGGGAATAAATGGGTAAATGTACAAACAAGGCATACATTAAGACATTTGGGTATAGCATAGGGAGGTAGGTGGTGCTATGGTGGCGCAACAGAAAAAAAGGCAAAAATAAGAGCATTAAAGCAAAAGATAGATCTATATGAAATCATGATGAGAGGCACTAACAACACTCCCAATGACCACAAAAAACCCCAAAAAAACAAAAAAAAATTATCTATACATATATATACATATATATATATATATATATATATAATATTATATATATATATATATATATATATATAAATATATACATATATATATATATACAGATAGATAAATAAAGGGAAAAAAGAAGAGGGGGGGGGGTGGGAAGGAGGG
>CM065719.1:88295388-88310388 GCA_033310375.1 Conus canariensis
CACCTTGGATTGAAGACTGGGAGGCAGGTTATACAGAAATGATGGAACGTATTCTGGAACTTGTGCAGTGGATTGAATATTGGGAAGCAGGTTATACAGAAATGGTGGAACTTATTTTTAAACAGGTGCAGTGGATTGAAGACTGGGAAGCAGATTACACTGAAGTGATGGAACTGAGTAGGCCAAGTGTCTTAATGAGTTTGATCAGCTGGCCATCTAGACTTTCACCGTTGGTCATCAAAGGACTTATTAGGCCAAGTGTCTTGATGTGGTTGATCAGCTGGCCATCTAGACTGTCACCGTTGGTCATCAAAAGAACTTATTAGGCCAAGTGTCTTAATGAGGTTGATCAGCTGGCCATCTAGACTGTCACCGTTGGTCATCAAAGGACTTATTAGGCCAAGTGTCTTGATGTGGTTGATCAGCTGGCCATCTAGACTGTCACCGTTGGTCATCAAAAGAACTTATTAGGCCAAGTGTCTTAATGAGGTTGATCAGCTGGCCATCTAGACTGTCACCGTTGGTCATCAAAGGACTTATTTGATGGAGCGTGTAAATTGTCATGCTAGGAGTCTGCCATAGTCACAGGCAATTACCACATAACACTGTGTCAGATAGTCACGGTCAGATGGAGATCTCAGTCCAGTGGACCTCAACTATTGTTCTTTTTAAGGGAAGATCGGGGGGTAGTGGGTGGAGGTTTGGGGGGGGGGGGGGGGGGGGGGGTTATAAAACTGAAAGATCTTTGGGTAGGGAGCAGATGCTTATAGTCAATTATTCATCCCTTTAAGGTTGTGTGCCTGACTGAATGCATCCTAGGAAAGACACCTGTGCATGGTTTTAAAAAAGTCAACTTTATGTCCTGTAGGATTACGTGAACTTTGGAGAAGATATGACCTCAGAACAACAGGAGTATACACACCAGTGTAAGGTAAGTCCTGTTTCCCTCTTTATTTGTGTACAATGTGCCTCTGTGTGTGTGTGTGTGTGTGTGTGTGTGTGTGTGTGTGCGCGTGCGTGCAAGCATGTACATCCATGAAAGCATTGAACATCAACCCTGATACATAGGAAGAAACTGCTTTGGATCCAGCTAGATGTGTGTGTAACTATGCACATTTGCATGTTTTGTGTGTGTATGTATAAGTGTATAGTATACCATAAGACAATATACTTGCTACCCCATTCCCCCCTAAAGTTTTTTTTTGGGGGGGATGGGGGGTGGGGGGTTCTTTCCTTTTTTTTTGGGGGGGGGGGGGGGGGATGTGTTATTTTCTTCCATTCCAGTAATGTGAGTTTGAATGATTGTATATTGTACATTTTTCAACAGTAATCGCCAACACTGTGTCAAAATGAAAATCTTAGTTTTTAGGAAAATTAATGCAGATCACAGAGTAAGGTTTTCCAGCAAGATCCTTCTTACATTCCTGATATCTGTGGATATGTACTTGCATGAACACACATATTGTATGGACATTTTGATACCACGTTCTGTTCATCTTGTTTTCTTCAGTGTGTGTGTTTGTGTGTGTCTGTGTGTGTGTGTATGCATACATGCATGTGTGTGTGCATGCGTGTGTTTTAATTACATGACAGTATGTATGTTTTATTGTTGTAGTCTGTGGTTAATGGCAGTGACAAAGAAGGAAAGTTACCTTCCTGATGTGCAGGCTAAGGCAGACCTGCTGGGGTTTGTGTGGACGGGGATCAATGAGGTGGTCTACATCACCGTGAAGGGCATAGAGCAGTACCAGGTGTGTTTCACCACACTGTCACGCTGTCAACCATTTTATGTAGTGTATTGTTTATTACACTACCATGCTGGTCTTCAGTTCTGTCAACCGTTACACTGGGAATGCCATATTTTTACATTACCAGTTATGTACTACCATTCTGGTCGTCAGTCGTTTGTCAACCATCACACTGGGAATACTATATTTTATATTACCAGTTAGGTAATACCATGCTGGTCTTCAGCTTTGTGGTCAGTCATTACACCGAGGATGTCATTTCCTGCATTACCAGTTAGGTACTAACACACTGGTCTTCAGCTCAGCTGTTGGCCATTACAATGAGAAATTTTTTTTTTTTTTTCCTTGGCATTACCAGTTAGGTATACTACCCTAGTATTCAGCTGTGCTCATTACATTTACCGAGACATGTGTTAAATTTGTGCCAGTTAGGAGCAGACTGGTTTCCAGCTGTGTTGTCAGCCATGATAGTTATAGTGCCATTTATTGCCAGTCACTCCTTGCAGCCATCTTCCTTCCTGCATGATGATCAGCTGCAGAAGGATCTCGTTCTTTCCATGCGCTGTCAGAGAGTGGAACTGACACAGCCCTCAGTGGAAGGCATCAGATCTCTGATTTGATATGTCAACCCCAGCCACACCCATCTCCTCACCAATCACCTTCCCCTCCTCCTCCAACAACTACTCCTATCCAGTCTTTCCTGTTTCCCCTGCCTTCTCTCCCCCCAAATCCATCTTCCTTGAATGAGGTGGATTGTTCAGGCAGTCATTCTGCCCCACATTAAGCTCCCTACAAAAGAACCTCGCACAGTTGGTATTGTGTCAAAACCTTCAGGTATGAGGATGGAGGGCTCATATAGAAACTGACAAGACGTACGACCTCCCTGTCCTTCCACTATGACGTCAACTAGTATGATTATCATGGCATGTAGAGGAAAAGGATGAGAAGAGCCATGACGATACTCTTCTCCCATTGTGTTGTCAACCATTATGTTGATGCTGGAATCATAGAAAATCAAAAGACATATGACTGTAATGCCCTCCCACTCTGCTGTCAGATATTATTCTCAGGATATCATTTAGAACATTTAGTTTGATTTTTTCTTTTTTCTTTTTTTTAAATGATTAGTCCAAGAGAAAAGTATTGTTACCTTGTAGTTGCAGATCCAAAAAGATGTTATACAGCACAACACAATTGAGTCAGTAAGGTAAGGTAAGGTAATGCTGCTTTATTTATAGCCCAGCCGATCTTAAAGGGCCACATCAGGGCTGTCACCATGTTAAGATCAACTCACAAGTCTGTTGAGTCAGTCAAGTCGCATTTGGTGGTGTGGGTGGAATGGCTGTCCTCATTGAAATGTCAAATAGCCTGGATATTTTGATCCCTTGTGCTGAATAGTTACTGTTTCTGTGGATGGGAGGGTGTGTGGGGTTTGGGGGGACTCATAACTGTCACCAATCAACCCCGTACAGCAGCAAGAAGTATATAGCTGTCACAATTCATAAACAGTGAAATGTTGGGTGATGAGGGTTTTTTTTTTTTGAGGTTGTTGTTCCACCAGTGGTTAATATATTAAGCTTTTGCTGTCTTTGAATCTCTCAGAGTCCCCAGCGTATACTGTAGACGTGTGTGCGCTGGTGTGTTTTCATCAGTGGGGTGATGTCAGCATGTTAATTAGAATGTCCATGGACATCATGAGTGTGCAAGCGTTGGTGTGTGAGTGTGTGTGGAGAGAGTGAGTGAGTGTGTGTGTGTGTGTGTGTGTGTGTGTGTGTGTGTGTGTGTTCAGCAGTGGGATAATGCCAGCATGTTAATTAGAGAGTCCACAGACGTGTGTGGAAGCGTTGGTGTGTGAGTGTGTGTGTAAGAGAGTGTGTGTGCATGTGCATGTGTTGTTTGTGTGTGTGCGTGCGCGCGCATGCGTGTGTGTGTGTATGTGTGTGTGTGCATGTGTGCATGAGATGTGTTTGAGGGGGAGAAGTTGTTGTTCATATTGTTATGTGTGTGTGCGCGTGAGTGTGTGCATGCACTTATATGCTGTATTTAATGGTCTTGTTCCTAAGTCATCTTCTGAACATTCACGCACGCAGTCACAACACACACAGACACACACACACACACACACACATACATACATGCGCGCGCACGCACTCACACACACACACACACACATACGAACGTGTGCGCGTATGTTCGCTCGCTCTTACCCACACACATTACCCACACCGACTTGCGCGCGCACACACGCATACACATAAGCGCACAAATGCACACACACACACATGCGCATACGCCCACATACAAAGACACACACATACACACAGATATGTAAGCATATAGCCTACATGCAGATGCGTGTGCTCACACAAACCCACAAATTACACACACACACATGCACACGCACTTCTGCACACGCACACACACACGCACATACATGCAGGCACACACACACACACACACACACACACACACACACACACACACACACACACACACACATGTGCACACGCATACACACACAAACAAACAAACACGCATACATGCCTGCGCGCATACACGCACACACACACACACACACACACACACACACACACACACATGCGCCTATGCACGCACATGGGCCCATGCCCACATGTTATACACGCACGTGTACATCCACTGCACACACACACACACACACACACACACACACACACACACACACACACACAACACAAAATGTAGGTAGGCACTCAAGGTCTGACCAGCGCGTTGGGCTAATGCATAGGTCAGACATCCGCTGAGTCATAGCCACGAGACCCTTTTCTTCAATTGTCAACTCTGTGTTGTTAATTCATTTATCCATCAGCTTCAGATCGTGTGTAGTGTGGTCTCAAAACTTAGCGGATGTGGTGTAGCGTATATGGAGTAGTCCGCACGCAGTGATGCCTCCTTGATGAAACTGAAACTGTCTTTCTGTTCATGGGTGTAACACATATTATGTGTGTTGGCTTGTCTCTGTTGGTGTTTATATGTATATGTGTGAATGTATGTGCACACAAATGGATGCACATCTGTACTTTGTGAGTGTGTGTGTGTATGTGTGTGTGTGTGTGTGTGTGTGTGTGTGTGAGATAGTTCACATGGAGTTTACTTGATGCTCTTCAGGTGCTGGCAGAGAAGAAAACACTGAAGGCCCTCAAGTCTGTCAGTATGGACATCAAGTGGTATTTCTGGCTGGTCAGTGGATCTGTCTTGGCTTTGCAAATGGGAGGGAGTGGGGCAGGGATGTAAGATAATGGGAGTATGATGGGAAGAAACTTGGTGGTTGACTGATTTACTTTGATGCTAGGATCTAGGAGCTCTCTCAGTTTATAAACGGTGAAAGGTTGGTTGATGATCCATAGCTTTTGCAAATTTTTTTTTTGTTTGTTACCTTTTTGAATGTGTATTTTTATCTTTCACTGTCATCTGTAGTCTGCCGTCAAGGCCATTTCTTGTTACGGTTTGTTACGCATGCTAATGCTATTTTAGCCTGACAGAATGGTACACTTTAAACACTGGAGGAAGCAACGGTTGTCTGGTAGGGCTTTGTTTGCAGGGTTACCATGCCTTCAGATTTTTATCTCTGTTTTCATTGAATTTTTCTTTCTGTTCTTAAATAACCAGCCCACCCTCATCCCCACTCCTCAAAAAAAAAAAAGAAAAACAAAAGTGGGTTTGAAATTTCAAGTGGAATGGTGGTTGCTCAGTTTGGCAAGGTCTTATCTTCAGGATATGTACAGTGAAGTTAATGTAACATGAAATATTTCATCATTTGTAAATCGATGGGAGTATGGTTTTTGTTTTGGTTTGTTTTTTTCAGGGGGAGGAAGGGGGGCGCATTTTTCCTTACAGGAACTTTTTCCATTGCATTCCAGTTCCTTTCTTGTCACTTTTTCTGTTGTTGTGTTGTCACTTTGTGTACAAGGCATGCTGTAAGGAAATGAAGGAGTGAGTGAAGAAAGAAAAAGGTTGATGTTTTCAGGCCAGTTCTGGGTTCCTGCTGCTGTCCACTGGGAACCTGGGCAACACACTGCACCCTGTCCAGTTTAAGGTCAGTCCACTGTCTGCCTCCCTCCCCATCCCCCTTCTTCACCCCTCCTCCCACCACCGGCTGCTGTCCTTCCTAGAACAGTTATCTGTCTCTTAGTTAAGAACAACACATGTCAACATAGGAACAAAGAAGAAGAAGACTAAGAAAGAACAAGACAGTCACTTTCTACCATGTTGATAAAGATCACTCTCTGATTAAAAAAATGGATGATTTTGGTATGTTGAACAGATGGGTGTGTTGAACAGATGGGTGTGTTGAACAGATGGGTGTGTTGATGTGACTGTCCTGGTTTAAAAGCAAGTTGTTAATGTATGTGAGAAAGTTGTTGATGTGTGATGTGACTGCCCAAGTTTAAGGCATGAGAGAAAGTTGTTGATGAATATGGTGGGTGTATTGAACAGGTGGGTGTGATGGCACGACAGCTTAAGTTTGAGGTGGTTGAAAGTAATGTGTCATTGATGTATGTGGTGGATGTGTTGAACGGATGGGTGTGATTACAGGACGGCCCAATGTTGAGGTGGTGAAAAGTAAGTTGTCATTGCTGTTTGTGGCGGGTATGTTGAACAGATGGGCGTGATGACGCGGCTGCCTAAGTTTGAAGTGGACCTGCCGTCTTTTCCAAAGCCCCACAAACCCATGCTGCATGATCGGGATGTCATCATGGCTGTCATGTGAGAATTGCTCATATATGTTCAGTTAGCTGTGGAAGTGTAGTAATGACTGCTGTCACATTAAATTTGTACAATGTTGTACCGAGTCAAGACAGCTATTCTGTTGCTGTATGTTACTGAAATGTGTGCAGTTGGTTAACATTTATATTCAGCATTTTTGTAGCCAAATAGGTATGTAACTACCAAATTGATTTTCAGTGGCAGATTTATGAAGGTGGGGTACTGTTTGATGATTTTTTTTAATTAGATGCAAGTCTAAACTAGAAATCCTCTCAAGGGAAACAAAGACAATATGTGTTCTGTCCAGACCAAAACAGAATGACAATGACATTGCTATGAAACTTAGGATAGACTTGTGCGTACACTGGTGTATTTCATCTTCCTGTAGGCATGCAAGATACGGATCCTTACACCAGATCTGGAAAGAAGAATCCAGGCTATGGAAATGAAGTGTTACCAAAGACACAAAACGTCAGACATACTGATTATAACACGCACAACCAGCAGTACATCTGGCCGTATAAAGATCTACTGACATCAGTGGAGAAAATTGTGGTGGTATTGCCCTGAAAACAAGATTCAGTAGAAAATTATGGCGGTATTGCCCTGAAAACAAGATTCAGCAGAAAATTATGGCGGTATTGCCCTGAAAACAAGATTCAGTAGAAAATTATGGCGGTATTGCCCTGAAAACAAGATTCAGCAGAAAATTATGGCGGTATTGCCCTGAAAACAAGATTCAGTAGAAAATTATTGTGGTATTGCCTGAAAACAAGATTCAGTAGCTTTGCTGAAACAGTCCTCCAAGGAATTGTTGAAAGATGGAGGCAGAGGGGAAGACAGAAAAAATGATGGACTGATAACATGGCAGAATGGACAGGGAAACATTTGTAGAGACCCAGACCTTGGCCCAGTCCTGACAATGAAGGGACCGTGGTGAAGTGTTCTTCAGTGTGGTACCTGTTGACTCCCCGCAGAGGTAAAGGAGGAGAAGTAGAACAAGGAGTTATGGGCTTTTGTTGACAATGTTGTCGGGAACAAGTGTTGATGATTTCTTTGTCAGTCTCAAAGAACAAAGTGTTATGGGCTTTTGTTTACAATGTTGTCAGGAACAAGTGATGATTTCTTTGTCATTCTCTAAACACTGCATAGTGAAGCTCAGTGTAGTGTCTTTTCCAGAGAACTAGCTAGATAAACTTTGTAACCACATGCGGACATGCACAAACACACATACACACATGTGCATGCACACACACACACACACACGCACGCATGCACATACACACACACACACACACACACACACTTGCCTTCATACATAGTGATGTAATGAACAACAGCATCAGATATCACACCAGCGCAAACAAAGGATCATTTCAATACAAATAAACACACCGTGGAAGTGGGTGCCTTTTTCAAGTCATTCTGAGAATAATTTTTATGGCCCTAAGAAAGCTATATTGATGAAACCCTTTATTGGCTGTTCCTGCCAGTGCTGATTTTTATGGCCCTAAGAAAGCTATATTGATGAAATCCTTTATTGGCTGTTCCTGCCAATGCTGATTTTTATGTCCCTAAGAAAGCTATATTGATGAAATCCTTTATTGGCTGTTCCTGCCAATGCTGATTTTTATGGCCCTAAGAAAGCTATATTGATGAAATCCTTTACTGGCTGTCCCTGCCAAAGCTGATTTTAATGGCTGTAAGAAAGCTATATTGATGAAATCCTTTATTGGCTGTCCCTGCCAATGCTGATTTTTATGGCCCTAAGAAAGCTATATTGATGAAATCCTGTATTGGCTGTTCCTGCCAAAGCTGATTTTAATGGCTGTAAGAAAGCTATATTGATGAAATCCTTTATTGGCTGTTCCTGCTAATGCTGATTTTAATGGCGTAAGAAAGCTATATTGATGAAATCCTTTATTGGCTTTCCTGCCAATGCTGATTTTAATGGCCCTAAGAAAGCTATATTGATGAAATCCTTTATTGGCTGTTCTTCCCAATGCTGTGGTTTCAGCTACGACAACCTGTATGTGATAGTGCTGAGACACCCGCCCAATGCCGCTGCCGGAGCAGAAATTGTGATGTATCATGTGCTGAAGTAAGCCTGGCTCTGGTTCTGGCGCTGCATTCCTTTCTTTCTTCTGTTACCTTTCCCTGCATCCCTTTCCTCTGCACACATGCGTGTGCACATACCATAGAAACAGACGCACACCATGCGCATGCACACATGCTGCATCTGCACACTCACATCTGTTCGCACACGCGCATGCACGCATGTACAATTACGTTAGTTTTATTGATGAATGTCAAGAGAAAATTTTGCCAGTGAAAGGTATCAAGCACATCTGTTTTGACATAGAAGTTTGTTGACAAAACTGACAATGAATTCCATAGGGATGTGGATAAACCCAAGAATTGTGTAGCTAAACATACAAAAACTGATCAAAAGGGCTTTGTTGTTGTTGTTTTGTGTGTTAGGGATTTTTCCCTTGAGGTCTGCCTTCAGTAGCTCTGCCTACAGGCCTGAATAACTGTGACTGTGATAGATACAGTGTATCTAAGATGGGTGGGACTCTGATGAGTGTGATTGTAGCGGAAATGACTGTGATAGATACAGTGTATCTAAGATGGATGGGACTCTGATGAGTGTGACTGTTTGGAAGTGACTGTGATAGATACTGTGTATCTAAGATGGGTGGGACTCTGATGAGTGTGATTGTAGCGGAAATGACTGTGATAGATACAGTGTATCTAAGATGGATGGGACTCTGATGAGTGTGACTGTTTGGAAGTGACTGTGATAGATACTGTGTATCTAAGATGGGTGGGACTCTGATGAGTGTGATTGTAGCGGAAGTGACTGTGATAGATACAGTGTATCTAAGATGGGTGGGACTCTGATGAGTGTGACTGTTTGGAAGTGACTGTGATAGATACAGTGTATCTAAGATGGGTGGGACTCTGATGAGTGTGATTGTAGCGGAAGTGACTGTGATAGATACAGTGTACCGAAGATGGGTGGGACTCTGATGAGTGTGACTGTTTGGAAGTGACTGTGATAGATACAGTGTATCTAAGATGGGTGGGACTCTGATGAGTGTGATTGTAGCGGAAGTGACTGTGATAGATACAGTGTACCGAAGATGGGTGGGACTCTGATGAGTGTGATTGTAGCAGAAGCAGTGGTCTGAATGTAAAGCAGACTTGTATGATCAGTTTTACAGGAATGGTTTCTCATTATTTTCAAATTGATTTGTATCTCCCTCAAGAATTTCATGGTGGATTCATCAGAGACTGCCTGATCAAAGACAGGAAACAAAACAGCGGTGGTATAAAAGTAGATTGTTTAGTTTGAGTCATAAAAGTAGATTGTTTGGTTTGAGTCATAAAAGTAGATTGTTTGGTTTGAGTCATAAAAGTAGATTGTTTGGTTTGAGTCAAGAAGCCAGAAAAAAAAAAAAAATTAAAACCGAGGATGAGGGATGACTGGTTGAAGCATATTGACATAGTATCTTTCTTTTTGGATGCAGAAATACTGCTGAACAGAATTTTACATCTGTGTATTTGTACAAATATTTCATACACACTTTACCACTGTGTCTGTATGGTCCACAAAGGTTTGGGAAAGGTATGTGTAACTGAGGTACCGTTCTTGAGGCTTTTGAAAGTCTGTAAAACTGACCTGGGTTTGTAGTGGTATTTTCTGTTGTTTTCCTTTCCCCTGACCCCTCTACCCCACTTCTTGAAAGACAAAAGACGACAACAACAACAACAACAACAACAAAATAACAGACCACACATTTTGTGATTGTTGCAAGTGAATTCAGTGTCCAACATGTTTGCGTATATTTGGAGAATTGGGTCCTACCAGTAGCTGCCTCATGATGAGTGAATTTAGTTTCCAACATGTTTGGATATATTTGGGGAATTGGGTCCTACCAGTAGCTGCCTCATGATGAGTGAATTTAGTTTCCAACATGTTTGGATATATTTGGGGAATTGGGTCCTACCAGTAGCTGCCTCATGATGAGTGAATTTAGTTTCCAACATGTTTGATTATATCTGAGGAGTTGGGTCCTACCAGTAGCTGCCTCATGATGAGTGTCCGACATGATTGGATATATTTGGGGAATTGGGTCCTACCAGTGGCTGCCTCATGATGAGTGTCCGACATGATTGGATATATTTGGGGAATTGGGTCCTACCAGTGGCTGCCTCATGATGAGTGTCCGACATGACTGGATATATTTGGGGAATTTGGTCCCACTAGTAGCTGCCTCATGATGAGTGTCTGACATGATTGGATATATTTGGGGAATTGGGTCCTACCAGTAGCTGCCTCATGATGAGTGTCCGACATGACTGGATATATTTGGGGAATTGGGTCCTACCAATAGCTGCATCATGAGGAGTGAATTTGGTTTTATGGATTGAAGAGGTAGTTCTCTCTGAACGGAATTGAGTTAAAGGTACTTAAAAGCAGTCTTCACTATGTGTTGAGTTGGGAAATGTAAAGCAATTAGGTCTTAAAATATTGTAAAAACATTTGATTTTGTGCCTTTTCTTAGTATAAACTTTGAAAGGTTGGATTTTTTCTCCATTTCTTTTTCCAGTTTTTGTCGAGTCTGTTATTCATGAAATATCTCAAATTTCTGAACACACTTAGAATAGAAGACTTACAGTTGTAATCCACTGCTGCTTACTTGCTTCCTGAAAGAAAGCATTGCCTGATTTGGTTCCAGAGAAGGGCCAGCACGTAAAACGGACATCTTGAAGCTGGACATGAGCGGTCGGTTTGCCATCAACGTGGTGGACAGCCTAGTTATGGTGCATCATCAGGCTTCCAAGGTAACCCACAACACACAACAAGGTCATGGTGCATCCTCAGGCTTCCAAGGTAACCCACAACACACAGCAAGGTCACCACAGACTGTCACTACAGACTGTCACTACAGTCACTACAGACTGTCACTACAGTTATGGGAGTCAGGCCAGATGGTCATGGTTCATCATCAGGCTTCCAGGGTAACCCACAACACACAGCAAGGTCATGGTGCATCATCAGGCTTCCAGGGTAACCCACAACACACAGCAAGGTCATGGTTCATCATCAGGCTTCCAAGGTAACCCACAACACACAGCAAGGTCACCACAGACTGTCACTACAGTTGGAGGAGTCAGGCGGGATGTATGAGCTGTTATTTAACCATTCTAACAATACATGCATCTACTACTCTTGACCCTGACAATTTGAAAAACTACAGACCTGTGTCAAATCTTCCGTTTCTTTCAAAAATTTTAGAGAAAGTTGTTCTTGACCAACTGTTAGACCACCTTCATTCCAACAGCCTTGTCTATCCCCTTCAGTCTGCTTACCGCTCTGGACATAGTACTGAGACTGCTCTTCTCAAAATCTGTAACGACATTCTGACTGCCCTTGACTGTAACAATGTATCACTTTTGACTCTCTTGGACCTATCTGCTGCCTTTGACACTATTGACCACTCTATCCTCATTTCCCGCCTACATCACTCTTTTGGGCTTGATGACACAGTCTTGAGTTGGTTTCATTCCTACATCACTGATCGTCAACAAGTAGTTTCTATCAACGGCCTTTCTTCTAATCCCTCTTGTCTGACCTACGGCGTGCCACAAGGATCTGTCTTGGGCCCTCTACTCTTCATTCTCTACTCTTATCCTGTCTCTTCTATCGTCCAAGAACACCTACTTCAGCATCATTCCTTCTCTGATGACAATCAGCTGTATGTCTCTGGGCCTCTCTCTGACCTTCCTCTCATGATCCAAAACACCCAGTCTTGTGTAGCCAACCTTAAGGACTGGATGACCCGAAACAAACTAAAACTAAATGAAGATAAGTCTGAACTGATCCTGATCACCCCACCAAAACTTCAAAACCACCCTTCTGTTCCGACTTCCATCAAACTTGTTGATTCACCTATCACTCTCTCTCATTCTGCCCGCAACCTCGGTGTAACTCTTGATCAAACCCTGTCCTTCCAACAGCATGTCAGCAATGTCTGTCGCACTTGCTTTCTTGAACTCCGCCGAATTGCTTCTATTCGCCATCTTCTCTCAGAAAACACAACAAAAGCTCTTGTCTGCGCATTTGTTCTATCCCGCCTGGATTACTGTAACGCTCTTTTGTCTGGCTCTCCCTCTCATCTCATCAACAAACTTCAAAGAGTTCAGAATCATGCTGCCCGTCTCATCTTCCGCACTTCTAAATATAACCATGTTACTCCATTGCTCCGCTCTCTCCACTGGCTCCCTGTTCAGCTAAGAATATCCTACAAGATTGCCTCTCTCTGCTTCAAATCTATCGAGTCTTCCTGTCCTGAGTATCTCACCCACCTGTTACATCTTTACACCCCATCTCGAGCTTTACGTTCCTCATGTGACACTCGTATCTACAGTATCCCCACTGTTCGCACTAAAACCTTTGGTCAACGTTCCTTTGCCTATCAAGCTCCAACTACCTGGAATCAATTGCCTCGCTCTCTCAGATACTCACCCTCACTGCCCACATTCAAGCGCCTTCTCAAAACTCATCTGTTTCCTAGGTAACTTCGTCTTCCCTGTGACCCGACGTTTGCAATGTGTGATGCGAGTGTCTGCTTTGTGTGCGTTCGTGTCTGTGTGAGTGTGTGTTTGCGTGTATGCATGCTTGTGAGTTTGTGTCCTTGCTTTGGATTTTGATGCCTTTTTCTCATGTATGATTGTTATATATTGTGTGATTTGATGTCTGTTGTGATATTGTAAACGCCTAGGGCATTCAATTGATTAGGCGTCATAAATGTTCATAATAATAATAATAATCGCAACACAGCCCTGTTGTGCTCACATTGGAATTCCTGAATCAGCCCTGGAAAAAATCAACTGTTTCAATTCTGTTTTCTTTAAGTTCATTTTTGTCTGTTAGTGTGTCTGTCTCTCTGTTTGGCTGTCAGTTTACATATAACCATCCATTGATGTCCATTTTGTTTTTTGCCTGGCCTTTTTTTTTTTTCTTTTATTTAGCGCTTACAGTTTCTTTGGAGTATGCTGTTGCTGGCATTCCTGTTTTTTTTTTGGTTTGTTTCTTTGACTGATTTTTTTCCCTTTTCTTATTATATATGGAGGAAACAGTATGCATAATATCTTTTGCTATGTTTCATATAATGAATAGAAATGTTTAAAAAAAAAAAAGAAATTAAAAAAAAAAAAGCTGATTTGCGGTTTTTAAAGAAATGTAAGAATGAAAAATTGCAAAGAAAAATATTTTCTACTAAAATGAATTTGGGAGGGGAAAGCAACAAAAAAAAACCACAACAGTGGAATCCAAGGAGCACTGTAAGTTTTTTGGTACGCTAGCAGACAACACTGATGATAGGAGATGTGTGTTAACTTTCCAACAGCAGGCCATTGCCATTTTGACTTCGTGATTGGAGGCCAAATGATATACCATGCTGTGATGTCATACATCAGAAAGGCTGTGATGTCATACATCAGGAAGGCTGTGATGTCATACATCAGGAAGGCTGTGATGTCATACATCAGAAAGGCTGTGATGTCATACATCAGGAAGGCTGTGATGTCATACATCAGAAAGGCTGTGCAAAAGTGAAGGAGCTGGACTAAAGCAGTGTGAATCCACTGGCTTAGGTCAGGGTTGGACTGAAGAGCAGATGATATGCCACTCTGCATAATATACCTCTTGGCACTCAGATTTGTTAGATTTAGTTATTTTGAAGAAAAGTTTTTGGGTTGGGATGGGGAGAGGGAGAGGCCATGCCTTCACCCACCCATAGATTTTTATGGATTCTGCTTGTTCCTCAGCGGAAACCTTTTTTTTTTTTTTTCATATAAAGCTACCATGTAAATGTATGCCAAATTTTCTTGTAGTAGATAAGTACTGATGTTGTGGTTTCAGACGTCGGTGATCTTTGACATCAAACTGGATGGGAAGTCGGATGGGTTTGTGAAGTATCATTACCCGGTGCTGTCTCCACTGCCCATCAAGCCTTTCAAACTACTGTTGCCCTGTGAGAAGGTTTCTTCTTGATCATTGCTCTTACGAATATATCTGTGTACCTTTAAATCTTTATCTATCTATACTATCTATATGTTTGTCTGTTGATCTATCAAACCTGTTTACCCATACGATTTCGCCCGTATTTTTTACATGTGTTTGGCGAAAATACAACGAATGTGACGAACAGAATGAAATATGTTGAAAAGAAAATTGTAGACTAAGTGATGGTAGTTGAAAATGAATGCCCCAACCCCTACCCCCTATCTCCAATCCCTGGCTTTACAAAGATCTGGAATTTTGTGCACACTCTTTGTAGAAAGTAACACTCAGTTTTGTTGGAAAAGTACACCAATAGCACTTTTAGTGTGGACAGGTCTGATCTATCTATCTGTCTATATATAAATCTCTCTCTCTCTCTCTCTCTCTCTCTCTCTCTCTATATATATATATATATATATAGTTAAAACAAGT
>CM065719.1:88315388-88332888 GCA_033310375.1 Conus canariensis
GCAATGAATATCAGGTTCTCATGAGGCAGTCCATATAGGAGACGCAGTGCTGCTCCGTAGTTGTTTCAGTGCTGCCTGTTTAGATCCAACATCAGCAGGACATAACCTGTTAAGCTAACAATCATTGTTTTGTGCCGGAGTGTAAAGTAACAATAATTGTTTTGTGCCGGAGTCGGTGGGAGTCAGCACCTCCCTTCAGAGGATGCCTCCATGTCCATCCCACGACAGTCTGTCAGTGCCATGAAGGGCTGCAAATTTGAGTAGTACTTCCAGAAACATGGTCATCAAGTGGATGAAACGTGTGTAGTCTGAAGTCTTCCTAGTGGAGACCATGGCAAACTCAGCTCTGGAGAGGAGCCATCCTAGTGGAGACCATGGCAAACTCGGCTCTGGAGGAGAGCCATCCTAGTGGAGACCATGCCAAACTCAGCTTTGGAGGAGAGCCATCCTAGTGGAGACCATGGCAAACTAGTGGAGACCATGGCAAACTTGGCTCTGGAGGAGAGCCATCCTAGTGGAGACCATAGCAAACTCAGCTCTGGAGGAGAGCCATCCTAGTGGAGACCATGGCAAACTCAGCTTTGGAGGAGAGCCATCCTAGTGGACACCATAGCAAACTCAGCTCTGGAGGAGAGCCATCCTAATGGAGACCATGGCAAACTCAGCTCTGGAGGAGAGCCATCCTAGTGGAGACCATAGCAAACTCAGCTCTGGAGGAGAGCCATCCTAGTGGAGACCATAGCAAACTCAACTCAGGAGGAGAGCCATCCTTGTGCAGACCATAGCAAACTCAGCTCTGGAGGAGAGCCATCCTAGTGGAGACCATGGCAAACTCACTCTGGAGGAGAGCCATCCTAGTGGAGACCATGGCAAACTCAGCTCTGGAGGAGAGCCATCCTATGGAGACCATGGCAAACTCATCTCTGGAGGAGAGCCATCCTAGTGGAGACCATGGCAAACTCCGCTCTTGAGGAGAGCCATCCTAGTGGAGACCATAGCAAACTAGTGGAGACCATGGCAAACTCAGCTCTGGAGGAGAGCCATCCTAGTGGAGACCATAGCAAACTCAGCTCTGGAGGAGAGCCATCCTAGTGGAGACCAAGGCAAACTCGGCTCTGGAGAAGAGCCATCCTAGTGGAGACCATGGAAAACTCAGCTCTGGGGAGAGCCATCCTAGTGGAGACCATGGCAAACTCGGCTCTGGAGGAGAGCCATCCTAGTGGAGACCATGGCAAACTCGGCTCTGGAGGAGAGCCATCCTAGTGGAGACCATGGCAAACTCAGCTCTGCAGGAGAGCCATCCTAGTGGAGACCATGGCACACTCAACTCTGGAGGAGAGCCATCCTAGTGGAGACCATGGCACACAACTCTGGAGGAGAGCCATCCTAGTGGAGACCATGGCAAACTCAGTTCTGCAGGAGAGCCATCCTAGTGGAGACCATGGCAAACTCATCTCTGGAGGAGAGCCATCCTAGTGGAGACCATAGCAAACTCAGCTCTGGAGGAGAGCCATCCTAGTGGAGACTGTAGCAAACTCAGCTCAGGAGGAGAGCCATCCTAGTAGAGACCATAGCAAACTAGTGGAGACCATAGCAAACTAGTGGAGACCATGGCAAACTCAGCTCTGGAGGAGAGCCATCCTAGTGGAGACCATAACAAACTCGGCTCTGGAGGAGAGCCATCCTAGTGGAGACCATGGCAAACTAGTGGAGACCATAGCAAACTCAGCTCTGGAGGAGAGCCATCCTAGTGGAGACCATGGCAAACTCGGCTCTGGAGGAGAGCCATCCTAGTGGAGACCATGGCAAACTCGGCTCTAGAGGAGAGCCATCCTAGTGGAGACCATGGCAAACTCGGCTCTGGCGGAGAGCCATCCTAGTGAAGACCATGGCAAACAAGTGGAGACCATAGCAATCTCATCTCTGGAGGAGAGCCATCCTAATGGAGACCATGGCAAACTCGGCTCTGGAGGAGAGCCATCCTAGTGGAGACCATGGCAAACTCGGCTCTGGAGGAGAGCATCCTAGTGGAGACCATAGCAAACTCAGCTCTGGAGGAGAGCCATCCTAGTGGAGACCATAGCAAACTCAGCTCTGGAGGAGAGCCATCCTAGTGGAGACCATAGCAAACTAGTGGAGACATAGCAAACTAGTGGAGACCGTGGCAAACTAGTGGAGACACATAGCAAACTAGTGGAGACCATGGCAATCTAGTGGAGACCATGGCAGACTAGTGGAGACTATGGCAGACTAGTGGAGACCATAGCAAACTAGTGGAGACCATGGCAAACTAGTGGAGACCATGGCAAACTAGTGGAGACTATGGCAGACTAGTGGAGACCATGGCAAACTAGTGGAGACCATAGCAAACTAGTGGAGACCATAGCAAACTAGTGGAGTCCATAGCAAACTCAGCTCTGGAGGAGAGCTATCCTAGTGGAGACCACGGCAAACTCAGCTCTGGAGGAGAGCATTCCTAGTGGAGACCATGGCAAACTAGTGGAGACCATGGCAAACTCCGCTCTGGAGGAGAGCCATCCTAGGGGAGACCATAATAATAGTATAATAATAATGATTTCTTATATAGCGCTTAATCAAACGAATTTCTCTAAGCGCTTTACAAAGTCATACTACATTCACCCTTCTCATATACAATAATACACCTTACACCCAACTACAAATACTATTACTACAATAACTAACAAATCCTAATCCTACCAATGTGACATTCACTTATTCTTCAAATATCACTACAAAAACTTAATCCTATAACGTTCAATCATACAACAAATACATATAATAGAGAACATACACATACGCTACATTTGAAAAGGCCCAGACGGCTATGAGTTAGGTTGTACCCCCCCCTCCTCTCCCCACAGCATTGACTAATTATGAGAAAATAGATGGGTTTTAAGTTTAGACTTGAAAGAAGAGATAGAATCTGAATGTCTGAGACAGTCTGGCAGTCTGTTCCACGTCGCTGGAGCTTGAAAAGAGAAAGATCTTTCACCAGTAGTAGTCCTGAAGCGAGTCATTCGCAGAAGGCGGTCGTCAGCACAGGAGCGTAGTTGTCGAGAGGGGGTGTAGATTTTAAGGAGATCTGAGAGATAAGAAGGTCCATTTTCAAAGAGAGCAGAGAAAGTGAGAGTTGAGATTTTGTACGAGATACGGTTTGAGACAGATAGCCAGTGAAGAGAGTGGAGGAGAGGCGAAATGTGAGCATGTTTTCTTGCTCTACAGACGACTCGGGCTGCATGATTTTGGATTCGCTGTAATCTTTCTATCAGGTATTTTGGAAGGCCGGCCAAAAGTGAGTTGCAGTAATCTATTCTAGATAAAACAAATGCACAAATGAGAGTTTTTGTAGCATCTGTAGAGAGAAGGTGACGTACAGAGCTGATTCTTCTTAGTTCTAAATAGGTAATCTTGCAAATATTTGAAACCTGTTTCTCAAAGGAGAGGGATTGATCAAGTATGACCCCTAGACTGCGGACAGAGGTGGAGACAGAGACAGCACAGTCATTGATAGTGACAGTTGAAGGCAGAGAAGGATGGTTAGGCTGTTTTGTCACGAACATGAGTTCCGTCTTGTCGTCGTTTAGTTGTAGTTGGTTGGTTGTCATCCAGTCCTTCAGGTCTGCAATGCAGCCCCGCGTCCAAAAAATCAGTGAGTCAGTTTCAGCAATGGGAGCCGACTGATGAAGCTGAGTATCATCAGCAAAGCTCTCATGCGACATGGCGTGACCACTGATGACGTCAGACACAGGACTAGCATACAGCACAAAAAGGACTGGCCCAAGTACAGAACCCTGAGGCACACCGTACCTAAGAGGAGAACTGTCTGAGTATCTTCCCTGTACACACACTGTCTGAGTACGTCCAGTCAAGTAAGAGATAATCCAGTCGAGAGCTGTGTCTTTGAATCCAAAGGAAGTTTGAAGCTGTGAGAACAAAATATTATGATCGATCGTGTCAAATGCTGCAGAGAGGTCTAACATCGCTAATAAGGGAACATTCCCATCGTCAAGCCCGCAGAGGAGGTTATTGACTATATGGAGGAGTGCTGTCTCACAACTATGGCCTTGTCTGTAAGCAGATTGATGAGGATTCAAAAGGTGATTCTTTTCGAGATGTTCTAGAATTTGTTCCAAAACGATCTTCTCCAATAATTTTGATAGAAATGACAAATTTGATACAGGCCGATAATTCTTTAAAACATTTTTATCTAATGAAGGTTTCTTGATCAATGGACGTACCACTGCGGACCGGAAGATTTCAGGAACGTGACCAGAGGACAAAGAGGTATTGATAACATGAGTAAGATGGGGTAGGACATCATCAATGCACTGAAAGAGCAAGTTAGTGGGAATGGCATCAAGTTCACATGATTTAGGGCTGCATCGCAAACAAAGTTTTTTGACATAGTCTTGACTAACAGGACTAAAACAAGCCAAAGGAGGTCCACAGTAAACTTTGTCATTCAGAGGATGTACAGGTGCAGTAGAATCTAGCTTTTCACGGATAGTGTCAATTTTTCCATTGAAAAACTCTAAGAATCTCCTACTGGAGACCATGGCAAACTCTGCTCGGGAGGAGAGCCATCCTAGGGGAGACCATGGCAAACTCCGCTCTGGAGGAGAGCCATCCTAGGGGAGACCATGGCAAACTCAGCTCTGGAGGAGAGCCATCCTAGTGGAGACCATGGCAAACTCCACACTGGAGGAGAGCCATCCTAGTGGAGACCATTGCAAACTCTGCCCTGGAGGAGAGCCATCCTAGTGGAGACCATGGCAAACTCGGCTCTGGAGGAGAGCCATCCTAGTGGAGACCATGGCAAACTCCGCTCTGGAGAGGAGCCAGCCAGAACAGAACAATCCCAATGAAAAATACCTCTTTGGGGACTAGATCCCACAACCTTCCAGTCAGCACTCCAGTGTTGTTGACCACTGCACTGCCAGCGGCAGGTGAAATGTGTTGAATTTATTAGGTTGATGAAAAATCTGAAGTAAGGGAGAAGTCCACAATGAATGATAGATTAGTACAGTAAGGTTACCCAAGAAGCAGTTCACAAAGAATGAGCTTAGTACATTAAAAGAAGACAAGGAGAAGTCTAACCAGTACATTAAAAGAAGACAAGGAGAAGTCTCCATGGAATGATGAACTAGTGCAGTTAAATGAGACAGAGAGATCCACGCTAATTAACTCATCAGCACAGTGAAATGAGACAGAGAAATCCACGCTAATTAACTCATCAGTACAGTGAAATGAGACAGAGAGATCCACGCTAATTAACTCATCAGTACAGTGAAATGAGACAGAGAGATCCACGCTAATGAACACATCAGTACAGTGAAATGAGACAGAGAGATCCACGCTAATGAACACATCAGTACAGTGAAATGAGACAGAGAGATCCACGCTAATGAACACAGTACAGTGAAATGAGACAGAGAGATCCACGCTAATGAACACATCAGTACAGTGAAATGAGACAGAGAGATCCACGCTAATTAACTCATCAGTACAGTGAAATGAGACAGACAGATCCACGCTAATTAACACATCAGTACAGTGAAATGAGACAGAGAAGTCCACGCTAATTAACTCATCAGTACAGTGAAATGAGACAGAGAGATCCACGCTAATGAACACATCAGTACAGTGAAATGAGACAGAAATCCACGCTAATTAACTCATCAGTACAGTGAAATGAGACAGAGAGATCCACGCTAATTAACACATCAGTACAGTGAAATGAGACAGAGAAGTCCACGCTAATTAAATCATCAGTACAGTGAAATGAGACAAAGAGATCCACGCTAATGAACACATCAGTACAGTGAAATGAGACAGAGAGATCCACGCTAATTAACACATCAGTACAGTAGAATGAGACAGAGAGATCCACGCTAATTAACACATCAGTACAGTGAAATGAGACAGAGGAGTCCACGCTAATTAACACATCAGTACAGTGAAATGAGACAAAGAGATCCACACTAATTAACTCATCAGTACAGTGAATGAGACAGGGAAATCCACGCTAATTAACATATCAGTACAGTAGAATGAGACAGAGAGATCCACGCTAATTAACTCATCAGTACAGTGAAATGAGACTGAGAAATTCACGCTAATTAACTCATCAGTACAGTAGAATGAGACAGAGAAGTCCATGCTAGTTAACTCATTAGTACAGTGAAATGAGACAGGGAAGTCCACGCTAATTAACTCATCAGTACAGTGAAATGAGACAGAGAGATCCACGCTAATGAACACATCAGTACAGTGAAATGAGACAGAGAGATCCACGCTAATTAACACATCAGTACAGTAGAATGAGACAGAGAAGTCCATGCTAGTTAACTCATTAGTACAGTGAAATGAGACAGGGAAGTCCACGCTAATTAACTCATCAGTACAGTGAAATGAGACAGAGAGATCCACGCTAATGAACACATCAGTACAGTGAAATGAGACAGAGAGATCCACGCTAATTAACACATCAGTACAGTAGAATGAGACAGAGAAGTCCATGCTAGTTAACTCATTAGTACAGTGAAATGAGACAGGGAAGTCCACGCTAATTAACTCATCAGTACAGTGAAATGAGACAGAGAGATCCACGCTAATGAACACATCAGTACAGTGAAATGAGACAGAGAGATCCACGCTAATTAACACATCAGTACAGTGAAATGAGACAGAGAGATCCACGCTAATTAACACATCAGTACAGTAGAATGAGACAGGGAGAAGTCCACACTGAATAATGAACCAGTTCTCTCATTCTTCCTCCCCAAGTGAAACAGTCTGAGGCACACAAGTTCAATTTTAAGCTGTTTGTGGTGGTACTGATTCACCGGTCACACATTCAGACAAGAGACACACAGAACAAACAAGAACACTTTCAAAAAAGGAAGTTCCAAACCCACCACTGTCTGTCTACACTGACATGGTATTCACGCAGCAACAGCAACAGATGAAACGTTCAGATGTGTCTTGAATGTTCACAGAAGGTATACAATACATAACTTTGTGAAAAGTGTAAGGAACTGGATGTGTAGATAGTTTGAAAGATCTCAATCTACCATGCCTAAAATTCTGCAGAATGAAAGGTTATTTCATTCTAGATATTGGAAATTCTCAGAGGCCATTATGTTTTAGAAACTTGCATGATGATAAGTTTATGTATGTAACATACCGTTTAAAGATGTCTTTTTCATTGAATGATATTGAAGTTGCATGCAAAAGGCTTTTTTTTTCTCAACTTATAAGCCATGAAATGACGTGAATTAATGAATATTTGCTACATAGGTCATCATTCTATGAACTAGTCAGTTTTCTAGATGGTGCACCAAGTATTCATTATTATTATTATTATTATTAGTCAGTTTTCTAGATGGTGCACCAGCCCACAGCCAAATCAACTACAGAGGTCAGTGATTTGTTGGGGAAAAAGGAGGGGATAAAACTACTGCAATGTCACCATTGGGCTTTGTGGTAATGTTTGGATTAGTATGTTGTGCAGCGCATCCCTTTCTCTGCAGGTTGGTGTGGAACCTTTGCAGTAATTAGTTGACTTCTTGAAATGAATTATCTTCCAGTTGTGAAGGCCACATGGCAATGACTTGAAATAAATTATCTTCAAGTTGTGAAAAATGTGAAGAATGAAATAACAATGGAATGGCTTAAAAATACGTTGTGAAAAATGTGAAGAATGAAACTGAAGGCCAGATGGCAATGAGCTTGAAATAAATTATCTTCAAGTTGTGAAAAATGTGAAGAATGAAACTGAAGGCCAGATGGCAATGAGCTTGAAATAAATTATCTTCAAGTTGTGAAAAATGTGAAGAATGAAACTGAAGGCCAGATGGCAATGAACTTTGAGACCCAATGCGTTTCAGTCCATGGATTCAGCCAGTTCAGCATCAGCAGCATCACGACCCAAAGTGATCATTGACCAGTCCGACATGTTCACCCACGTCTTCTCCGTCTTCGAAGAACACAAGGTGAGGGCTGTACCCCTTGGTAGGGGAGAAGTTGTGTACCTTCAGTACAGAAGCGAAGCCAAGTGGCTACATGTTCTTTGGTCACTGTCCTAAATGTTATTTGTTTTCACCTGAAGAAGACCCAAGAGGTCGAAATGCATTGTGTCTACAGAGGTCTTTCGAAAGCTCCAAGTAAGTGCTATTCCCAGCTGAGTGACCTGTCTAAATCCAGTAGTCGCATTGTGTCTAGTCCTGTACTCTGTTTGTCTGTGTCCTTGGCGGTAACTAACCCCGTCTCTTTCCAAATTTTTTTCCTTAGTACCAGTTAGATGGCTTCTGTGTGTGCACTCACAAATGCACTTTCTCTCACAAACAGAGGATGCTGATCTTCCATCCCAAAATGTTGCTTTCTGTCCTTGCATGGAACGTTTCAGTACAATATTATTTCTGTCATGTAGGAAAAGATTGTCTGTAGGTTATGTATAATTCAAGGTTCCTTCACTGTCTCAGTACAATATTATTTCTGTCATGTAGGAAAAGATTGTCTGTAGGTTATGTATAATTCAAGGTTCCTTCACTGTCTCAGTACAATATTGTTTCTGTCATGTAGGAAAAGATTGTCTGTAGGTTATGTATAATTCAAGGTTCCTTCACTGTCTCAGTACAATATTATTTCTGTCATGTAGGAAAAGATTGTCTGTAGGTTATGTATAATTCAAGGTTCCTTCACTGTCTCAGTACAATATTATTTCTGTCATGTAGGAAAAGATTGTCTGTAGGTTATGTATAATTCAAGGTTCCTACACTGTTTCAGTACAGTGTTATGTCTGTCATGTAGGAAAAGATTGTCTGTAGGGTATGTATAATTCAGGGTCCCTACACTGTTTCAGTACAGTATTATGTCTGTCATGTAGGAAAAGATTGTCTGTAGGTTATGTATAATCCAAGGTTCCTACACTGTTTCAGTACAGTATTATGTCTGTCATGTAGGACAGGTTCCTACACTCTCTCAGTACAGTATTATGTCTGTCATGTAGGAAAAGATTGTCTGTATGTTATGTATAATTCAAGGTTCCTTCACTGTCTCAGTACAATATTATTTCTGTCATGTAGGAAAAGATTGTCTGTAGGTTATGTATAATTCAAGGTTCCTACACTGTCTCAGTACAGTGTTATTTCTGTCATGTAGGAAAAGATTGTCTGTAGGTTATGTATAATTCAAGGTTCCTACACTGTCTCAGTACAGTGTTATTTCTGTCATGTAGGAAAAGATTGTCTGTAGGTTATGTATAATGCAAGGTTCCTACACTGTACATGCACTTCACAAAATTTCACATAATGCACAAACCTGGCTGAGGCGAAGATTTAACAACGTAGTACCTGATTCAGCTCTTGTTTCATTTTAAAATCCACTTTTGTAACATTTTATTATGTTTATTACAAAGATCAGATGGATCTTAAAAGGAAAGAATGAAATTCAGAGACTAGGTTCTTTAACAAGTTTATGTTTTATACAAAGTTTTGTGCGGTACGTGAACCAATGGATTTTGCGTAATGTATTCTGTATTTGAAGAGTATCCATTTTTCACCTTTCTGTAATCTTTCATTCCTTTTCTACTCAGGTTAAAATCTTTAGTAGACAGTACTTTAAAAGGCATTAACAGGAATAATGAATGTATTTTAATTGTGTTACTTGTGTGTCTGGAATAAAGAATTAAAAAAAACAGACTTTAAAGGTAAAATAAGGTAAGAAAATTCTTACATAAGGAAACAAGTGTGTGTTGTGCATATAGAGATGGAACAGTGATGCAGCAAATGTATTGTTCTCTGTGCTTGCAGGATATTCCATACAGCAAGTGTATTGTTCTCTGTGCTTGCAGGATATTCCATACAGCAAATGTATTGTTCTCTGTGCTTGCAGGATATTCCATACAGCAAGTGTATTGTTCTCTGTGCTTGCAGGATATTCCATGCAGCAAGTGTATTGTTTTCTGTGCTTGCAGGATATTCCATATTCTCTGTGCTTGCAGGATATTCCATGCAGCATGTGTATTGTTCTCTGTGCTTACAGGATATTCCATGCAGCAAGTGTATTGCTCTCTGTGCTTGCAGGATATTCCATACAGCAAGTGTATTGTTCTCGGTGCTCGCAGGATATTCCATATTTTCTGTGCTTGCAGGATATTCCATATTGTCTGTGCTTGCTATTCCATACAGCAAGTGTATTGTTCTCTGTGCCTGCAGGATATTCCATGCAGCAAGTGTTTTGTTCTCTGTGCTTGCAAGATATTCCATGCAGCAAGTGTATTGTTCTCTGTGCTTGCAGGATATTCCATGCAGCAAGTGTATTGTTCTCTGTGCTTGCAGGATATTCCATGCAGCAAGTGTATTGTTCTCTGTGCTTGCAGGATATTCCATACAGCAAGTGTATTGTTTTCTGTGCTTGCAGGATATTCCATATTCTCTGTGCTTGCAGGATATTCCATGCAGCAAGTGTATTGTTTTCTGTGCTTGCAGGATATTCCATATTTTCTGTGCTTGCAGGATATTCCATATTCTCTGTGCTTGCAGGATATTCCATACAGCAAGTGTATTGTTTTCTGTGCTTGCAGGATATTCTACATTCTCTGTGCTTGCAGGATATTCCATATTCTCTGTGCTTGCTGGATATTCCATGCAGCATGTGTATTGTTCTCTGTGCTTGCAGGATATTCCATGCAGCAAGTGTATTGCTCCCTGTGCTTGCAGGATATTCCATGCAGCAAGTGTATTGTTCTCGGTGCTCGCAGGATATTCCATATTTTCTGTGCTTGCAGGATATTCCATATTGTCTGTGCTTGCAGGATATTCCATGCAGCAAGTGTAGCAAGTGTTTTTTTCTCTGTGCTTGCAGGATATTCCATGCAGCAAGTGTATTGTTCTCTGTGCTTGCAGGATATTCCATACAGCAAGTGTATTGTTCTCTGTGCTTGCAGGATATTCCATGCAGCAAGTGTATTGTTCTCTGTGCTTGCAGGATATTCCATATTCTCTGTGCTTGCAGGATATTCCATATTCTCTGTGCTTGCAGTATATTCCATGCAGCAAGTGTACAGCAAGTGTATTGTTTTCTGTGCTTGCAGGATATTCCATATTTTCTGTGCTTGCAGGATATTCCATATTCTCTGTGCTTGCAGGATATTCCATACAGCAAGTGTATTGTTTTCTGTGCTTGCAGGATATTCTATATTCTCTGTGCTTGCAGGATATTCCATATTCTCTGTGCTTGCAGGATATTCCGTATTCTCTGTGCTTGCAGGATATTCCCTACAAGTTCATGGTGGCCGTCCTGATTGAGTACATCCGTTCTCTCAACCAGTTTGCCATTCCTGTACAGGTGAGAGCATTACACAAATCAACATTCTATGAGTCTTTTTTCTCTCTCAACCAGTTTGCCATTCCTGTACAGGTGAAAGCATGACACAAATCAACATTCTATTAGTCTTTTTTCTTAACTTTTGTCTAGATGTGTAGCAGATCCACATTTGTGTAAACAGACCTGAGCTTTTCCATTGAAGGTTTTGTTATTTTAATGATGTTGACCTAGAAAGATAGCTTTGTTATATGTAAATGAAGATGAGGTAAAAATATGTATTTCGCATGTATCTTCAAAAAATATTATAAATTATATTGATACACACCCAGACAGACAACAGCAGTAACACAAGGTGTCCACAACATAATGACAGAAAATGTTGTCCATAGGACAACATGTTGTCTACAATACAATGACAAAAAACAATGTCCAAAAGACAACAGCAGTAACACAAGGTGTCCACAACATAGTGACAGAAAATGTTGTCCAAGGGACAGTGATGGCAGCACATGTAATCTGCAACAGGACAGAAAACATGTTGTTCACAACACAGTGACAGAAAACATGTTGTCCACAACACAATGACAGAAAACATGTTGTCCACAACACAACGACAGAAAACATGTCCACAACACAATGACAGAAAACATGTTGTCCACAACACAATGACAGAAAACATGTCCACAACACAGTGACAGAAAACATGTCCACAACACAGTGACAGAAAACGTTGTCCACAACACAATGACAGAAAACATGTTGTCCACAACACAATGACAGAAAACATGTTGTCCACAACACAACGACAGAAAACATGTCCACAACACAATGACAGAAAACGTGTAGTCCCCAACACAGTGACAGAAAACATGTTGTCCACAACACAACGACAGAAAACATGTTGTCCACAACACAATGACAGAAAACATGTTGTCCACAACACAACGACAGAAAACATGTTGTCCCCAACACAGTGACAGAAAATATGTTGTCTGCAATACTATAACAGAGAACACACTGTTCACAAGACAGTGACAGTTAACACATGTTGTCCACAATACTATGACAGAGAACATACTGTTCACAAGACAGTGACAGTTATCACATGTTCACAATACTATAACAGAGAACACACTGTTCACAAGACAGTGACAATCATCACATGTTGTCCACAATACTATAACAATGTTGTCCACAATACTATAACAATGTTGTCCACAATACTATAACAGAGAACACACTGTTCACAAGACAGTGACAGTAACACATGTTGTCCACAATACTATAACAGAGAACATACTGTCCACAAGACAGCGACAGTTATCACATGTTGTCCACAATACTATAACAGAGAACACACTGTTCACAAGACAGTGACAATCATCACATGTTGTCCACAATACTATAACAGAGAACACACTGTTCACAAGACAGTGACAGTTAACACATGATGTCCACAATACTGTAACAGAGAATATACTGTTCACAAGACAGTGACAGTTATCACATGCTGTTCACAATACTATAACAGAGAACACACTGTTCACAAGATAGTGACAGTAACACATGTTGTCCACAACACAACAACAGAAAGCACATCGTCCACAAGGTAGAGACAATAACATGTTGTCCTTCACTGTGTTTCAGCATTTTCTGTACGAGCTAGTCATCAACATCCTGGTGAACAACAACTGTTTCTACCAGCTGCACCAGTTCCTGCAGTACCATGTGCTGGGTGACTCCAAGCCCCTGGCCTGCCTCATGTTGTCCCTGGAGTCTGTCTACCCCCCTGCCCATCAGCTGGCCCTCGACATGCTCAAGGTACTTGCTTGAAAGAGGATATGTCTTCAAAAGCCAGGGTGACTGTTTGCATTGTGTTGTATGGCACTGTGCATTGCAGTAGTTAATGCATCATCACAGAGATTTCTAATGGAAAATTTGGTCTCCCCTTCCTCAGAAAAAATCTGTGCCACTTTAATACCAGTTCTGCTAGTCTCCTGCAATAAATTGGAAATTGGGATCAGAAAGATTTTGAAAGGTCATCTCCACTAGTTATCTACCACACTCTCTTACATAGATCTGTTATTTCATTTGGTTTGTCACTTTGTCCTGTTTCATGTTGCACTGAGCATCAGCTATAAGAGGATAAAGGTATTTGAACCAGTTTTGTTCAGTTCACAGTCAGGATAGTTAGTAAGCTACACACACTCACTTTTCTTTGTGAATAAAAGTAGTTTTAAAAAGCGAAGTTGATTTGAACATACTGTGATTTTTTTTATCAGTTTCTCAAAATGTTTGCCAACTTATGTCTTGTATTATGAAAATTTCAAGATCATAGGATGGCCACAATTCAATGTCAGGGTCAGAGGTTGGCCACAGGTGAGTTTCAGGATTAGGAGGGTGGTTACAATTCAGTGTTAGGATTGGGAGGATGGTTACAATTCAGTGTGGAGGGTGGTTACAATTCAGTATTAGGACTGGGAGATGGTTACAATTCAGTGTTAGGATTGGGAGGGTGGTTACAATTCAGTATTAGGATTGGGAGGGTGGTTACAATTCAGTATTAGGATTGGAGGGATGGCCACAATTCAGTGTCAGGATCAGAGGGATGGCCACAGCTCAGTTTCAGCATTGGAGGGATGGCCACAGCTCAGTTTCAGCATTGGAGGGATGGCCACAGCTCAGTTTCAGCATTGGAGGGATGGCCACAGCTCAGTTTCAGCATTGGAGGGATGGCCACAGTTCAGTTTCAGCATTGGAGGGATGGCCACAGTTCAGTTTCAGCATTGGAGGGATAACCATAGTTTGGTCTGGATTTGGGATTCTTCCAGAATTGCCCCCCAGAAGTACAGTTCCACCTTCTCCAGTTCTTACAGAATGCTGCTGGGGAGACAACTCCCCTGTCATCGCAGGTTCTTTTGTACATGCAGGTCCATGCAGCAAGCTGCCATGTGCTATGGGCTGAAATGGGAAGATGGAAATCACATAGTCGAGTTTCTTCCATGTAATGGAATTGTGTCTGAGAGTGTTCAAATTTCATGACCAGCACCGCAGGTATCTGCAGTTCCCAGATTGGGCATGTAGAATAACGCCATCATATAGTCTCTGACCAGAATGTAAATATCATCTTCATCATCCTCATCCTCTCAGATAATAAGAAAAAGAAGTCTCAAATTCTGTGGTTCATGGAAGATGAGACGCAGAAAAAAAAAAAGAAAGAAAAAATTCCAGACTTAAAATGGACGTCAGTCATATGATCCAAAAGATGACCATTCAGACCACTCACTCATAAGTTACATAGACAGAGGAGAGAACAAATCTTACCTTGTCAGGAATTGGGCCACAGATGTGAAACCTGTGGTGGTTTTGGATCTGTTATCGTAAGGGCCGCCACCGTGAAGGTTAAACCGCCATGATGTGGACAGACCAGGAAATCGTGTGACTGTGCAGCAGGGGATGTTGTGTGTCTTCTTTTTTTTTTTTTTTTTTTTTTTGCTGTCCCAACTTCTGCGCCACCTCAGAGGCAGTGCACACATGCCGCTCATTCCGACACCCCATCCATAGCGACAGCCCGGTCAGCCCCGCCGCAGCCCCGGTACCAGCAATCCACAGGGAGCAGTCAGTGTCAAGTGGTCAAGAGGCAACCCACCGGAGGAGACACTGCATTGCTGCCAAGTCACTTTGGTGGTGTTCAGTGGCGCCTGTTCTGATCTAACATATGCAGGACACCACCTACTAAGCCCCCTACTGTCAGCAATAATTGCTTAGTCACGGAGCTGGCGTGAGTGAGTTTTCCCTCCGGAGGGCGCCACCACGTCCGTCCAATGACAGCCCCATGGACTCGCCAATACCGGTGACCCCGACGGAACCAAACCAAGGCCACAGACGTGGAGAGGACATCGAAATTGAGGCCACCATGAGAGCAGGGCATGAAGGGCCACAGAATTTGACTTTTTTTTTTTTTTTAATGCTGATCAATGAGAATGAGGATGATTAAGATGATGCTACGGATTTCCATTTCAGTCTGAGACTATGTGACAGGGCTGTACTCTACGCTTCCTTTCATAATATATCCCGGCGTCAACCAGGCCCGAGAGATACAGGCACCTGCGGTGTTGGTCAGGAAATTTGAGCAACACTCTGAGAAACGCATCCATTAAGTGAATGAAACTCGACTGTGTGGTCCCAGTCTTCCCAACTGAGTCCGCAGCAAACTCAACTCTGGGTAGGAGCTGGTCAGGGCAGAAAAACCCACATGACTCTGATGGGATTCGAACCCACGACCTCCCAGCTGGAAGTCCGCGACGCTAACCACTTCGCCACGGTAGCTGGTGTGTGTCTTCTTCTTCTTACCATTGTGCTCACTTTGGTTGCAGAGACTTCAGACGGCCAATGAAGAGATCATCGAGGTCCTCTTGTCCAAATGCCAGCTCCTCCCAGCTCTAAGGTACGTAATACTTTGCTGATTTGGTGAATATTTGTGTGTCGTGTGTTTCTGTGGGCCATTCTTCTAGATACAACATTTTTTTTTCCATGAACAATCATTAATTTCTCATGTTTTTGACTAGGATTTGTAAAGGTTAGCAAAACAGGTTACTAAAAATCCATTAATATTATGGAGATAAATGTTTTGAGCTCTCTTTTACAATATTTAGCTAGTTACTAAGATCATGACATTTTGAATTCTTTTGTAATAGCTAGTTGGCAATCAGAAACAAAACATCTTACGTTCAAAGCTGGAATTCTGGAAATGGGTGGGAGGTGGCCATGACTTCTTTTCCAACATGACTGATAAGACCAGTTGTCCCAGCATGAAGGATAAGTGACCAGTTGTCCCAGCATGAAGGATAAGTGACCAGTTGTCCCAGCATGAAGGATAAGTGACCAGTTGTCCCAGCATGAAGGATAAGTGACCAGTTGTTGTTTACCGGCCCTGTGGTCTGCAGAGTTATCCTTTCTGGCTGTGTTCAGTGGTCCTGTCATTCACAGGTTTGTCCTTTCTGGCTGTGTTCATTGGTCCTGTTGTTCACAGGTTTATCCTTTCTGTTGTTCACAGGTATATCATTCCTGGCTGTGTTCAGTGGTCCTGTTGTTCACAGGTTTATCCTTTCAGTTGTTCACAGGTTTATCCTTTCTGTTGTTCACAGGTTTATCCTTTTTGGCTGTGTTCAGTGGTCCTGTCGTTCAAAGGTTTATCATTCCTGGCTGTGTTCAGTGGTCCTGTTGTTCACAGGTTTATCCTTTCTGTTGTTCACAGGTTTATCATTCCTGGCTGTGTTCAGTGGTCCTGTTGTTCACAGGTTTATCCTTTCTGTTGTTCACAGGTTTATCCTTTCTGGCTGTGTTCAGTGGTCCTGTCGTTCAAAGGTTTATCATTCCTGGCTGTGTTCAGTGGTCCTGTTGTTCACAGGTTTATCCTTTCTGTTCACAGGTTTATCCTTTCTGGCTGTGTTCAGTGGTCCTGCCGTTCAAAGGTTTATCATTTCTGGCTGTATTAATTGAATCTGTTGGCAGATTTATTCATTCTAAATATGTTTATTGGTCTGACTGTCTGCAAATTAATCCTTTTTGTTCTGTATTTATTGGTTCTGGTGTTAGCAGCTGTATCCTGTGTACTGTATTGATGGGCTCAAACTGCAGATGTCATCTGTTTTCATTAATTGATTGCATCTGCTGATGTCTGCTGATGTCTGTGTGTGTGTGTGTCTGTATTTATCAATCAGATTAGCAGATTTATTCTCTATGCCTGTGTTTATAGTTTCCATCTGCATATAATATTCTTTATGCCTGTATTTATTGCTCCTGCAGAGATGAGATACGGCCCATGTCAGTCAGCTGGTCTGTGAACAGCATGAATTGCATTGAATTGGTCCGGTCAGCAGATTTACTCACCATGCTCTGAATGTACTTTTCCTAGCTGGAGACCTGTTCTGCTTGCCTATAGTCACTGATCCAACCCACAGCCTTATTGTTTGTGCCTGTGTTGATCAGTGCAGTCTGCAGGTGTATTCTCTGTCCCGCGTTTATTGATTCTCCTGTCTGGAGTGTCATTCTTCCTGCTGCTGTTCAGAGGTCCTGCTGTCTGCAGGTTTATTCGCAGTGTGGGCATTGTGGACATGGTGTCCTCACGGAAGTTCCTGGAGGCAGCACA
>CM065719.1:88335388-88376203 GCA_033310375.1 Conus canariensis
GCCGATACTGTCCTTCATGCTGATACTGTCCTTCATGCCGATACGGTCAGATGTGAATAGTCCCTGACCTCTCAGGAACTCTGTTCTACAGTGTTCCCCAATTCTGTCACTGTTTCTGCCTTTTTCTGTTTCTTTTTTTTTCTCTTATCTTCCATAACACCTCTGACAACATGCCTGTGGGAGTTCTTTCTCTCACGATACATCCTGGTGTTAATTAACCTGACCCAATTCAAGATGAGTTGTTCCAGACTCTTATCACTAGTATCAGCCAATGAAGTAACAAAGGAAGTTGTTTGGATTCTGCTTTGTTCCACAAGACAGCATGTGCATGGAGAAGGAGAAGAATCAGTGCAAGCAATGCTCATACGTGACAGGGGGGAGCAAAGGGGGCAAAACACAAGAATATATGAGTGAATAGATGCTAAAATTAAGAATAAAAGCGCACACACACACACACTCACACTTACACACACACTCACACATGCACAAAGGGATGTACATGCATACACACACACAGACACACGCACACACTGGCACCAGAACCTCCATGTGCATTCCATGTGCCACTCACTATGAAACTTGTTCTTATAGAGTGTTGGAACTTAAATGATGTCATACATGAACGCTTTACAACAGACTCCATGAAAATTTTGTTCAGAAACATCTCACCTGATGTGATTTGGGAGGTTCTATAAGAGATAAACATATTTCAGTTGGTCTAAGATTTTAGGAATGAAAGATTTGAATGAATTTCAGGCATATTTTTAGAAAATATGTTTTAATGAATTGTATATTGTTTTCTTTTTTTTAATCTGACTTGAGAGTTGACTTCAACAAGTTTACAGCCGTGATATCACCCTTAGCTGTCGCCTGGGCTATAAGCAACACTATGTATTTATCTGTGTATCTACACACTCACAAATTCACTTCCAACATGATGCGAAACAATGGCCATCAGTACTACAGTGCAAAATCACCGAGAGAGTCTGAGACTCGCTTGGTAAGCAATGACAAGGTCTGTTGTTAAAGTCAAATACACTGAACTGTGTGGTTCCCATTTTCCAATTTGAGCACATTTTGCTCCAAAGTGTGCTATCGTAGACCGAAAAATCCCACAAATAAAAAGCATCATATGTCTGTATTAAAACGGTTTAGAAATTACCCAAATTGCATGCATCAACTCAGAAAAAAGGTCCAACTCGTGAACCCTTAAAACATGAGCTTTATGGCATCAGCTTCTACTGCATTCCTTAGATAAACTGTGCTGGACACAGAAGACCAGTGATCAAATAAGACTGAAGGCAGAGTGTAGATTGTGGGTGACCCCATTGTCGGTTAGGGTAAAAACTCCTGAGGACAGTTTGACGAGTATGAAGAGGGATGAACAAAATAAAAACTGCAAGGGAAAGCCTGTATAAACTATGGATTGTGGGGGAAAGGTAATAAAGAACTGGGTAGGGCAAAAATGCAGGTTTGTTCCCCAGTTGGTGTTTTCAAGCATGTGAATGCTGTATACACATGGGATTAAAACACTATTGAACTGTTCTGTAGTCAAGATGGACAGCGGAGACAGATCTGAACATGTTTATGTGCAAGTGAATGGCACAGGTTGCTATGAGAGTGCTTTTTTTTTCTATCTCCATGCCACTTCAGAGACATCACCATCACGCCGCTCATTCTGGCTCCATGTCCTCAGTTACGCTGGATTGTGTCAATGTCAAGTCAAAATGAGACAATCCACCAGATATTCCATTGCTGCTGGTGCTTGTTCTGATCCAACCTACACAGGACACCACCCACTATGCCCCCCTGCTGATGACAATTCCTAAGATGTGGAGCCAGCATCTACCTCCGGGAGGCTCAACTACATCCATCCTTCGTCAGTGCCCATGAATTCACCGATAGCAATGACCTTAACATGATCTCACCAAGGTCATAAACATGGAGAGGAAATTGAAACCCAAGATCACCATGAGAGCAGTACATCAAGGGCCAGCAAATTGAGACTTGCTGTTATCCTGAGGGATGAGGATGGAGATGATGAAGATGATGCTATAGAGTTCCATCCTAGTCTTCCATTACATGTCAGGGCTGTACTCTACGCTTATTTTCATAATATGTCCTGGCGATATTCAGGCCCAAGAGAAGCAGACACCTGCAGTGTTGGTCTGAAAATTTAAGGAACTCTCAGAGACTTGTCAATCAAGAGAATAAAACTGGACTGCATGGTTCATCTTCTCAACTAAGCCCATAACAGACTCCACTTTGTGTAGGAGCTGATTGGGGCTAAAAAAATCTCATTAACATGTGGCTCAGATGAGAATGGATTGCATGACTCCCAACCCAGAATGCACAGCGACTGGTGCTTTAAGAGAGTGCTTTCTGATGTGTCTTGTGAATGTAATGGACAAATGGGAGAATCAGAAGAATGAGCAGAGAGTAAACAAAGCAAAGGTTTTACTAGAATACATGATGAAGGTAGTGCAACTGATTAACAGATTGGTCAATGGGTGTCTGCATTACACAAGTTTGTATAGGAGTGGGTGAGAGATGGTGAGAGACTGAGTCATTCATGTGCTTGTGGACAGCTTGCATGTGCTTGACCAACAGCAGGTACAGTCCCAATTCAGAGTCTGTACGTGTGTCATAGGTTATTCCACTGTCACTGGAGGTCCGGGTGGGAGCAATGACTGTATGTGTGTCATAGGTTATTCCACTGTCACTGGAGGTCCACATGGGTGGGAGCAATGACTGTATGGTGTCATGGGTTATTCCACTGTCACTGGAGGTTCACATGGTGGGAGTGAGCAATGACTGTATGTGTCATAGGTTATTCCACTGTCACTGGAGGTTCACATGGTGGGAGTGAGCAATGTCTGTATGAGTGTCATAGGTTATTCCACTGTCACTGGAGGTCCACATGGGTGGGAGCAATGACTGTATGTGTGTCATGGGTTATTCCACTGTCACTGGAGGTTGACATGGTGGGAGTGAGCAATGACTGTATGTGTGTCATAGGTTATTCCACTGTCACTGGAGGTTCACATGGTGGGAGTGAGCAATGTCTGTATGTGTGTCATAGGTTATTCCACTGTCACTGGAGGTCCACATGGGTGGGAGCAATGACTGTATGTGTGTCATAGGTTATTCCACTGTCACTGGAGGTTCACATGGTGGGAGTGAGCAATGTATGTGTGTCATAGGTTATTCCACTGTCACTGGAGGTCCACATGGGTGGGAGTGAGCAATGTCTGTATGTGTGTCATAGGTTATTCCACTGTCACTGGAGGTTCACATGGTGGGAGTGAGCAATGTCTGTATGAGTGTCATAGGTTATTCCACTGTCACAGGAGGTTCACATGGTGGGAGTGAGCAATGTCTGTATGAGTGTCATAGGTTATTCCACTGTCACAGGAGGTTCACATGGGTGGAGTGAGCAATGTCTGTATGTGTGTCATAGGTTATTCCACTGTCACTGGAGGTCCACATGGTGGGAGTGAGCAATGTATGTGTGTCATAGGTTATTCCACTGTCACTGGAGGTTCACATGGTGGGAGTGAGCAATGTCTGTATGTGTGTCATAGGTTATTCCACTGTCACCGGAGGTTCACATGGTGGGAGTGAGCAATGTCTGTATGAGTGTCATAGGTTATTCCACTGTCACAGGAGGTCCACATGGGTGGGAGCAATGTCTGTGTGTGTGTCATAGGTTATTCCACTGTCATTGGAGGTTCACATGGGAGTGAGCAATGTCTGTATGTGTGTCATAGGTTATTCCACTGTCACTGGAGGTTCACATGGGTGGAGTGAGCAATGTATGTGTGTCATAGGTTATTCCACTGTCACTGGAGGTTCACATGGGTGGGAGTGAGCAATGTTTGTATGAGTGTCATAGGTTATTCCACTGTCACTGGAGGTTCACATGGGTGGGAGTGAGCAATGTTTGTATGAGTGTCATAGGTTATTCCACTGTCACTGGAGGTTCACATGGGTGGGAGTGAGCAATGTCTGTATGTGTGTCATAGGTTATTCCACTGTCACTGGAGGTTCACATGGGTGGAGTGAGCAATGTATGTGTGTCATAGGTTATTCCACTGTCACTGGAGGTTCACATGGGTGGGAGTGAGCAATGTTTGTAATTATGAAAAGTTTGCGGCTGGTTAAGGCCCCTGGGGTGCAGGGGCAACGGCCTGCTGGGGGGCAAAGTCCCCCAGAATTTAACATTTATGGACAGTTTAAAGTTTAATACAAACCCTGAATTTTACACTTCTCAGTACTATATAGTTAAAACTATTTCAGACAAAAAACAACGGAACTACAAAAAAACATATATTGCTAAAATGCCAATACGGAAATCCATGTAATACAGAACTACTACCACCAAAAGGTTCATGAATCAAATTGAGTCAAGGATTTTGCAACCATTGGAACGATGCGCAACAAGTTTGTGTCCAATAGTCCACCGTCATTGGAAGGATGTGAGGAAATCCCATGACAAAGATTCACTCATCGGAGACACATGAGGCAAGTTATGTCAAAGATTCACTCATTAGAGATACATGAGGCAAGCTCATGTCAAAGATTCACTCATTGGAGACACATGAGGCAAGCTCATGTCAAAGATTCACTCATTGAAGACACGTGAGGCAAGCTCATGTCAAAGATTCACTCATCAGAGACATGTGAGGCAAGCTCATGTCAATGATTCACTGATTGAAGACACGTGAAGCAAGCTCATGTCAAAGATTCACTCATCAGAGACGCATGAGGCAAGCTCATGTCAAAGATTCACTCATCAGAGACATGTGAGGCAAACTCATGTTGAAGATTCACTCATCAGAGACATGCGAAGCAAGCTCATGTCAAAGATTCACTGATTGGAGACACGTGAGGCAAGCTCATGTCACAGATTCACTCACTGGAGACGCGTCAGGCAAGCTCATGTCAAAGATTCACTCACTGGAGACACGTGAGGCAAGCTCATGTCAAAGATTCACTCACTGGAGACACATCAGGCAAGTTCATGTCAAAGATTCACTCACTGAAGACACATGAGGCAAGTTATGTCAGAGATTCAGGTATTGGAGGGATGTAAGGCAAGCATATGTCAGATTCAGTCATTGGAGGGATGCGAGGCAAGTTTATATCAAAGTTTCAATCATTGGAGGGATGCAAGGCAAGTTCATATGAAAGTTTCAGTGATTAGAGGGACACAAGGCAAGTAGTTTCAGTGATTCGAGGATGTGAGGCAAGTTAACATCAAAGTTTCAGTCATTGGAGGTACGTGAGGCAAATTCATATCAAAGCATTGGAGGGATGTGAGGCAAGTCAACATCAGAGTTTCAGTCATTGGAGGTACGTGAGGCAAGTTCATATCAAAGCATTGGAGGGATGTGAAGCAAGTCGACATCAAAGTTTCAGTCATTGGAGGTACGTGAGGCAAGTTCATATCAAAGCATCGGAGGGATGTGAGGCAAGTTCATATCAAAGCATCGGAGGGATGTGAGGCAAGTTCATATCAAAGCATCGGAGGGATGTGAGGCAAGTTCATATCAAAGCATTGGAGGGATGTGAGGCAAGCTGGTCAGCCATTCAGTTACTGGAGGGGTGTGGTGCTAATCCCGTCACCTGGAGGATACCTATTGGTCGGCTGCATGACAAAGCAATCATCTCAGTGCAGGCATACTGGGAGGTCTCGCAACAAAGTCACTCTGCGGCATTGCAGGATCTTCTGCGGCGGGCGATCCCATGGCAACTAGTCCTCCACAGCTGCCTGCAGAATTGTGGCACTGAGACAGCAGCAAACTGGCCTCATTTACTGTGTAGGGGATGAGGAAGTGATGCCACTTTGATGGCCCAAACGATACACAACACACGCATTATACACAGTATCTTTTTCTCCAGTCAGTCACTCACATACAAGCCATCATACATGGATTATCAAATGCAGAAACATCATTTGTCATTCTCAAAAACCTTACTTTAATTTGAAAAAACAAACAAAAAAAAAGTGCGCCAACTTATGCGACATTATTAGCTAATCTGATACACTCTTATTAAAACAAAACTTTGTTAATTTCTTTCAACTATAAAACATCTTTGTAAACGCATCGACATTTCAAAACATGAAAAAATAACAATGTCACAAACACGCAACAAGAATTGCACATACATATTTACATCTGATACCACGTTTTGGCAGCTGATACTTTAGGAACAAGCCAGATCCAAATAAAGTCTGTCCTTTGGTGAAACGAATCCTCTATCTTCTTGCTAGTTCTGACCCATGGTGCAGGTCCTACGGATTGTTTGCAGGAAGTTTGGTTCCCAGGAGAGTGCTAATCCTCAGTGCAGCAACTACAGCATCATGTGGTTTGCCTCCTGGCTCAAGATACCATGATTTCCAGGCTCTAAAGCCTGTCAGCTTGCAAGCCCTACTAGCCATTTTTCTTTTTTTTTTCCCCATTTTAATGTATACTAAAAAAAATAAATGTCAACTGACTGATTAGCTGCAGGAAAACTGTGGTGAAAACCTTTAGATCAAAAGAGCATCACAACACAATTCAAACAAGGATAAGATAAGATAAGATAATGTTGCTTATAGCCCAGCCGACCGCAAGGGGCCACATCAGGGCTGTCACCACGTTAAAATCAACTCACAAGTCATTAAAAAAAAAAAAAAAAAACACCTTTCACACATCTCTTTAAATGACATCGTCTAGAAACGCACCAGAAACTTCGTTAAAAATCTTTTCATCCGTAAAAACTTAAATCAGATGAAAAATGTTAATCTCTCTCAAAAACTCAAAGATCACGTCAGGCGGAACATCCCTGAACAGGATTTTCATGGACTCTGCTGTAAAATGTTTGTGTCTCACATCGTGCAAGTCCCAACACTCTAAAAGAATATGTTTCATTGTGAGTGGCGAAGCAAAAGTTACATGTACATCACACAATCAGGCAATCACAGGAATCGGTGATGATCCAGCAACATTATGGCAAGTAGTTTCCAGAAACAAGAAGGAAAGTTAATTTGGAAGGATGAGATTGACAAAGAAAGCAATCTGGTTTTTACAAATGGCAAACGCCAAGGTTGTGTCTAGCAGTCGCAGCAACGGTATTGCCACCAACTTCACACAGATGGCAGATTGTTTTGGATATATGACTAGTGACAAAAGTTACAGAGGTGATTTATTGTGTCTGTCACACAGAAATAATTTCATTTTAGCACACAAAAAAATAAGGACCCTTATGATTGAGATCAATGACATGGACTTGGTTGAGTTGAAAATCTTGTCAGTTTTCAATCTCTGAATTTGATGACAAATCTACATCAATATGTATCATTTTTCAATTTCTGAATTTGATGACAAAACTACATCAATTTGTATGCAAAATTGTAGACTGACAATGTTGTCCAATTTCAAACATCTATTCTCAATCTGGAAAAATGCATAAACACACTGCTACCAATATTGTAGCCAGAAGGGCAAAACTAAAGGAAAAAAACGTATGAGATTATAGCCCGGAAATGATGGCGGTGAGCCAACACCGAGACAGGGACAGTATCAGCCCCAGCGACTGTGAGGAGGAGTGGGGCTGAGATGGAGATTGACAGCGCCTGGTCCACATAACGCAAGTCGCCAAACTCCAGCTCTGGCTTCCTCTAGCTTTCACACAACGCAACTTCACATCTAACTCTACACTGACAATTGCATGGATGAAGTAGTGACTAGAACTCCAGTTAGGACAGAAGTGATGCGCTTCACAGCCGCTGGTTCTTACCCAGAGAAATGACAAAGCCAGAATGTGTTCCCCTGAAGACAGTGGCATCCAGTAGGTCTGACTCTGCATGTCGTGGAAACCATCCCATATAGTACAACCTGTGCATTTGTCAAACAATCTGAAACAACAGACTTGGTATTTCAGATTTTATGACTTGTGTTTTGTTAACAAAAGATTCTACACCAACAGACTAGAAAGTAAAGCTTTAGTAATTTTTTTTATAAAATAATATAAAACAACAGACCAGAGACTAAAATTACTTTACACAAGGAGTTCATAACGATACGGTCTCAAGTATGTCTGTATACGTGGATGGCTGCTAAAATATCCTAAAGCAATGGAGAACAACAGGGATCACAACCAACTGATCGGTGGTTTGAATTCCTCTTTCAGGTGGCAGTTCATCCACCTTCCATGCGCAGAACACTCAGCAAAAACCACTGTGTCACACCGAGGGCAATCCAAAACACTCAGCAAAAACCACTGTGTCACCTGAGGGCAATCCAAAACACTCAGCAAAAACCACTGTGTCACACTGAGGGCAATCCAAAACACTCAGCAAAAACCACTGTGTCACACTGAGGGCAATCCAAAACACTCAGCAAAAACCACTGTGTCACACTGAGGGCAATCCACTGTGCTCAGCATCACACTGACGGCAATCCACTGTGCTCAGGATCACACTGAGGGCAATCCGGTGTGCTCAGGATCACACTGAGGGCAATCTGGTGTGCTCAGCATCACACTGAGGGCAATCCGGTGTGCTCAGCATCACACTGAGGGCAATCCGGTGTGCTCAGCATCACACTGAGGGCAATCCGGTGTGCTCAGCATCGCACTGAGGGCAATCCGGTGTGCTCAGGATCGCACTGAGGGCAATCCAGTGTGCTCAGCATCACACTGAGGGCAATCCGGTGTGCTCGGCATCGCACTGAGGGGAATCCGGTGTGCTCAGCATCACACTGAGGGGAATCCGGTGTGCTCGGCATCACACTGAGGGCAATCCACTGTGCTCAGCATCACACTGAGGGCAATCCGGTGTGCTCGGCATCACACTGAGGGCAATCCACTGTGCTCAGCATCACACTGAGGGCAATCCGGTGTGCTCGGCATCACACTGAGGGCAATCCACTGTGCTCAGCATCACATTCAGGGCAATCCACTGTGCTCAAAATCACACTGAGGGCAATCCGGTGTGCTCAGCATCACACTGAGGGCAATCTGGTGTGCTCAGCATCACACTGAGGGCAATCCGGTGTGCTCAGCATCACACTCAGGGCAATCTGGTGTGCTCAGCATCACACTCAGGGCAATCCGGTGTGCTCAGCATCACATTGAGGGCAATCCACTGTGCTCAGCATCACACTGAGGGCAATCCAGTGTGCTCGGCATCACACTCAGGGCAATCTGGTGTACTCAGCATCACACTGAGGGCAATCCACTGTGCTCAGCATCACACTGACGGCAATCTGGTGTGCTCAGCATCACACTGAGGGCAATCCACTGTGCTCAGCATCACACTGACGGCAATCTGGTGTGCTCAGCATCACACTGAGGGCAATCCATGTGCTCAGCATCACACTGAGGGCAATCTGGTGTGCTCAGCATCGATCACACTGAGGGCAATCCACTGTGCTCAGCATCACACTGAGGGCAATCCGGTGTGCTCAGGATCACACTGAGGGCAATCCAGTGTGCTCAGCATCACACTGAGGGCAATCCGGTGTGCTCAGCATCACACTGAGGGCAATCCGGTGTGCTCAGCATCACACTGAGGGCAATCCAGTGTGCTCAGCATCACACTGAGGGCAATCCACTGTGCTCAGCATCACACTGAGGGCAATCCGGTGTGCTCAGGATCACACTGAGGGCAATCCGGTGTGCTCAGGATCATACTGAGGGCAATCCGGTGTGCTCAGCATCATACTGAGGGCAATCCACTGTGCTCAGGATCACACTGAGGGCAATCCACTGTGCTCAGCATCATATTGAGGGCAATCCACTGTGCTCAGCATCACACTGAGGGCAATCCACTGTGCTCAGGATCACACTGAGGGCAATCCAGTGTGCTCAGGATCACACTGAGGGCAATCCGGTGTGCTCAGGATCACAATGAGGGCAATCCACTGTGCTCAGGATCATGCAGAGGGCAATCCACTGTGTTCAGGATCACACTGAGGGCAATCCACTGTGCTCAGCATCACGCGGAGGGCAATCCACTGTGCTCAGCATCACACTGAGGGCAATCCACTGTGCTCAGGATCACACTGAGGGCAATCCACTGTGCTCAGGATCACACTGAGGGCAATCCACTGTGCTCAGGGTCACACTGAGGGCAATCCACTGCGCTCAGGATCACACTGGGGGCAATCCACTGTGCTCAGGGTCACACTGAGGGCAATCCACTGTGCTCAGGGTCACACTGAGGGCAATCCACTGTGCTCAGGATCACACTGAGGGCAATCCACTGTGCTCAGGATCAAGCAATTTATAAAAGCAGTCGGTGCTCTCAATCCACCAGACATGAAACGTTGTTGGTTTTTTTTGTATTCCTTAACAAAAAAAATCCTCCGATGTCTATCAACAGCTGCTTTGAATGAACTGAAATTGAATTTGGCTTTGATTTGATTCAGACTCCCCAGTGATCTGATGCTCAAAGAAGTCACTTTGGAGAAGACAAGGCAGAAAAAAATTTAACATGCTCCTTGATCTCTTCAAGAATATGAGAACGTGATTTTTGTTTTTGTTGTTTTTGTTTATTATTCACATGTTGACTAGGAAAAAAATTACTCTGCAGCAGATTTATATTTTCTTTTTTTTTTGGTTTTCTTTGCCTTCAGACACAACGAACAGATGTCTCATTCTTCAGTTTGTCTTGCAATGCCCAACACTTTCACTCAGTCCTGACCAGACACAATACCATGTAAATCTACAAGGCCTGGAGGAATTTAAAAGAAAAAAAAAAAAAAAAAACCAGAATGACAGCGAAGTCCTCCACTCGCTGCACAAAAATGCTGTGATGAAAACAAAAGACCATGATGACCGAGTATAGAATGGTTCTATACAGCTGGAGACAGCTTGTCCTTAACAATTCAGAAAAGAAAACTGATACTCCAAATCACATGCGATCAACCTGTCAAAAAACGACCAATGCGATGATGTGTGCTAAACGTGGCATAAGTCATGTGGATAATCAATACAGTTGTGTACATAAAATGAACCAAAAAACTTTTCTGATGACAAAACACACTGGCATGCCAGTTCTAAACCCATGCCTTCAGTATCATCAAAACCTGACACAATCAACTGCCCATTCTGAATGAGAAACAATGTGGAAGGTTGGAGAGGGATGCTGTCCATATATATATTTGCATGATCGGAATACAGGTTTTTCAAGGAAATCTTAGAATCTTTTTTGAGGGCCTTGAATCCCCTTGAAGTTAAAAAAAGTGATGCATTCAGACTAAATCATCTTAAAAACTATCAACGGCCTTAATAGTATTTAGGACATGGAAACAAGAAATATAGCTTAAAAACTCAGACTAAATCACCTTAAAAGCTACCAATCGCCTTAAAAGTATTTAAGACATGGAGACAAAAAATAGAGATTAAAAACTGTCCTTTTTTTTTTTTAAAAGAAAAAGGCCACATCATTGATACCTTTTTCAGTAAAACCATGGAGAGACTGGTCTGGTATGAACAAAGGGAAGTAATTTGTCCTTCTTCATGCCCCATCCCCACCCCAACTTTCCCCCAGGCATGTGGAGAGTTGCAGTCATGTTTGTAACTCAACTAATTTGAATGGTCATGTTTAATGATGCCTGGGGTAAAAGTTATTTTCTTTCAGCTGTCAGTTGCTTACAACAAGCTATGCCGACAGAGTTAGCATGAACAAACGCAACAAATGTGTTCGCGACTGCTTCATCTGTTAAAAAGTACCAATTTACATATGATGGGCCAGACTAATCTTGCCACTCATGCCAGAAGGAAAAAAAAAAAGAAGAAAACTGACCCTGTTTAATTCAGACTGTTGGGATTTGGTAGGAAGCAAATCAACAGCCACAAGAACTTTTAGCTCATCGTAGTATAGACAGAAGTTAGGGCTTTAGCAGCAAGGAAAGAGAAGAGGTGCCACCAGAACTGTTGGCCCACCATGGTATGAACAGGAGGTGGGGCTTTAGCAGCAGGGAAAGAGAAGAGGTGCCACCAGAACTGCTGGCCCACCATGGTATGAACAGGAGGTGGGGCTTTAGCAGCAAGGAAAGAGAAGAGGTGCCACCAGAACTGTTGGCCCACCATGGTATGAACAGGAGGTGGGGCTTTAGCAGCAAGGAAAGAGAAGAGGTGCCACCAGAACTGTTGGCCCACCATGGTATGAACAGGAGGTGGGGCTTTAGCAGCAGGGAAAGAGAAGAGGTGTCACCAGAACTGCTGGCCCACCATGGTATGAACAGGTGGGGCTTTAGCAGCAAGGAAAGAGAAGAGGTGCCACCAGAACTGTTGGCCCATCATGGTATGAACAGGTGGGGCTTTAGCAGCAAGGAAAGAGAAGAGGTGCCACCAGAACTGTTGGCCCACCATGGTATGAACAGGAGGTGGGGCTTTAGCAGCAAGGAAAGAGAAGAGGTGCCACCACAACTGTTGGCCCACCATGGTATGAACAGGAGGTGGGGCTTTAGCAGCAAGGAAAGAGAAGAGGTGCCACCAGAACTGCTGGCCCACCATGGTATGAACAGGAGGTGGGGCTTTAGCAGCAAGGAAAGAGAAGAGGTGCCACCAGAACTGCTGGCCCACCATGGTATGAACAGGAGGTGGGGCTTTAGCAGCAGGGAAAGAGAAGAGGTGCCACCAGAACTGCTGGCCCACCATGGTATGAACAGGAGGTGGGGCTTTAGCAGCAGGGAAAGAGAAGAGGTGCCACCAGAACTGTTGGCCCACCATGGTGTGAACAGGAGGTGGGGCTTTAGCAGCAGGGAAAGAGAAGAGGTGCCACCAGAACTGCTGGCCCACCATGGTATGAACAGGAGGTGGGGCTTTAGCAGCAAGGAAAGAGAAGAGGTGCCACCAGAACTGTTGGCCCACCATGGTATGAACAGGAGGTGGGGCTTTAGCAGCAAGGAAAGAGAAGAGGTGCCACCAGAACTGTTGGCCCACCATGGTATGAACAGGAGGTGGGGCTTTAGCAGCAAGGAAAGAGAAGAGGTGCCACCAGAACTGTTGGCCCACCATGGTATGAACAGGAGGTGGGGCTTTAGCAGCAGGGAAAGAGAAGAGGTGCCACCAGAACTGCTGGCCCACCATGGTATGAACAGGAGGTGGGGCTTTAGCAGCAAGGAAAGAGAAGAGGTGCCACCAGAACTGTTGGCCCACCATGGTATGAACAGGTGGGGCTTTAGCAGCAGGGAAAGAGAAGAGGTGCCACCAGAACTGCTGGCCCACCATGGTATGAACAGGAGGTGGGGCTTTAGCAGCAAGGAAAGAGAAGAGGTGCCACCAGAACTGTTGGCCCACCATGGTATGAACAGGAGGTGGGGCTTTAGCAGCAAGGAAAGAGAAGAGGTGCCACCAGAACTGCTGGCCCACCATGGTATGAACAGGAGGTGGGGCTTTAGCAGCAAGGAAAGAGAAGAGGTGCCACCACAACTGTTGGCCCACCATGGTATGAACAGGAGGTGGGGCTTTGGCAGCTGACAAATCAACCACCACCAGAATTGTCATTTCAAAATGGCGTGGACAGATGGTTGCGGGCTTTGGCAGCTGACAAATCAACCACCACCAGAATTGTCATTTCAAAATGGCGTGGACAGATGGTTGATCTTTGGCAACAAGCAAATCAACCGCCTCGAGAATGACCTGTTCAAAATGATGTGGACAGAAAGAACAGTATGCCATCTTCTAAGTACACATTCTGGCAACCAAGTTTAAGCTCATCTGATTGTGACATGTTGGAAGTTTTGTGAACATAAAATGGTGAGAAATTGCATCACAGCATCACTGCTATGAATAAAACATGCCAGTTTGTCTGATAGACAAGATTAGAGAAAGATGAGGTACCTGGCAAAAAAAAAAAATAAAAATAAATAAATAAATAAAAAACGATGAAAAAAAAACCTTAAGTTGATACTGTAATGACGAGTATTGCTGAGAAAAAAAAAATTTTTGTACATAAAATCAGACAAAAATGTAAACGAAACAAATCTTGGAACAGACTTGCTGACATTTTAATATGAGCAAACACCAACAAAAGATGAACAAAAAGAAAAACCAACCAACCAACCAACATTCCTTCATCTTTGCACTTGTATCTCACACCTTTGTTCATTTCTCAAAATGAAAAAAAAGTCAGGACCAGCTTGCCTTAATGGAGAAATGGTTGTATTTGTATGAGTAGTAAACTAAACATGAAGGAACAGTCAGGGTACACTTTCTGACAGAAATTCAAATCACTGTCAAATTATGATACTTGGTAGTCTATCTCCGTCAAATGACGACACTCAGTAGTCTGTTAAATCAGTGCTAAATACTGACATTCACAAGGCAGAATACGCATTCTTTTCTGATTAAAATTCAAATCATCGTTAAACAAGACACTGACTAATCAGAATGTGCATCACTTTCTGCTTAAGATTTAAATTGTTAATACTTTTTATTATTTGTAGATAAAAATACAATTAATTGTTGAACAATGACATGACCAGCAAGGATACCCATCATTTTCTGATCAAAATTTAAATCGCTGATAAATGATGATCACTCACTCAGCTTTACTTCACAATGGAACCCTTAACTGCTCAATACATGATCAGGCCGGAATAGCTCAGTTGGTAGAGCGCCGGACTCGTGATCCTAGGGTTGCGGGTTCGAATTTCGGTACAGGGGGATTTTCCCCTCGGAGTTAACATTGGTTCTGACTCCATTCCCCATACAGTCCTTCGAATGAGACTATAAACCGAGGTTCCGTGTGTGAACGCACGCACAAGATCTTGCACACACGTAAAATCCCATCACCAACTTTCGGAAGAGAAGGCCAGTTTGGCCGTTGGTATGGATGACACGTTACACATAGCATGCACCTTCCCCGAAGATGGAGTATGGCTGCCTTAATGGCGGGATAAAAAACGGTCATACACACAAAACTCCACTGCCTGTCTATACAGGCAGTGTCCGCAGGAGTATCAGCCTGCGTACGCAGAAAGAAAGAAAGAAATGATCAGGCTCACACAGTGCAGAACACACATCCCTGGTTACTATACCCATGATTCTGTTCCACTTCCTTTGTACCTCTTACCACGCTGCAATGACAGCCAGCATGTTCAGCTTCAAATGCCCAGAAACATTCATATACTTACATATCAACAGCTGTTGATAACTCTTTCACACGTACACTTGTCTGTGTACACTACAGTGTTTGGAAATCGCGCCTGAAATTTGCTTAACTGACTTCAAAAACTTGAATTTTGAAATAAGCTTGTATAATCCTGGATGGGAATGTTTTTTGCATTGTGACTGTCGTTCAATCCATTTGTACTCCTCATCTTATACTTGACTGCTGCAAAGGTGGATAGCAAATTTCAGCCACCGTTTTTTTTTTTTGTCACTCTGCCAGAGACTTCTTCACTCTAAAGTCAAGGAAAACATGTGTCCTGGAATCTGGCTGGAACTTATGGAATGGAAACACAGAGGGCTCACTGGTCGGTAACATACTTCAGCAGTCACACACACACACATTATCCAATGTCATAGCTGCCAACTCTCCCGACTTTTTCTGAAATTTTCATATTTCAGAAATCATTCCCCTAATCCTGAATTGTATTTAAAAAAAAAAAAAAAAGGAAGAAGAAAAAAATCAAGAATTTAAAAACCGTTAAAAAATGTTTGGTTTAGGGTGTCATTTTTTTTCTAATTGGACTGATAAATTGAAGAATAAAGTCCAAATTGTGTTATCTGAATATCGGCAAAGGTATTTTGTGGACAATGCACTTTTTCTTTAAAAATATATTATGTTATCTGACTATCGGCAAAGGTATTTTGTGGACAATGCATTTTTTCCTTAACAATCCTACATCTCTGTCAGCTGAAGCTGGAAGGGGTTAAAATTCTGTCAGTCAAAACCCAAACTTCTGCCTCTGCAGCCCACCCTGCCCCCTTTAACCTCTGGTTCCCAAATGTGGACTCCAGAAGGCCAGCAGTAATGTAATATCATCTGGTAAAGGTAAAACCAAACTACATCATCACAGATGAATAATAAAAGCAAACTACATCATTACAGGTGGATAATAAAAAAAAAGCATAAAACTATGGTGTATGCAAGGCACACCTCAGTACAATGTGAATGTAAATGTCAACTTCGTTCCACTCTGAAAAGACCTTTCTTAAGACCTTTCTTTCAGCCACACTATTTTCCATCCATTCCACTTGATTGTATGTGAACTTTCATATCAGTGTATTCACGGTTCCGACAACTCTTTCAGCTGGATTTCAACCCAGCAGATGGAATACAGTATTCACATTTAAGTCTCCCTGCAAGACAGCAAGCTTTGTGTGCACTGGTGAGCCATTTCTTGCAGTTCTACACAGCAATGCCACCAACAGGAAAGAACACTCTCCTCACCCCTCCCCCATCACATCTTTGGATGAAGCAAAAAAAAAAAAGTGTTCTCCTCACCCCTCCCCATCACATCTTTGCATGAAGCAAAAAAAAAAAAAAAAGACTAGTCCAAGACAGTGAAACAATGAAGGGTAATATCAATTACCAATGGCAACACTTTGGTAGCAATGGACCAGCAAAACTGAAGCCTCTTGACTTAGAAACTTTCCAAAATGTAACAATAACACCACTGTGACTTAGAAACTTTCCAAAATGTAACAATATCACCACTGTGACTTAGAGGCCTTTCAACCCTGCCATGCTTTCTCAACAGAAAGCTGTTTTGATTCACCAAAATAACAAAGCAACAACATATATATATTAAGTGCTGAAAAATTGCCAGAACAGAACACAAAGAAACCGCAGTGCCCCAACAATGCCCTACTTTATACCTTCTCTGCATGTATGAGGCACACATTTGAAGAAAAATGAGGAAAAGTCATTCCATTTGAGCAGAGTATTGAACTGCTGCACACTTCAACAATGTGGCACTTGATAATCTTATAAAGCAAGATTCATTTTCTTGTGGTGTTAATAATGTGGATGTTGTTTTGTTTTTGTTTTGTTTTTTTTTTTTTGGGGGGGGGGGGCTGGAAAACTGTACAATCAGTTTCAACTGCAACCTGTTACTATGTCATGGGAGATACATTATAATTACAAGCTATGAAGCTGTGGAATATGGCCAAATGCTGTTGACAAAATGAAATGAAACTATGGAATAAACAGCATACATACTTTGGTCTGAACTGTCCTTCAGCTGAAGTTTGAGAGACATTTTGGTCTGACTTTGTCCATAATGGCAACACAAAGCAAACAACCTCAATTATACAACAAAAATGACTATAAAACCTCAAATATTTATCTGAATCCACAAAAACCTGTCACAAATCTGAAAATACAAGCAAAAAAAACAAACTGTAATCTTACACATAGAGAACTATAAAATAGGCATTCTGGCTCACCCACCTCCGCCAGCTCCAACCGGCTCAAGCCGGTTTCGCTGTTGCTCCGCCGGCTTACCCAGAATGCCTATTTTATAGTTCTCTTATAGTAAACACTTTACAAACATACATAATGTGTAGGATTATCTGTTTTTAACACTAATTTAGAAAACTTTTGAGACTTAAGTTTTTGCTTAATCCTTCGTTTTTCTTGATCGTTTTCAATAACATCATTTTCACGCATACATTCATCAAATGCATCCTTATCTTTCATGTGAAATAAAACCACTGTCTTTAATTGTTCTCTAAAGTCTTTTAAAACTGAGTTATATTTCTGACATAAAATCCACACACTTATCCCAGCATGTCTTCCACTGAAAGCCAGTTTCTGCCGAACAGTCATCTATAATAAATAGTGTCTGCGTTCCCCCAAACAGTCTGTACTACCAGTCGGTTGACTGTCAGCTTTTTTGCAAGGCCAAGACAACACAATTATAACGACGCAGTAAGTCAGCAGGCCGAGCGTCCTGTTTACAAACTGTGTGCCTCCCTATCAATAAAACACGCCTCGCGCGCCTACTGCGTTTCTTTTCTCACCGGGCTCGCGGCGCGCTTTGTCACAAATGTTCTTGAACATTCTCGAATGGGAAGCCACCACTTCGCCGTTTTCAGTGTGCGTGTCGGTTTGTTGGTGTGTGGGGTTTACGACTTAACACAGACAAGAGGCCTTTGTTTACACAGAACACAGCACACAGTCAGTTAGTTGACAATGTACATACCTTCTTCACATCCAGTCAGCTGCCACACCGGCGTGGGTTTTTAGAGCAGCATGTATCTTTGGCGTCAACGCGATGGCTTGTGTAATAGAAATTGTCAGATTTGCGAGTTCCGGATATTTTTCAAAGAGTTCTGTCGTCTTTCTTAGTTTATTAATCCAACGAAGGGAGTACTTCAAATGACTACACATTTTTACTACACTATTTTACACACACACACACACACAGCAGCGCGCACACAACAGCAATGTTTAAAGTGTTGAGTCAGTCAGGGAAGGTCGGTCAACTATTCACCAAATGATAGGTCTGTCCGCACAGCGGGCGTGCGCTAACACGTTCTTTGCTATAGCGTGAGCTGCCTCTTTCTCTGTTCTTCATCGCGCTTAACTAGTAGTTGCAGGCCAGCCCGACACTGCTCAGCGCTCAGGCACATCCTGTTCAGTCACAAAGCAAGTGGCTGACATATCAAATGACAAGTGGTCCTACCAGTTCCACTTTTCACCCCAAGTCCTTAATTAAGTCACCCCAAGTCCTTAATTAAGTCACCCCAAGTCCTTAATTAAGTCACCCCAAGTCCTTAATTAAGTTCTTAATTAAGTCACCCCAAGTCCTTAATTAAGTTTCCCCAAGTCCTTAATTAAGTCACCCCAAGTTCTTAATCAAGTTACCCCAAATTCTTAATCTAGTTCTTAATCAAGTTACTTTAAGTTTTTAATCAAGTTACCTCAAGTTCTTATCAAGTTCTTATTTAAGTTTTCATCAAGTCGTCATGAAGTCGTTATCAAGTTCTTATTCAAGTCACTTATAATTATTTATTAAGTTCTTGAAATATTACTGCATATCAAATGGATCAAAATGATCTTTTGTTGTTGGCGGTTCTGGTATTCTTTTTTGTTCAGATTTTGTATTTAGTGGCTGTGATTTTTTGGGCTGCTTTGGTTTTTGCTGTCTTTCTTTATATGTTTTATAAACGTAATAACCACCCCCACCAACAGCAATGACGCCAAAAATGCCAACTCTTTTAATCCAAATAATCCATGATGATGTTGCGGGACTTGAAACAACTTGTTCTTGTTGTGGCTCTGGCACAACTGGTGTTTTTTCATTATGAGTTATATGTTGTAACTCTAATTTTCTTTTTTTGTTCCACTCAGCTAATTTTTTTCCTGCTTCAACGCGTCCAGGATGCTTTTCACGGGTCACTTTCTCCATCAACGTTTTCTGCTCGGTCATTTTTAAGGGAAATAAAATCTATATGATTAAACGTAATTAACCCCATAATTACTGGCGACAATAATGTTCCAAATCTGTAATATAGATCACATCCTAGAGACTCTAATGACTTTGTTAAAACTGGATCCTGCGTTAAATCATACATAAAATCTTGTTCAGAATCAATGGGAGCAAATCTACTAACTAGTTTAGTGTACAAACTAAGAACCGTTTGCCCAACGCTTTTTACCATTCTTGACCCCAGTTGCGCTTCATACCTGTTGTGATACTTTACAATGTCTTGTGGCGACATTTGTTGAATCTGTTCTATGCTGAATTCATTTCCAAGGTACTGTTTTGTTTTTCCACATGCTGCTAAAGAATACAGCCTTTCCTTTTGACGCATAATAGCTTGGTCATCAACTTGATCATTTGTAAGTTCAGGAAGTAAATCATCGCAGTTCATGTTTTATTAATGAATAAATATTATTTTATTTTTTTAAAATGAGCACCGAAAAAACTATTACTAACCTTGTATACCATTCTGCTGTTATTGGAGGCCTAAGTGTAGGATACACAATGCTTGGTAAAAGCCTGTTAAAAATAAAACCAGCAGATCTTGGCAAACTAGACTTTGAAGACTCAGCAAAGCTGATAGCTGTTATTACAGCTTCATTTGCTACGAAAGATTTTCTAGTTAAGCAAGGAATAATTCCAGACAGTATCAATATGTAAAAAAATACATTTATAAAAATGGCTTCACTCGTAATGATGATTGGTGGCGCTGTGGTTAATGCGCTTGCTTTTAGCGGAAGTAATTACGCATTTAGTAAACTACAAAATAACAATGAGAGAAAAAGACATAACAGAGCTATGGAGCAACTAGCCGCTGCACAAGACACCTATGAAAAGCAGAGAATTGAGCAGTTAGATTTTATTAACGATGAACTGAAAGAACAGGGACATGCAGCTTACACATTTAAAGATGTTGATCAAGCAATAAAAGAATATTATCTTGTAACAGGCAAGCCAATCGAGACATTGCCTCCACCAAAATTTAGCGATTTTTATCAGCCATCAGAAAAACAAAAGATGCAAGAAATATTGTTTATTGCCTTTGGTATGACCGTTGTGTATTTTGTTGCACAAAGTATTGGCTGAATAAAAATGTACAAAATCTATTATTCTCCAAAAGGATATTGGAAGGGAATAACAGCAATTAAAAAGCTTAGCCAAGCAGCGGGAGTCAGTGAACAAACAGCAAAAGAATGGTTATCTAAACAAGCGATTTGGCAAATTTATTTACCAGCGCCTAAACGAATACAAAGACCACACTTTGTCAACACAATACCGAACGACACCCATCAAATGGATCTTCTATATTTACCCCATGATACGATTAGACGAAAAAGATTTAAGTACGCACTTACAGTCATTGATATAGCTTCAAGATACAAAGATGCTGAACCATTAACACAAAAGAGTGCTTCTGCTGTTGCTGTCGCTTTACAACTGATATATCAACGAGGCCCGTTAACTTATCCTCGCATGATTCAAGTCGATGATGGAAAAGAATTTAAAGGTCAAGTAAATCAATTATTGTTAAAACATAGAGTTACCATTAAAAGAGGCATTCCAGGAGTTCACAGATCACAGGGTTTGGTTGAAAACTTTAACAAACAGTTATCTGAAAGACTTTTCTCCTACCAGTATCACAGAGAGCTGATTGACAATTCTCGCAACACAGAATGGGTTAGAAGGCTGCCCTCAGTTTTGCGCGCAATGAATAATGAAGAATTTAAAGGTCTAAAACCAGTACAAGCAATCAGAAAACAAACAATAAATGTTGTTGAAGGAGAGTCTTCATCAAGCAAACTATTACCATTTGGTTTGAAAGTGAGATACCTTTATTCGCCGGGAGAAGCGGAAGGGGACACTCGCATCAGGGCAACAGATCCAGTTTGGAGTGTTGATCCATATGAGATAAAAAAAATTGTGAAAATGAATCCGCCCGTGTATTATTTACGAGAAACTGACACAACAAAACGACCAGCCCCCCGAAGATCTTTTGTGAAGGAAGAACTGCAGATAATCCCTCCAGACACAGTTCCAGTCGCTTAGTTAATTTAGGCAAATACATTTCTGAGTTAAAATGGAAGCTCAAAAAAAATTATTTGCGTATAGATTTATTATTAAAACAATGATAAAGAATAAACTACCCATTGATCCTAATATTTATGAAAAAATCAAAAATCTTAAAACAACAACCACAAATAATCCAGCTATACTGGATAAAGAAATTACTGAGTATCTAATTGCGCTTGACCAAATGTCCTCCAATGACCAATTGCATATGAAAACTCTGGATTAACAAATACTCTTTTTGTGTTAGTGCGGTCAAGAGACCGTTTTGTTACAACTGTTGTGTTAATCTCATGCAGATTAGATCGCAGCTTGTAATTGTCATGATGAAAAGTCTTTTTATTGAACAATGCTTCTTTATAGTTGTCATGGGATATGTTTGATTGCACAACACTACGAGATATTCCCTTTGCTTTTTTAACAACTTTTTTTTGGCTTGAAAGACTGTACATTTTCGACCTCAAACCAACAAACTCCTTGATCACCCCTCCAGATAATTCATCCTTCATCTTACCTAAAACCTTCTTATTAATATCTGAATGCAAAGGTGAATCTTTAGGATAATCAGATGTGTCGTACCATCCAGCATGCTCTTTTGCTACTTCTAATTCCATGTCTTTGTAAAAATCTTCAGTAGGGATGTTGATTACAAAGGAATCTGTATCTGTGTACAGAACTCTGGACTCTGGATACAAGGGTTTAAAGTAGTCGTAAAGAAATTCTAACATCAAAAGCTTTGATAATTCTAAAACAGTAAACCCAATAAAAACAGGTTTGTCCAATTTGACTTTCTTTTTTTTCATCATTATTCCAAAAAGCTGATCATGAAATCTTCTAAAGTCTTGGTAGTTGGGTTTTGACACCAGCTTAATTGCTTCGTTCTCTCTAGTAACCAATCTTACATCTTTGCGCTTGTGCGGGTTTTCCATAGTCTTTCCAAAACAGCTGTTGTTCATCAACTTGAAAAAGTCTTTTTCTGAAGCATCTGCGGATTTAGTTCTGAGATCAGTGTTCTTCATTATGTATGGTTTCATGAACTGTTCTTGATCAAAAGCAATTATACGATGAACAGCTGCCAACTTTAAACCATGTCTTAAATAAAATTGAAGAAGTCTGTAATGACAGACATAATTTTTTTTGCCTCGAAGATTAGGCACAAGTTTAGGTGGTTCTGTTTTTGCCATCTTTAGACTTTCTGCTGCTAATGGATAGTCATTATGGTAATCATGGAGTTCCTGAGGATATTCTAAGTCAACTTCTAGAATGTATCCACACTGTTGATCTGGCGTCAAACTGCCCAACCACTTTAATGCTTTTTGAATATTATCCGTATCTGTGTACATTTTAAAGTTGCGTAATGGAAGTGATTGCGCCATTGCCCATCCATACAGATTGTTTGCATCTAAATACATGAGATAGTTAGACTTCCTACTTGGATCATAGTCGTCCAAGTATTTGTTGTTTGCTTTACAGTAATGGTGCGACGCCATACTGATTCCCCCACGCAATCCGTTTTCAATCATCTGAAGCATTGGCAGGTTAGACAATAAATCAATTTGTACTCCAGTAAATTTTAAGAAAGCGTCCCAGCTCATCCCGGGCGCAGAAATGTAATGCGCAGGATCCAGGCTGTAATGTTTCATGCAGGTCTTCCTATAATTTTCAAAGACGTCCGCCAACAAACAGGTATCCGCCATTAAATAGGAATCATGATAGTCTCCCATCGTTTTACACTCTAACTTCTGCCACGCATCTTGAGCATGCTGGTAATCAGAATCACTGATGTCCTTTCCTCTAAGACTAGAAAAGAACGCGCCTTTAGGCGGAAGTGTATCTTCGTCAAACCTTTCCCAACTGTTCATGTACTCATAAGGGTAAACGCCCTTTCTAACAAGAGTTGGGTCAAAATATTCTTCTGTTATTGGGCAGGACTTTAAGGACATAGCCAGTGACTCTAATGAACCCATCATGTGTTGCATAGAGTCGTAGAAAGATAAATTATTTAAAGTGAAACACATGTACTTTTCTGATGACTGTGCAATGCATGACACCCTGAAGTCGCTGGTTACTGCTTGCATTATAAGGTGAGAGTCGTAACCTCGCAAGTTGTGAAAGAATATAGGCAGCTTCCATGTCTTTGGTTCAAACTTTAGTTGAAGATTGCATTTGTTATGTGCTGCTCCTCTAAACTTTCCGCTGATGTGATCATGGTCTCTTACTGTTGGATTCTCTGCGGAGAGGCCTAAACCACAAATCCAACAGTGAGTGGCTGAGTCATACTGTTGTTGGTCTTCAGGCGTCATTATGATTTCAGATAAGTTTAGATTATTAGAACAGGCATTACGCACTTGCTGCATGCGTTTTAAGAAGTATTTTGCAGCATTTGGTCCTCTGTATAATTCTGGCTTTGAATGGGCGCCATCCGACCTAACAATGATGAAGGCAAATGAGCAAATCTGATGATTACTCATTAAGACTGTTTTAGGAAGTTTCTGTGGGGTTGGTCCTTCATAAGGAACAATGAGTGATTCGAAGTCTGCGTAAACAACATATGGACTAGTTTGCAACCGTTTCCAGTTCTTAAAACTAACTTTACTGCCTTCTCCGGGCGTAATTAGTTCTGTATCACAGTCAACTGGGCTAATACAATGTTTTATATGTTCGCTCGCAGCTTGAACGAACGGAATTCTTGTTAAACATTTTCTACAGAATTCTTGTTTGCTATGTTGTTTTGTAGTATGCACTAGTAATCTACTCATTGTGCGTATTAGAGTGTAGTGCAACCCATTAAGGCTTTGCATCAGGAGTAAGTCTACATGAGTTTTGGTTGGTTCGCCTATTGTTGGACTGTTCTTTGACACTCTAATTGGCAGAAGGTTGGTTTCTTCAGACCATGTGTAGACATTAACAGTTATTGATGGATTTTGTTTTTCAAACTGATCAATTTTGTCTACAGCCATAGGAAATTCAAGACCGTTAAAGTTAAGATCATTGGCCCACTGTAAATAGTTAGATACTCTCTCTGCATTTTTGGCAACGTGATGCAGCCTAGCAAGAACGCACCACATAAAACATTTGTCGTCTGAATTTTTTATGTTCAAAACTGCTTTCTTTGCAACTAATGTTGGAGGCAGTGGAATGTAAGACTTGCCTACAATCGGCTCATACTTAGCCTGTCTTAATCTGATGTCTAGGACTTCACCCTCTGACCAACCAGAGCCTCTCATTTTAGCTGCTTCAGAGGCTTCATTAAACTGTGTAAGAAGTTGATCTGCCCAACCGGGTGTTAAGTCATTATGAGAAAGAATAGTCTGTTGTTTAGTCGAGACCCAGACTTCTAGATTTTCTTCGTTTATTGTTATATAGTCGATTAAAACAACTAACCTTACTTTAACTGGAGGGTTTATTGTTAGTTTACTTGGAACTTGAGAAATAGCATGTACAACGCTTGCCTGTACGTTTGTTGGATCAATAAATTCTAAAACGACCTCATTTAAAGCTTTTGACAAACGCTCTTCCTCGAGCATTGCTTCAAACAATTCATCTGAACCTTCATATATCTTATCCATGCTGAGTTTCTTTTCTAACTCAAAATATTTATTTAAATTAAAAAAAAAAATACTTAATCAGAATCAATATCAACGGTCTTTTTGTGCTTGGACTCATAAACTAAAGTATAAACGCCCTTTGGTGTTGTTAATGTGAGCTGTTTAGAACAGAGTTTAATGTTTCGTTTACTTTTTTTAAACATTCCTTTTTTATCTGGTCGGTGTCTGGCTGTTGAGAAAAAGTTGCCCTTGCCTTTTTTTGAAGATCAAACTTTTGTCTTTTGTAGTCCTCAAAATCAGCCTGTAGGCGACTAAATTCTTCATCCGTGATGTTCGAGTCGGCAAGTGCTTTATTTATTGTCAGTTTGAAGGAACTAAGTTTAGCTGTTATTAGTTGAACCATAGCTGTGTGCTTTTGGAGTTTAGCTTTTATTTTTTTGCTGACAGCACCTGCAGCTAATGAACACAGGCCAAGAGTTAAAGACAAACCACCTAGAGGTAAAGCTGCCGGCGCACCTACGCCTGTTGCTAAGAGACCTACACTTGTTCCTGCTGATAGAGCACTAGCGGTCGATGCTCCAGTATTAACATACGTAACAGCATTAAAGACAGCAGAATACCTTCGTTTGGTTTTACTGTATTTTGAAAGGTCCTGCTCTAGTTGGGTTTGCATTTGTGTTATGTTTGTTAATCTGAAAGTTTTTATGTCTACAGCAACAGAGTTCTCTTCTTTGGGCACTTTTGGATAAACCTGAACAGACATGCTTTTTTAAAAAATAAAAATAATTTAGTATTGGATATCTTTTAATCTGTTATCTTTAATATTCAGCTGCGCATCATATATTAAAAACAAATATACATTAAGTGGTTTATCACTCTCTTTTTCTTTATCAATTTGAATGTTTATTACGTCTTTAACTGTTCTCCCACTCCCATGCAACTGATTATCCTCTGTCGTCCTTAGGTCAATCCATAAACCGTATTTCGTTGTTAAATAATCATCAAGTCTAACACTGTGAAGGTGTAGATCTTTAGACACAAGGTCTACTGTTGGACTTCTAGACCTCCCGCCTCCAAACAATTTTCTTATTTTATCAAAATGATGATAAGGTTTAAGCCCGCTACCGTAGACTTGGTTAGGACTACCCTCAATTGAACATTGTACTTTCGTTATTTTAGGATTGATAAACTTTTCACTTTGTCTTTTGAATGGTTCTTCATCTTCACACAGCAATAAAATACCTTTAAGGGATCTTGCTGCGGCACTAAAACTAAAATTCCATATAGTGTCTGCCCTGCTTTTAGGATATTTAGTATGATGAATCACTCTTTCGTAATATATTGCTAATCCTGACTGATATTGTTGCTCAATCAGCCTTGCTAAGTTAGGGTTGCTAACAATGTCAAACTCTAACGAGATGTCGAAAATACTGTACTTGGAATCAGTGTCTGTAGATTTAATGACACGTTTGTATTCATTAAAAGTTAGTTCATATGACAATCTGTCTTTTAATGCTCCTTGAAAGTATGGCGCATGCGCGCTTAATAACTCAAAATCCAAGGGGATGGAAAAGCGATTTCCATACGCAAAATTTACAGCTTCGGGCTTGTTACCGTCTTTAGCATCTTCGGCGTCTATTCTGTGTTTTAGTGCTTCATCACTTTCGATTCCTTGAAACGCGAGGTCAGCCCTTTCATTCGCGGTTAGCCATAGATCACAATAGATTAGAAATATGTCTGCATTGTGTAAAGAAAATATTTCTTGCCCCTCAAGTTTTATAGAAATTTTCTTAACGATTGCCCGTCCCAGATTCTGGACTACTGTCCTGTTTGGGTCTGTTGCTGAATCAAGTTCTATTTTGAAAGTAAGCCGTGCAGATCCCGGCACAATCACTTCATCTGCTCCTAGGTCTGGAAATTTGACAGTAAGAATTTGATCTGAATCAATAGTAGATGGATTATCTGGAACAATAATATTCTGTTTATTTCCCTTCACGCCAAAGGGCTCTTTCAGTCTTCTATGCGGGTCAAGAATCGAACCATATGCTTGTGACATTTTTTTTATAAAACAAAATAAAAAGTTAATTATTTAAAAACATGGCAGAAGAAGATTATGATGTTTTTGATCCTGGAGACGACATGAGTGAAATGACTCCTTTGACACATCCATTACAATCATTGCGGCGTGAATTAACAGAAAGTAAGGTCAAATCATTTTATCAAAGTTTAGGCCAAGAACCTCCTGATTTTATAGACCCTAATGATTTTGAAACAAAAGATGACCATTTGTTTGTGAAAAACGAGCAAGGACAACTTGTTCAGCTTACAACTAAACCAGACCCATCAAAGTTTTTAGCAAAGACTACAATTAGACAAAGGCTCAGTGTGAGCGATCAAAATCGCCTTGGCATTGCTAAACCGCGAAGATTAGACAGTGAGGCAGTTGCTAAACTTCAAAACACACTACAGGAACTCCCAACAGATAACCAAATGCAAAACATGGAACTTAAAGATTTAAGCCCAACAGCAGAAACCAGTTTTTCAGAAGAAACAGTATTAAAAACTATGCACGATCCGCCGCTACCTATGAGAGAAATAACGGCCCTTGATCATGCTTTGAAAAGCATCAGAGGCGAATTAACAAACAATTTAGCAAAACTGGGTGAACTAGATGAGCATATAAAAAGAGAAAAAGAAAAACTAGTTGAGGCTGATGACCACAACTTAGGACCTGGTGTTAAAGAAAGAATAACACAAAGACTAAAAGATCTTGAACAAGAGAGATCAGCAAGACTAGAAGTGTTGTCTAATAACCGAGAACAATTACGAACTCAAGTGAGCAGAATAAGAGAAACTATCCAAAGAATTTTATATGAAGACACAACGTTAGCAGAACGAATAAGAACACTGTTTAGAGAGCAAGGTGTCACATTAGCAAGTGTTATAACAGCCTTAGGATTTGCAATAAGTACACTGGTGTTGGCTATTACAGGCGGTGGTGGTGGGGGAGCAGTGCCACCAGGCCCGCCAACTCCGTCGTCAGATAAATCATGGGTAAAAAAACAACTCGATCACCTTGCAAACTTACTAAAAAAATTAGCCAGTAAAGCAATAGATTCTTTGCCTAGTATAATAGGAGGGATCGTTAGCTGGCTTTTGTCTGCCGCAAGTAAAGTAGTTGGCTTTATGGCTGAGCACTTATGGGCATTAGTTGTCTTAATAGTTGGGTTACTCTTTAGTAAGATAAAGACCAAGTAATCCTAGGGCAGTTAATCCAATAACAAGTGCCGTCTTTTCATATTCATGGTCATCACGAACAAAGTCCGTGTCTTCAATGGCCTTTGGGCTTTGGGCCTTGGGGATTGGATGACTTAATCTTGGGGGGCCATCTTGTTTTTTTATTGTTTGTAATATTACTGGCTCAGAATTTATGTCGTTTTGTCCAACCTTCTGTTCATTTCCTGCAACAAGGATTTCATTGTTGTAGTTTATTATTGTTCCTACCTGGAGCCTGAGGTCAGAAGGTAGCATGTATAAACCAGTGCCGACAGCAAAGTCTACTTTCGATCTTGCAAATTGTAAAACATTTTGGTACCTTTTAATACTTGAAGGCAAATCAATTGCAGAATTAATGGCGTCCTCTAAATTTGCTAAATACTGTTTTTGGGCATCAAAGCCAGTAGAAGGATCAGTTATGTTTGATCTCGTTTGTGCTTGCGAACCTAGCAAACACCAAACATAAGTACGAATGGAGTCGTTTATTCGTTCTATTCCCGCTTTTGTTAGACCCTTAGAAGTATCCAAAATAAATGTTGTCCATGCTGTTTTATGCTCTTGCTCTATGGACCCGAGGTGAACAGTTGTGCCTGAAGAGAAAGATGTGTAAGGAGGATTCCAATCATAGTTATACTTTCTGTGCACGCCCCAAAAATAAAGGGTGCCTAAACCATGATTAAGATCCAACTTTTGTCTAAAGTCTGTCTTTGGGTCAATATCAAATTCGTTACAGATCCTTTCAAAAGCCTTGTAATCTATTCTGTTGCTGAATGGATTAAACGTTTTGTCATTTGGTAATGGTGCTTGCAGTTCAGATAAAATACGTCTGAAGGTGTAATAAAAATGAAATCTATACACTGACCTCACCAAAGGATCAGGATGATTTAAATGATCAGCATACGACACTCCACACCCAGTTGATGCGCAAAACACAGCAAAGTTTAACTGGTTCTGATAAAACTGCATCGGATGACTGAACCACACTTTCGCGATGTGGTCTTTTTTAATAGGAGGGTTAAGATATCTGTTCAATGGAGTACTAACCTTTACTTGAAAGGCGTCAGTCTGAGTCACAGAAATGTCGAGGGTATCAGTTGTTATATCTTTAGGACTGTAGTGAGGTCCAACAGAATATTTTGCATTAGTATATTTGAAAGCACTCATTTTTAAATTTGTTTTAAAAATGTTTGTAACAATAACAACTCAAGACAGTCCTTCGTTTTTAGAATATGCTATTGATAATAACTGCGGAACCCAAAGGGTTGCCCTCCATGAAATTTTTTACAAAGTCGTATGGTTTAATATAAGTGAAACCAAGAAAAATAATAAGGTTCAAAAATTTTATAATTGAGGCTTAGCTAGCCAGTTAACCATACCTGATGGTTATTACGGGTTTTGCTCGCTAAAAGAAGCAATGAGTAACTTCGACATTACTCTCAAACTTAACAATGCAAATTTGAAAATAATGTTGACATTCAAACCTGAAGAAGAAGAAGTACGTTACTATTTTGATGGAGAGCTAGCTAAAATGTTAGGCTTTGCAACTGGCGATAAAGCCATTTATGGTTTTATAGTTACATCAGACGAAACTACTTATGAGGGAGAATATCCGCTCGATCTTGCATTACATTCATTACTCTATGTTCATTTGGACGAGCTGAGCACTGATGAAAACTTATATGATGGAAGGCCCTCAACTGTTTTAAGAGCTCTTCCATCAGGGAAAGCTGCATATTGCGATTATGAAATTATACAATTCCCTAATTTACAGTTTAAAAGATTAGCTTGTGGGAGGGTCAGATCATTTAATATAAAGATCACAGATAAAACAGGGAAAGTCGTGAAATGTGATAACCTGCACATTGTTTTAGAAATAAAATAATACGTTGTACTAAAACATGTCGCGTGGACCAGAAGAATCAGGAGTTACATTAGCGCCTGAGAGGTGTGTAACTTTAGAATTAAAAGACCTTGCAGACGTTGAGGACTTTGAACAGAACAGTGAGATAGGCACTTTGTATGGTTTTGAGTACACTAAAGATGGTTATTATAAACGCAAAGAGGTTAGCGACAGCAAAAGGTTTCCTAAACTAGAACAACTACGCAATGTAGAAGCAAATAATGCGGGTCAGTATGAATATAAAATAGTTCGAAAAACTGACAGCAAATGGCACTTAGAACCATATTTAGAATGGGACATAAAATTTGAATTCTTAAGCCCATTTACATTTTTTGACCGTCAAAAAAGTTTCAGAAAAGCATTGAACTCTGGCCCTTTACATGTAAGTCTTATGCCAGAGGACAACAGTCGGAAAGAGATTGAAATAAAGCCGTTTGGGGACAAACAGTACATCCTCCACAGAAGAGAATCGGTTTTAAAGAAAGCTTCTACAAAATTACAGTTCATTCCACGCACAAAATTAGGAGACACGTTCACAATGATATTTAAAATTTCTGTCTTAAAAGATGAGGTGAGAAATGGAGCTCTGGGCGTCAGTGACAATCTTATGAAAGGAATTCTTATTAGCTGGCAAAACTTAGACGTTGACAAACTTAAAGTTACTGTCGTTGTTCTTTACAATGGCGAGGATATTAAGGTCATAACAACAAGCAACAAAATTGATATTAGTTTAAATAGAAACGATCTTACAGAACTGAACTGGATTAATCTTACACATTTGGGCCTTATAGGGTTTTATTATACTGAACAAGTTTTGACAGAGAGTATGATAAAAACAATAACTGGATTAGATTAAATTCTGTTTTAAAACTATGGAGCAGACAACTTTGGTGTCAATGCCGATGTTAAACTTTATGACAAAAACCCCTCATTGTTCATTGATTTGTGGACAGACTGGTTGTGGAAAAACAATATTTGTCCTCGACCTATTACAAACAGTTTATAGTTATAATTTTGATCATATTGTAATTTTCTGTCCAACACTCAAATGGAACAAAGCATATCACGACAGAAGGTTTATATGGACAGATGATGAAATCTATTTAGTTGACCCTAGCAATAAACTGAGTGAGTGTTTAGAACATTTTTTTAAACTGTTTGAGGGAACGCAGACATTATTTATTATAGATGATTGTTCGGCAGAAAAGGATATAGTCAAAAAAAGAAACACTTTATCAAAACTAGCTTTCAGTGGAAGACATGCTGGGATAAGTGTGTGGATTTTATGTCAAAAATATAACTCAGTTTTAAAAGACTTTAGAGAACAATTAAAGACTGTAGTTTTATTTCACATGAAAGACAGAGACGCATTTGATGAATGTATGCGTGAAAATGATGTTATTGAAAACGATCAAGAAAAACGAAGGATTAAGCAAAAACTTAAGTCTCAAAAGTTTTCTAAATTAGTGTTAAAAACAGATAATCCTACACATTATGTATGTTTGTAAAGTGTTTACTATTAGAGAACTATAAAATAGGCACTCTGGGTAAGCCGGCGGAGCAACAGCGAAACCGGCTTCAGCCGGTTGGAGCTGGCGGAGGTGGGTGAGCCAGAGTGCCTATTTTATAGTTCTCTCACATGTACAATTTGTTCTCAAATGCCTTTCAAACCCCCCACCCCCATCCCATCCTCCTCCTTCCCCCAGCAGTGGAAACATCACCATCAATTGTGTCCTTAAATGGCGCATCTGGACGGATATGCAGCCCAGGAGATGGCAGCACAACAGCATGCGTTGTAAGATCCACAGACCAAGGCAACCCAGCAGTTCAGGCCAAGGAGTAGTCAGAACAGCGTGCTGACCTTTGACTTGGCTTGCTCTGCTGTCACCTGACATGTTGGTGCAGTTTCCAAACTTAGCAATGCTGGTACAACATTGTTCACCATCCCATGTCTGGCATTCTGTGTGAGAAGCGCTTCTATGGGTTTCGCAATGCTGGCACAAACCGCCTGCCATCCAATCCACCCCCCACCCCCACCCCAATTCCATCGTCCCATGTGAGAAAGGTTTCAAAGTTCAAAATCAGACCAAGACTCAAGTCCACAACCTGAGAAGAGATCTGATATATGACTCATGACTACTATCAGTTGTATTCATGCTCACACACAACCACGCGCTGGTGACCTACTCGTTTTTGAGTGAACCAGCTTTTTAGGAAGAAGAAGAAGAAGAACCAAACACACCCTCATCTGTATAAAATCATACAAGTATGATTGAAAAAGGAAATTAGAATTAATAAATGCCACAATTAGTAGTGTTTTCACGAACACCACCACCACCACCAACAACAACACACACACACACACACAAGTACCATTGTGAACAAAATCATAGGATGATTACTAACAGATAAAGAACACAATATCCTGTTCTGGTTCCCACATCCAAGAAGATCGTCTCCATCTGGATCAATCCTGCGTCTTTCTTTACATAATGCAAGGTATTATCACTTCACAAAATAATTGCAGACCTTGATTTCTTTAAGGGAGAAATGCCAACATTATTCCTGGGAAAGAAAGGCGTGGTTTGCAATATTATGCCATCATTTACGTACACAACATTAGGGCATTTTGTGGCATACAAAAATTTTTTTTTTTCGCTTACAAAGACAAATTCCATAGAACAGCTAAAATCACAGACTGAATAACCTGTGTACCAGCAAACTCCTCAGGGTATCATCTGCGACAATGTGCAAGACAACTATTCTGCCTTTGTGCGTATATCTTCACCCGCAGCCGGGTGACAAGTTCTGCTGGTGATGGGTGATCCGTTGGGAGATCCATTAGCGATGTCCTTTCTCTTCCCGCTATTCAGCCTGTTGGAGCGGCGCTTGATGTAGGCATGGATGTAGAAGTTGCCGAAGAGGATGAGCATGACAACCATGTAACCAGCAAGGAGGTTCTGGCCCCAGCGGGGAAAGTCGCAGCCCTCACGTATAGAGTTCACCGTGTGGGTGAAGGTCACACAGAACTGCAGCTGCACACAGAGCGTCACGCCTGACAACAATTAATCTCCAGGGAGGCCAGAAGGTCAAGAGGGAGGGGGAGGGGGTGTTACTGTGACTGGGGTCTCTGACGGGAGGCCAGAAGGTCAAGAGGGAGGGGGAAGGGGGTGTTACTGTGACTGGGGTCCCTGGTGGGGTGCAGGGGCAATGCCCTGCTGAACGTCTGAGGAGCCAAGTCCACCAGCTGAAGAAAAATACTTCAAGTCTACTAACTGTAGCAAATCGCAATGTTTGAAAGCCTAACATGGAATTTTGGGATAAAATCACCTACCTGACACGAACCATCTGATTTAGCCATAGAAAACATCGTCCCACTAGGTCTAGTCAAAAATGCAGCAATAAGCTTCTTGCATTTTCTAGAGCAGCTTAATTGGTCAAAGCTGGGCCATATGACCGGACCAATAAGACACCAAAAATAGAAGGGGCGTAAAAAGCCTAAATAGGCTAAGTTGTTTTAATACAATGCCCCCATCCTGATCCTGATCCTGAAAAAAAAGTTTACACAATCCATTCAAGGGTCACTGTTGACATCAGTGCAAAGCAGAAGTGGTTTGTTATTGCTGTTTTGTTTTTTTTTACATGAAAAAGCACAATTATCCACTTTTATGTAGTTTTCACATCCTTATCCCACCACCTCAGTAGCAGAGAGACCATTACTAAGATCAAACTGCATCTGATTCAATTACTGCACTATGAAGGGACCATTCCCAAGATCACACTGCCTTCAAATCAGTAATATACAGATCATCCCTACGGTGAAAATACTTTCAATTCAATCATTCATAGACTATTCCTAACATCAAACTGCCTTCAATTCAGCTTTGAAGAGACCATTCCTAAGATCAAACTGCCTTCAATTCAGCTTTGAAGAGACCATTCCTAAGATCAAACTGCCTTCAATTCAGCTTTGAAGAGACTATTCCTAAGATCAAACTGCATTCAATTCCGTGATAATGGCACGCAGTATCAGCGCTAGCACAGTGGAATCAATCAAGGCCAAAATCAACAAACACACGGATATGGTTGGTGCCCCATTGGTCTCACTGACACTGTACTCTACCACTGCCAGACAATACCGTGGCTACCTCCAGAATCCATCCTCAAGGGGCACAAAGTGGCAGAAGCACGGTTACTGACCATGCTTGAGGACTCCAAAGACAAAGCTGTCAAATCTGTCTAGGTCAAGCTAAAGACTGGCAGAAAATGGAAAGTTCAGGAGGCTGTGGACATGGCCAAGGAAAACCTCAAGACCAGGGATATAACAGCTCACATACAGACCAACAGACAGGGGCCGGGGTCAACAGAAAAGAAATGGTGGTCAAAGGCAACAGGGAAAGCACAGAGAGAAATGGTCAGCAGAGGAGCTGAAGAAAGAAGAGGATGCAAAAACAAAAAAAACAAAAACAAAATCCAGAAGGCAGTCCAGCAAAGACAGTGGACTGTGTGGAAAAAACACTCCAAGGAGGTCTCCACTGGAATGACAGATGGCCACAGTGGACTGTGTGGGAAAACACACTCCAAGGAGGTCTCCACTGGAATGATATATGGCCACAGTGGACTGCGTGGGAAAACACACTGTAAGGAGGTCTCCACTGGAATGACATATGGCCACAGTGGACTGTGTGGGAAAACACACTCCAAGGAGGTCTCCACTGGAATGACATATGGCCACAGTGGACTGTGTGGGAAAACACACTCCTAGGAGGTCTCCACTGGAATGATATATGGCCACAGTGGACTGCGTGGGAAAACACACTGCAAGGAGGTCTCCACTGGAATGACATATGGCCACAGTGGACTGTGCGGGAAAACACACTCCTAAGAGGTCTCTACTGGAATGATATATGGCCACATTGGACTGTGTGGGAAAACACACTCCAAGAAGGTCTCCACTGGAATGACAGATGGCCACAGTGGACTGTGTGGGAAAACACTGCAAGGAGGTCTCCACTGGAATGACAGATGGCCACAGTGGACTGTGTGGGAAAACACACTCCAAGGAGGTCTCCACTGGAATGACATATGGCCACAGTGGATGTGTGGGAAAACACTCCAAGGAGGTCTCCACTGGAATGACAGATGGCCACAGTGGACTGTGCGGGAAAACACTCCAAGGAGGTCTCCACTGGAATGACAGATGGCCACAGTGGACTGTGTGGGAAAACACACTCCAAGGAGGTCTCCACTGGAATGACATATGGCCACAGTGGACTGTGTGGGAAAACACACTGCAAGGAGGTCTCCACTGGAATGACATATGGCCACAGTGGACTGTGTGGGAAAACACACTGCAAGGAGGTCTCCACTGGAATGACATATGGCCACAGTGGACTGTGTGGGAAAACACACTCCAAGGAGGTCTCCACTGGAATGACATATGGCCACAGTGGACTGTGTGGGAAAACACACTGCAAGGAGGTCTCCACTGGAATGACATATGGCCACAGTGGACTGTGTGGGAAAACACACTCCAAGGAGGTCTCCACTGGAATGACATATGGCCACAGTGGACTGTGTGGGAAAACACACTCCTAGGAGGTTTCCACTGGAATGACATATGGCCACAGTGGACTGCGTGGGAAAACACACTCCTACGAGGTCTCCACTGGAATGACATATGGCCACAGTGGACTGTGTGGGAAAACACACTCCTAGGAGGTCTCCACTGGAATGACATATGGCACACGGCAGCTTTATCCTCAGATTGGTGTATGACCTCTTGCCCTCGAATTCAAACCTGGTCAAATAGGGGCATGCTGATGATCCTAGGGTCCACTCTGTCATGGCAAACAAACAGCGGAACCTGTCCTGAGTTCATGAAAAGCAGCGCTAACCCAGGGAAGGTACACATGGATCAACAGTCAAGTGCTTGAGGAGATCTTACATGCAGTAAGCACTGTCAGAGGAAGAGTACACCACCAGAAGTTCTACATGACAGGTGGCCACGAATCATGGTCTGGAACAGATGTGATATCAAGAGCATGGAAGTAGAGTTTACTGGATGGAGTGGATGACTGGGAATGCATAGCAGACCTTCAAGAATGGGAGAACCATCCAGATATCATCAGGAGGACATTAAAGACTGGATATTGTTCTCCACTCAGGTTCATCAACACAAATGATTCGGACTGATCTCCAGCCACATCACAGCAGAATGGAGCAGGCTCACATCTACAGGACTGATGAGTTTGCCAGTCTAGCCAGCAGTTTGAGGGACTCTACTTCCAGGCTCAAGTGCTCGCCATGGAGGTTGAAGCAAGCGGACTTGTAGGCTCATCAGCCTACGATCTCATGAAATAGCTACCGATTTCTAGGAAGAGAACCAGATCCCTGAAAGCAATGGCAGAGGCAGCTGAAAAGAATTCCGATGGATCTGGTTGAGAAGGAACAGAAGTGAACTTCATGATGCTTAAATTTCACAACTTAGAACAGGTGTGTTCGATCAAGATGTGGGTAAGACACCTGACTAAAAATGCATGTCTTGAGAAGCTCACCCATCCAAAAGTTACAGGTTCGAATCCCAGCAACCCCTGAAAAAAGGGGGAAAAAAGGTGGCAGCAGAAGGGCATCTGGTAGTCATGACCTGGATGCAGCCTGGCCCTTTTAGAGTGTGAGGAGTTCAGAGCCAAAATATTTGTCTTAAGGGGGTTACTTCCCTGAAGATCGGCTGTCAAGCTCTCCCTAGAGTGTCTTCTTTTCACATGGAGCTGGTCATGTACCATTTCCACCATCATACACAAACACATATGCATTCTTAACAAAAACATATCGTCTCTTTCTCCCTTCTTCCCTCCCTCCCTCTCTCTCCCTGCCTTCCTTTTCTCTGTAGATCCTTCTCAGCAAGACAGTGGTGAGGAGTGTTAACATACCAGCTGGAACCTGGTGATGTAGCGTTTCCACCAGAGCTGTCCCTTGAGGGAGGGGATGGCTGACAGGCCGTAGTATGCGTACATCACCACGTGCACCAGACAGTTCATGCAGGCACCAAACCAGGCTGCCAACAATCACACACCTTCATCACAGACCGTAGTATGCGTACATCACCACGTGCACCAGACAGTTCATGCAGGCACCAAACCAGGCTGCCAACAATCACACATCTACATCACAGGCCGTAGTATGCATACATCACCACGTGCACCAGACAGTTCATGCAGGCACCAAACCAGGCTGCCAACAATCACACACCTTCATCACAGGCCGTAGCAGACATCATTACCACATGCACCATGTAGCTCAAGCAAGCACCAATCGCCAACATTCACACATCTTTGTCACATGCTACAGGAAACATACACCACCATGTGCACCACACAGTTCATGCCGGCACCAATTGCCAACAATTACACATCTTCGTCACACACCACAGTTGACATATAGCGCTATGTGTACAAGACAGTTCAAGCAGGCACCAACTGCCAACATTCACACATCTTCATCACACGCCACAGCAGACATACATCACCGCATGTACCATATATGTTCATGCAGGCAATAAACCAGGCTGCCAACAATCACACATTTTCATCACAGACTGTAGTTGGCACACATCGCAACCTGTACTAGACAGTCCATGCTGGCACCAAACCAAGCGGTCAACAAGAACTCTCATTAAAGGCTGTTATAGTCGTAAGCCTACATCACCATGTGCACTAGAAATTTCATGCAGGAACCAAACCAGGTCTCCAACAATCATCTTCATCACAGGCTGTAGAGGGCATACATCACTATGTACACTGGAAATTTGATGCAGGAACCAAACCAGGTAGCCAACAACCATCTTCATCACAGGTTGTAGAGGCCATACATCACTATGTGCTCTAGAAACTTCTTACAGACACTTAATCAGGCTGCCAAACACCATCAGCATAGTGAGGACAAGCCTTTCCTTTTCTGTATCAAGGACATACATGTAGCATCCACTTGTGTAACTGCTGGACCACTGGGGTGGGAGTGGAGTAAAGGATAGCAATGGTGACTTGAACACAATCTACAACCTGTCTGTGATGAACAAGATGCATATTCATCTTTTTACTGCATCCCTTGAAAAGTTTATGAAGTTTGTACAAATACATACACATATTCTTTCAACAAGCCTAACGTCAGCTACCTGGCGGTGGAATAGCTCAGTTGGTTATGTAAACCTGGAACTTGTGGGGTTCTGGGATCCAGTCTCTCCCTGGCCGTTTCAGTACAGTGAGACTTTTCCTTCAAAACTAACATTGGCACTGACTGCATTTCCTGAAAAAGTCCTTTGAATGTGACTAGAAATTGAGGTTCCGTATGCAATGCTCACAAAACAACTTGCACATGGTTAAACTCCCATCACCAACTTTTGGAGGAGAAGGCCAGTTTGACTGTTGGTATAAATGACAAGTTAACATACATCCTGCGTGAAAAGTCCAAGGAAAGACAAAAAAAGAGGCTGAGTGATTGATACAGACTCAATGACACAGAAAACAACTGAATGTAGTACCAGCAGGCAGCTCTTTAGTTGGCTCTACCCAGGTAGGCAGCCGATTATGCATTGTGCACTGTAAAGTAGAAAGAAACTCGTGGAGAGCGTGGCAGCAGAGAGTCCTCAGAAGAGAAGCCCCCTTCAAGCAAGTGTTTCGGCCCTTATCTCCTGACACTCTTGGGGGGTTGGGCCACACCCGGTTCATGACTCCGGATGTCCCTCTGCTGCCCCTTTTTTTTTTTTTTTCCCATCTTGGGACGAGCCATGGCTGGGATTCGAACCCATGACCCTCTGGACATGCTCATTTTCCACTTAATGACTCGCGCTTTAACCACTGAGCCACAGGGACACCTGATATTTGTAGGGAAATTAAGCCTTATGAAGTTCACTTTTGTTCCTCCTTGACCAGATCCAGCTTGAACACCTCTCTGCCGCTTCTGCCATTGCTTTCAGGGCTCTGGTTTTTTCCTTCCCTGCAACTGAGAGCTGTTTCATGAGGCTGTATGCAGACGTTCCTACAAACCCCCTAGCTCCAATTTCTGCAGTGAGGACTTTGACATGATAGCCTTCTCTCCTCAGGCTGTTTGCCAGATCAGCATACTTTTCAGTCTTGTAGATTTGAGCTGCCTCCATTCTGTTCTCATATGGCACCGTGAGCTCGATCATGATCAGCTGCTTGGTTGACTTAGAGTGGACTACTATGTCTGGTCTCATGCCACTCTTGCTGATGATCTCTGGGTGACTCTTCCATTCTGGGAGGTCTGCAGTGCACTCCCAGTCATCTGCCCCGTCCAGCAGACCCTGCCTGCATGTTTCGAGTGGCACTGTTGTTCTTGGCCATGATTTGCTGCCTCCTGCCGTGAAGAATGTTGCGGGTGCTTTTGGAGTCCTGATTTTCCCTTTTGTGGTGTTGGTACTAGCCCAGACTACTTGTACAATTTCTTTGAGCACTTGGTTGTGCCTCCATGTGTACCTTCCTTGAGCCAGGGCTACTTTACATGAGCTTAGGACATGCTCCACTGTTTGTTTTTCATGGCAGAGGGGGCATGCAGGATCGTCTGTTTTCCCCCACTTCACCAGGTTTGCATTTGAGGGCAGAAGGTCATATGCAGATCTGAGAATGAAGCTGATCCTGAGAGGGGCCATGTGCCAAATGTCATTCCAAGTGAGACTTCTTTGGAGTGCATTCTCCCACGTTGTCCATTGCCCTTGCTGGCTCTGCTGGACTGCTTTTTGGAGTCTTTTTTGGTCTTCTTCTTTTCTCATCTCCTGAATCATCATGTCTTTTTGGCTTTTCCTTTGGCCTTTGACCACCATTCAGTTTTGGTCACCCCCAGTCCTTGTCTGTTGGTCTGTGTGTGTCCTGTTATTTCTCTGATCTTGAGACTTTCTTTTGCAGAATCCATCGCCTCTTGAACTTTCCATTTTCTGCCTGTCTTCAGCTGGGGCTTGATTGCTTCTACCACCTTGTCTCCTGAGTCCTCCAGCATGCTTTAAGTCTGATCTTCCCTGCTTTGTATTCCTCCAGGATGGATTTCAGGGGTAGTTTCAGCTTTGCTTGGCGACAGTACAGCGCTATGTCAGTCAGACAGGGTGGGACACCAAGCCATTGATTATGCATTGTGCACTGTAAAGTACTTAGAGCTTGGTTTCTACCAGGAATCAGTGCTACATAAGTACTCTAAATCATAGTAATAATAATAATGTATGATAATAATAATGATGATAATGATAATAGTTCATAAAGATACCTACACATTCCACCAGGTATAAACATCATGGTCCACCACCAGATGTTGAGCATGGAGGCATGGTGAAACACATGCAGGAAGGTGATCTGCTCGTTCTTCTTGCGCACAATCATCAGCACGGTGTCCATCAACTCAATGGCTTTGGAGAAGAAGTACCACCACAGCACATTGGCCACCTGCACACATATCGCAACAGCATCGCTGCCACTTCTTGCTTGCATCCAGTCGTATGTTGATTCAGGACTGACTTATCTTTTGGATAGTTATGACATATGTTCTGACAAGAAAGGACAATTTATTTTGGCATGTTTTTACC
>CM065719.1:88376303-88378803 GCA_033310375.1 Conus canariensis
ATGCTGCCCGTCTCATCTTCCGCACTTCTAAATATAACCATGTTACTCCATTGCTCCGCTCTCTCCACTGGCTCCCTGTTCAGCTAAGAATATCCTACAAGATTGCTCTCTCTGCTTCAAATCTATCGAGTCTTCCTTTTCCTGAGTATCTCACCCACCTGTTACATCTTTACACCCCATCTCTAGCTTTACGTTCCTCATGTGACACTCGTATCTACAGTATCCCCACTGTTCGCACTAAACCTTGGTCAACGTTCCTTTGCCTATCAAGCTCCAACTACCTGGAATCAATTGCCTCGCTCTTCAGAAAACCACCCTCACTGCCCACATTAGCGCCTTCTCAAAACTCATCTGTTTCCTAGGTAACTTCGTCTTCCCTGTGACCCGACGTTTGCAATGTGTGATGCGGTTCTGCTTTGTGTGCGTTCGTGTCTGTGTGAGTGTGTGTTTGCGTGTATGCATGCTTGTGAGTTTGTGTCCTTGCTTTGGATTTTGATGCCTTTTTCTCATGTATGATTGTTATATATTGTGTGATTTGATGTCTGTTGTGATATTGTAAACGCCTAGGGCATTTCAATTGATTAGGCGTCATAAATGTTCATAATAATAATAATAATAATAATTTCGATGTCCTCTCCACGTCTGTGGCCTTGGTTTGGTTCCGTCGGGGTCCCGGTATCGGCGAGTCCATGGGGGCTGTCGTTGGACGGACGTGGTGGCGCCCTCCGGAGGGAGAGAGAGCTCACTCACGCCGGCTCCGCGACCAAGCAATTATTGTCGTCAGTAGGAGGCTTAGTAGGTTGTGTCCTGCGTATGTTAGATCAGAACAGGCGCCACTGAACACCACCGAAGTGAATCGGCAGCAGTGCAGTGTCTCCTCCGTGGGTTGCCTCTTAACGACTTGACATTGACTGCTCCCTTGGATTGCTGGTGCCGGGCCGACCGGGCTGTGGACGGGGTGTCGGAATGAGCGGCGTGGGTACACTGCCTCTGAGGTGGCGCAGAGGTTGGGACAGAAAGAAAAAAAAAAACCAAAAAAAAAACCCATATCATTACTCCTGGTCAGATACCAGTATTTCGAAACCTGATTGTTTCTCCTCAGTGACCTCGGAAAGTTCTAACTTGACTCCTCTGCCTTTAAGTTTGTTTTACACACACACACACAATATATATATATATTATATATTGCTGAACAATTAAGTAGTGGGGGAAAACAAGTGCAGGCTAACAATTCTTCGGTCATTATAATAATGACTTCGCAAAGATTTGAACTTTTTGAGAAAGAAAAAAAAATGAAGATGAAGAAAATGGGGGAAATATATTATAAATATGAGAAACCCTTCACTAGCTGCCTGAGGGAACCATCGTGATCCCTTCTGAGGCAGATCTATTTGTATTGCCTGCTCCTAGGCCTTTCGTCCGCTGGATCGGACTCATCAGGGAGACACGGCTGATTGTGTCTGCACTCCTGGTGTCAAATAGAAACACACCACAGTCCATAATTCTGTGGTGTTCTCACCACCAAGGGTTAAAAAAAAGAATCCAACAGCACCCCAAAGCAGCCAGCGAAGGATAGTAAAATGGAATAAAACGAAAGTGTGGAGAGGAAAAAAGTTGCTGAAAAACTAAAAGCATTATGCAAACAGTATAAAATGTAGGGGACAATCTTTGAGCCTATGCCTGAGGATCCATTCAAGGATACAAGGGAGATCAAAAGATATGGAACAGTCTGAGTGGTCAGCTCTGCTGTTCAATAACTCAAGCAATGTCAGTGGCTAAGAATTGTGCAGGACAACCTTTACTTGGATCTCCTAAGAGATGCAATCTCCCACTGATTGACCAAACAATATAATGCTGAACAATTAAGTAGTGGGGGAAAACAAGTGCAGGCTAACAATTCTTCGGTCATTTTAATAATGACTTCGCAAAGATTTGAACTTTTGAGAAAGAAAAAAAAAAATGAAGATGAAGAATATATATTATTATATATATATACAAATAGAGAGAGAGGTAGGTGTGTGTGTGTGTGTGTGTGTGTGTGTGTGTGTGTGTGTGTGTGTGTGTGTGTGTGTGTGTGTGTGTGTGTGTGTGGCATTTGCTGAGGAAACAGTGCACAAATTCAAACAAGGACTTAAGAAGTCTCACAACAGTGAGTGTAACGGGCAGGCAACTGTTGTACTGTCTCACAACAGTGAGTGTAAAGGGCAGGCAACTGTTGCACTGAATGCTTCCGTTCAAACCGTAAATTGCAATGAAGAAATTGCACAATGAACCTTCTCTGGGTGGTGATCAAAACAAAATGAATGTTCTCTGTCAGAGACCCTTAAGGAAACGTAGTCCATGACCATGGTCTGTAGTGACTAATTCCTGGACGGGAGGGGGGGGGGGGGGGAGTAAAGTGGAGGAAAATTGTCATGGTGATTTCTCTGACTGCTGATGTTGTCGGTGTTGGTAGAGGCAGTGGTCTTTTGGTGAAACAGGGTAGTTTAGAGTCTGTCAT
>CM065719.1:88381303-88383803 GCA_033310375.1 Conus canariensis
TTTTATGTAATGCCGTATCATTTGTTTCTTTCTCAGTCTGTTAATTAATGTTATGTGTATGTGATGTATAATGTTCATGTTGTCAGACCTGTTTGGCTTATTTACTTTCATTGACTCAAAGTGTTGATGTGTGTTCTCTTTCTACAGTATGCTGTACACCTACGACCTCGTTTATTTGATTTCATCTGTTACATGTTTATTTCAAAGCGCAGTTAGCTCCTCTCATTGAGTGAGGAACTGTGCTGTATAAGTTCCCACAATATCAGCAGCAGCAGCAGCAGCATCACCACCATCACCATCATTTTTGTTATCATTGTTTTGATGTGTTGTCATCATTATTATAGTAGAAAGAAACTCGTGGAGAGCGTGGCAGCAGAGAGTCCTCAGAAGAGAAGCCCCCTTCAAGCAAGTGTTTCGGCCCTTATCTCCTGACACTCTAGGGGGGTTGGGCCACACCCGGTTCATGACTCCGGATGTCCCTCTGCTGCCCCTTTTTTTCCCATCTTGGGACGAGCCATGGCTGGGATTCGAACCCATGACCCTCTGGACATGCTCATTTTCCACTTAATGACTCGCGCTTTAACCACTGAGCCACAGGGACACCTGATATTTGTAGGGAAATTAAGCCTTATGAAGTTCACTTTTGTTCCTCCTTGACCAGATCCAGCTTGAACACCTCTCTGCCGCTTCTGCCATTGCTTTCAGGGCTCTGGTTTTTTCCTTCCCTGCAACTGAGAGCTGTTTCATGAGGCTGTATGCAGACGTTCCTACAAACCCCCTAGCTCCAATTTCTGCAGTGAGGACTTTGACCTGATAGCCTTCTCTCCTCAGGCTGTTTGCCAGATCAGCATACTTTTCAGTCTTGTAGATTTGAGCTGCCTCCATTCTGTTCTCATATGGCACCGTGAGCTCGATCATGATCAGCTGCTTGGTTGACTTAGAGTGGACTACTATGTCTGGTCTCATGCCACTCTTGCTGATGATCTCTGGGTGACTCTTCCATTCTGGGAGGTCTGCAGTGCACTCCCAGTCATCTGCCCCGTCCAGCAGACTCTGCCTGCATGTTTCGAGTGGCACTGTTGTTCTTGGCCATGATTTGCTGCCTCCTGCCGTGAAGAATGTTGCGGGTGCTTTTGGAGTCCTGATTTTCCCTTTTGTGGTGTTGGTACTAGCCCAGACTACTTGTACAATTTCTTTGAGCACTTGGTTGTGCCTCCATGTGTACCTTCCTTGAGCCAGGGCTACTTTACATGAGCTTAGGACATGCTCCACTGTTTGTTTTTCATGGCAGAGGGGGCATGCAGGATCGTCTGTTTTCCCCCACTTCACCAGGTTTGCATTTGAGGGCAGAAGGTCATATGCAGATCTGAGAATGAAGCTGATCCTGAGAGGGGCCATGTGCCAAATGTCATTCCAAGTGAGACTTCTTTGGAGTGCATTCTCCCACGTTGTCCTTTGCCCTTGCTGGCTCTGCTGGACTGCTTTTTGGAGTCTTTTTTGGTCTTCTTCTTTTCTCATCTCCTGAATCATCATGTCTCTTTTGGCTTTTCCTTTGGCCTTTGACCACCATTCAGTTTTGGTCACCCCCAGTCCCTGTCTGTTGGTCTGTGTGTGTCCTGTTATTTCTCTGATCTTGAGACTTTCTTTTGCAGAATCCATCGCCTCTTGAACTTTCCATTTTCTGCCTGTCTTCAGCTGGGGCTTAATTGCTTCTACCACCTTGTCTCCTGAGTCCTCCAGCATGCTTTGAAGTCTGATCTTCCCTGCTTTGTATTCCTCCAGGATGGATTTCAGGGGTAGTTTCAGCTTTGCTTGGCGACAGTACAGCGCTATGTCAGTCAGACAGGGTGGGACACCAAGCCATTTCCTTGTGAACTTGTTGATTTTGGCTTCCATTGCCTCCACTATGCTGGTGCAGATGTCGTATATCATCAGAGGCCATAGCAGCTTTGGTATCAGCATGAACTGCAGACACCAGACCTTGTATTTGCCAGGGAGTCCACACTGGTCAATGGTCTCCAAGCCTTCCTCCGCCATCTGCTTGGTTTCTTTTGCTCTTTGTGTGTCTTTCAGCGTATCATCATACCATCTTCCAAGGCTCTTGACTGGTTCTTCTGTGACTGTTGGAATGGCCTGGTTGGCAACACTGAAGACCACAGATCCGGCCACTTTTCCTTTCCTCAGTGAGAGACTCCGTGATTTCTTTGGCTTGAACTTCATTCTGGATGAGGCAACTATGTCGTCCAGCCTCTCCAGCACATGACGTGTCTCGTCTTCTCTGGATGAAATCACTGTAGTGTCATCCATGAAGGCCTTGAGAGGAGGCATCTTGTATCCATCGCCAAGGTCTGTTTGTCTCGCGTTGTTTGTTGCTGCTTTCAAGATGAGTTCCATTGCCAGCACGAACAGTATTGGGGAAATTGCACAGCCCATTGCAATACCCACTTCCAAGTTGATCCAGTCTGTTGTGTACTCCTTGGTAGAGAACCGCATTAAGAAG
>CM065719.1:88388803-88404715 GCA_033310375.1 Conus canariensis
CAGACTGGAATTATGTGATAAATATTGTCTTTCGTTCAATATGTGATTTTGGCCGGAAGGATATCAGAAATGTTAGTTTCATTTTTCCTTGTTGCTTCACAGACACGAGACGGATCGTGGAACGCATGAGCGTGCGAACGGCTAAACATTTAGACCGCGGAGTGTGGAATTCCTGCCGTATGTGGTTCCGTTCTCGTTGTGTCCTTGTCTGTCTGTGTGACAGACATGTGGATGAATTCTAATTGTGTTTTTTTCATTGGAGCTTTTGTTGGCTAAGGAAATTATCCTTAGTACAGGTCAAGTAAAAGCAAAGGGGAAAGAAGTTATTCTAGTTCATTTGCCCTTTTGTAGTGACAGACATTGTTGACCTAATTTACGGTATTGTGACCCTTCACACTGTGACGCACTGCCGGACCCACTGTTGCCACACAATGACTACAACAAGGACTATAGGGTGGTGACTTCTTATCTGGAGACTGATCTCCGCCGTAGGGCGGGATTTTTCGCCCTTTTTCTTCAGCTGCAGCTCCGGTCTTGGGCTGGCTGGGCGACCAGCATCCACGGACCCTGCAGTCATCCTTCGCCCAGGCACCAGTCGTTATTCAGACCTGAGGACTGGTGGTGCGGACTGGTGGTGGTGAACCTTGTCTCCTTCACTGAGACATCTGCTTCACCTCGGACTGGAAGACCAGCCCACTACGAACGTCACCCCTCTACAAGATCCACCTCCCTCTGCGAACCTCCTCGGCTCATGGACTCGAGTTGAGTTTTCCATCTCGTGTAGTGTGGACGTGGGTCTGGCGTGCGTGTGCGTGGGTTTAAAGCCTGTCACTGATTCGTTTTTTTGTTTTGTTTTTGTTTTTTTTTTGTTTTTTTTAAATTTATTTTAACTCTAGCTGCGTAGGTCCCGTTGGATGTACCATTGTTTCTAGAGCTGTCTTTCTTCTGTCATTCTGCTGGATGTCCTTGTAGCGGGTTAGCGGGTTAGGTTGGGACAGTAGCGGGATCCCGGGATATTTGGGAGTTTTTTTTTTGTTTTTTTTTTGTGGTCTATTCAATTTACTTTGTCCCCTAAGTCCGTCAGTTCTGAATAGTGCCTTTCTCTTCTATGCCCCATTTTTCTTTTCCTCTCTGGGCTATCTTTTCTCTTCTTTGTTAGGATCCATACCCCATCTGGAGTGCTAGTGCGAGTGAATGATTGTAATGTGAATAAAAGTATTGTCGAAACTTCTTCCTCTTGTGGTCTGGTGGTGTGAGGGATTGAGTGATCGCTCCGTTTCTGCCACTGCACATTACCTGTATAAGAACCCCCCCCCCCCCCCCCCCCCCCCCCATGTCAGGTGTACTCCCACTTGACAACGTCCATTATTATCATTACTATCATTGTTATTAGTATTATTACTATTGGATTATAGCGCGTATGTGGGGAACAATTCTGGATCCATGGATGGATCAAGGCTGTGTCTACATCATTGATATCATTTTTAGTGATTTCCCCATGAGCATGGGCGCTTTGAAGTTGCTATTAATAGCTGACATATTTACATTTTCATGTGATAAAAATGTAAGCACTTCTGGGGTTTTTTCCCTACCTATTTAAAATAAAAAGTCCACCCAAAGTAACTCCAGTTGATTTCAACTTTTACCTCCCCTTACAAAAAAAAGTGCAACATTCATACACTGATTCCAAGGGAGGATCCTTCGACCTTGATGGAGGTCTGAGATATCCTCAGGCGCCGTATTGATTCTCTCTTTATTCTAACAGCCATTGACCACATGGAGGTCTGAGGTCTCCTCAGGCGCCGTATTGGTTCTCTTTTATTCTAACCAACCATTGACCACATGGAGGTCTGAGGTCTCCTCAGGCGCCGTATTGGTTCTCTCTTTATCCTAACCAGCCATTGACCACATGGAGGTCTGAGGTCTCCTCAGGCGCCGTATTGGTTCTCTCTTTATCCTAACCAGCCATTGACCACATGGAGGTCTGAGGTCTCCTCAGGCGCCGTATTGATTCTCTTATACGAATTTATGAAACAACATTGTTGTCACTTTGTTGTAGCAGCCATGACTTCATCACGCACGCTGGGTGCACTGTTGCTGCTGCTGCTGCTGGTGATGGTGGTAGTGGTGGGAGTGGGAGCACAAGGCACCAACAGCAACCAGACGGAGGCTGAAGAATTCCTGGACATGTACACCTCACAGGCACAGGTCGTCTTCTACGAGTCCAGCGAAAAGTACTGGATATATCAAACCAACATTACTGTGGAAAATCAGCAAGCAGCCGTAAGTCTTCTATATATACACAGGCACACATGCGCACGCGCACGCACACACGCACATACGCGCGCGCACACACACACACACACACGCACACACGCACACACAGCGCGCGCGCGCACACGCACACGCACACGCACACATGCCACATGCACACACACCGCGCGCGCGTGCGCGCACACACACACACGCACACGCACACATGCACACACACACGCGCGCGCGCGCGCAAAGTTCAAAGTATATATTTCAGCACCATGTCGAGACACTGCGGATAACAAATTCACTTGCGCAAATATAAACACAAAACGGCGAACAGGAAAAATACACAACCGATATGAACTAAACCAAACTATGAACGGACATATCTAGACAATCTTTTGCAGCGTTACACACGTAGCTACTTTCAACACAACAGAATTGTTACCATTCGACCATTGACGTTTCTGTTGCCTTTTCCGGAGTTGATTTTTGTCTTTTGATTTGGCTAATTGCCTTTGTCCACCCTCAATGTTAAATGGCTGTATATACCACCTACGATTCTGTGGCATTCTCACAACCAAGAGCACGAAAAAATCCCTAAAGCCGTTCTGCAGTGCCAGCAGCAGCACCAGCAGCACCAGCAGCAGCACCAGCAGCAGCAGTAATAGTAGTGGTGGTAGTAGTAGTAATAGTAGTAATTATAGGGCTAGCAATGGTAGAAGCAGCAGCAGTAGCAGTAGTGGTAGTAGTGGTAGTAGTAGCAATAGTAGTAATAATAGGGCTAGCAATGGTAGAAGTAGTAGCAGCAGCAGCAGTGCTAGTAGTGGTAGTAGTAGTAATAGTAGTAATAATAGGGCTAGCAATGGTAGAAGCAGCAGCAGTAGCAGCAGCGGCAGCAACAGCAGTAGTAGTTGTAGTAGTAGTAGCAGCAGCAGTAGTAGTAATAGTAATAGTAGACGTAGTGGTGGCAAGTCAAAATTATCTTAGGTTGAATTGAAATTATTGTAGGTTGAAGAATACGCTGTTCAGGGTGCTGTTTTTTGTTGTTGTTGTTTTTTGTTTGTTCGTTTGTTTTGTTTTTGTTTTTTTTTTGTTTTTTTTACATCCTGCCCTCATTTAAAAAAAAAACAAACAAACGCAGCATACAATCACAATCACAAACAACGTTTTGAAAAGCACTTGATTTTTACCATACAAATACATAACTCTTACACCACATAGGAAACAATAATATTTGTGCTGTCCCATCTTCTGTGCCACCTCAGTGGCACTGCACCCACGCCGCTCATTCCGACACCCCGTCCACAGCCACACCCACGCCGCTTTCCCACACCCCGTCCACAGCCACACCCACGCCGCTCATTCCGACCCCCCGTCCACAGCCACACCCACGCCGCTCATTCCGACCCCCCATCCACAGCCAACCACGCCGCTCATTCCGACCCCCCGTCCACAGCCACACCCACGCCGCTCATTCCGACACCCCGTCCACAGCCACAGCCACGCCGCTGATTCCCACACCCCGTCCACAGCCACACCCACGCCGCTCATTCCGACCCCCCGTCCACAGCCAGAGCCACGCCGCTCATTCTGACCCCCCGTCCACAGCCCAGAGCCACGCCGCTCATTCCGACCCCCCCCCCCCCCCCCCCCCCACCCCGTCCACAGCCACCCACGCCGCTCATTCCCACACCCCGTCCACAGCCACACCCACGCCGCTCATTCCGACACCCCGTCCACAGCCACACCCACGCCGCTCATCACGACACCCACCGTCATCACACCCGTCCACAGCACACCACGCCGCTCATTCCGACACCCTATCCACAATCCACCCACGCGCTCATTACAACACCCCGTCCACAGCCACCACATCGCTCATAACACCCGTCCACAGCCACACCCACGCTGCTCATTGCGACACCCTGTCCACAGCCACACCCACGCCGCTCATTCCAGACCCCCGTCCACAGCCACACCCACGCTGCTCATTCCAACACCCGTCCACAGCCACAGCCACGCCGCTCATTCCAACACCCGTCCACAGCCCGCCACGCCGCTCATTCCTACACCCTGTCCACATCCACACCCACGCCCTCATTCCGACCCCCCGTCCACAGCCACACCCACGCGCTCATCCTATACCCGTCCACAGCCACCCCACACGTTCGTTCCGACACCACAGCCCGGCCCATCCTGCCACAGCCCCGGCATCGGCAATCATCAGGGAGCAGTCAATGTCAAGTCGTCAAGAGGCAACCCACCGGAGGGGACGCTGCACTGCTGCCGAGTCACCTCGATGGTGTTCAGTAGTGCCTTATTCTGATCCAAAATACGCAGGACACCACCTACTAAGCCTCCTACTGACGACAATAATTGCTTTGTCGCGGAGCCGGCGTGAGTGAGGGCTCCACCACGTCCGTCCAACCGACAGCCCCCATGAATTTGCCGGTACCGGTGTCCCCGACGGAATCAAATCAAGGCCAGAGACTCGGAGAGGACATCGAAACTGAGGTCACCATGAGACCAGGGCATGAAGGGCCGCAGGATTTAAGACTATTTTTTTAATGCTGATCGATGAGAATGAGGATGGTGAAGATGATGCTATGGATTTCCATTCCAGTCTAAGACTGCATGACAGGGCTGTACTCTACGCTTATGTTCATAATGTATCACGGCATCAACCAGGCCCAAGAGATAAGACACCTGCAGTGTTGGTCAGGAAATTTGAGCAACACTCTGAGGCGCATCCATTTAGCGGATAAAACTCGACTGTGTGGTCCCAGTCTTCCCAACTGGCACGTAGCAAACTCAGCTCTGGGTAGGAGCCGGTTGGGGCAGAAAAATCCAGCGACGCTAACCACTTCTCCACGGCGGCTGGTAATAGTAAAAATAATCAATTCAAATTGAGAGACAGTGAGAAAGAGAGAGAGAATGACAATGACAATGACAATGCTTTATTGACAATAGTTAAACAACCCTTATGCCAAGGGAGTGCATGCGTAATTTCCACTTAGTGTTGCCAAACTCTGCCAACAATAGAAATGTGAGTCAAAAATAAGCGTGCACACAGAAAACAGCTGAACAGTATTACTAACTAGAAAATGAAGACCATTCATCAAACAATATTCTCATCACAATAAACAACTTGGTGCATAATCATGATCTACAAACGCAGCCTACATATTAAGTTTTTTTTTCTCTCTAAATCGAAAAGTTTCCGTCACAAACTTAGCAAATGAGTTTACACTGTCTACATTTTCAGAGGACAAAATACCAAAGAGAATTTGAGTTTGACCGAAAAAGGACTTAAAGGCAGAACAATCATTTCTAAATTTATTAGAGAGGAGAGAGAGAGAGAGAGAGAGAGAGAGAGAGAGAAGAGAGAGAAGAGGATCGCATGATGAAAATGATCTTTAGTTGTATAGTTTCAATCAGATGCTTTTTTTTAAATGCCTCCAAGATATTTGAGCAAAGACACTTTCCGACTCGGGTTATTCATGTTTCTGTATGTTCTGACTCAAGAGTCTAATGAAAATTTACCTTAAGGGAAATTTTCGGCCAGCTACTGCTGATCTTCATCAGCCCCGACTGACTGTTAGTTGTGGTGGGTGTTGGTGTTCTCCGAGTTGTCCTCACTGGTGGTGTGATAGGTGTTCAGCACATTCTTGTAAATGGGGGGGGGGGGAGGTCATAGCCACAGTCTCTGTTCAAGCTTGGTTTTCTCTCCCTGATTTCTATTGCTTCTTTCACTTTCCTTTTTTGTGAACTGTGATTCAGCTGCAATGATGGTGGCTTGAAACTTGTTGGTATGGTGGGTTGTTCTGCATATTGTGAACATCTGACAACAGCAACCACCATACCAACAAGTTCCAAGCCACCATCATTGCAGCTGAATCACAGTTCACAAAAAAGGAAAGTGAAAGAAGCAATAGAAATCAGGGAGAGAAAACCAAGCTTGAACAGAGACTGTGGCTATGACCTCCCCCCCCCCCCCCCCCCCCCCCCCCATTTTACAAGAGTTGCTGAACACCTATACACCACCAGTGAGGACAACTCAGAACACCAACACCCACCACAACTACCAGTCAGTCGGGGCTGATGAAGACCAGCAGTAGCTGGCCGAAAATTTCCCCTAAGGTAAATTTTTATTAAACTCTTGAGTCAGAACACACAGAAACACGCCTCCAAGATAGTTAGGCAACAGCAGCATGCGTAGCAACAGAAAGCAACACCAACATCAGCAGCAGAAAGAACGAAAATGAGTAAAGCTGCTTTTTGTTGGACAGGTACACAGCAGCCTAGTGACAACCTTGTGGGTTCAGAACATGTCACGCCTGGCTGCCCAGTTCAACGCCACGGACTTTCCGCCCTTGATGCAGCGCGAACTGGCTATCATCCAGAACATCGGCACGGCTGCTTTGAATGACACCAGCAAGCTGGAAAGGGTGAAGTATTGTTGACATGGGTGTTACTAGGTGACGGCATCAACATGGGTGTTAACAGGTGACAGGCATCAACATGGGTGTTAACAGGTGAGACATTGACATAGATGTAACCAGGTGACAGGTATTGACATGGATGTAACCAGGTGACAGGTACTGACATGGATGTAAACAGGTGACAGGTATTGACATGGATGTAACCAGGTGACAGTATTTACATGGATGTAACAGGTGACAGGTATTGACATGGATGTAACCAGGTGACAGATACTGAATGGATGTAACAGGTGACAGATATTGAGATGGATGTAACCAGGTGACAGGTATTAATGGTATGTAAACAGGTGACAGGTACTGACATGGATGTAACAGGTGACGGATATTGAATGGATGTAACCAGGTGACAGATATTGAGATGGATGTAACCAGGTGACAGGTACTGACATGGTTGTAAACAGGTGACAGGTACTGACATGGATGTAAACAGGTAACGAGGTATTGACATGGATGTAACCAGGTGACAGGTATTTATATGGATGTAAGCAGGTGACAGGTATTAACATGGATGTAACCAGGTGCAGATATTGAGATGGATGTAACAGGTGACAGGTACTGACATGGTTGTAAACAGGTGACAGGTATTGACATGGATGTGAGGTCACAGGTATTGACATGGATGTAACCAGGTGACAGGTACTGACATGGATGTAAGCAGGTGACAGGTACTGACATGGATGTAACCAAGTGACGGTATTGACATGGATGTAAGCAGGTGACAGGTACTGACATGGATGTAATAAGTGCAGGATGTACCAGGTACGTTGACATGGATGTTGAGAGATGAAATGTGGTTGACCTGGATGTGAACATGTGAGGGGTCCCCACATGGACGTTAACACGTGACAGCATTGACATGGATGTTATCCAGGTGACATGCATTGACGTAGGTGTTAACAGGTGTCGGGCGTTGACATTGCTGTAAACAGGTGACAGGTGTTGACATGGACATCAGCAGGTAACAAGTATCGACATGGGTGTTAACAGGTGCAGGTGCTGACGTGGACGTTAACAGGTGACAGGTTTTGACATAGGATGTAACTAGGTGACACTGTTTACGGTTGACAGGTAGTGACATGGGTGTTAACAGGAGAGGCAGATAGATATTGACATGGATAATATTTTTTTAGAAGAGAAATCATAACTATTCCGCCGGACAACAGGGATAAACATATTACAAGACAAAGCACTAACAATTCACACACACACACACACACACACACACACACACACACACACACACACACACACACACACACACACAATCAACTACAACAGAATGTTTAGTCAGTATTGCCTGTCTGTAAAGTGTCTTGGTGTCTTTGCCTTGCTTCCTCAGGTTTGAAGCCCTCGTGCATACCGTAGGTCTCCCACTGACTGTGGCTCTTTGCCAGTCTTCCCATTTCACTTCATCAATGGAGGGCTCTCATAGGGTGGTCTTGCACTAATGTATAACGCGCAGCGTGGGCGTTCCCTTTTTCTTCATCTATCTAATAGTTCACAACACAGACACAAACGCGCGCGCGCGGACACACACCACACACACACACCACACAGCACACGCACACACACACACACACACACTATTTATATAGAGAGACAGACACACAGACAGAGAAACAGAGAGGTTACAATGCAAATGCACAAAAGCAAACACATTTTCAGTGTCCATGTGTTTGCTTTTTTGAACTTATTAATATATGCGTCTTTGCGCGCGGGCCTGTGTGTGTGTGTGTGTGTGTGTGTGTGTGTGTGTGTGATGTGGATGTGTGATGTGGGGTGTGTGGATGTGTGGATGTGTGATGTGTGATGTGTGTGTGTGTGCATCGGGGTGTGTGTGTATGTGTGTGTGTTCTTGCATGCGTTGCGTGTGTATGTGTGCGTGCGTGCGTGTGTGTGCGTAAATGTGTGTGTGTGTGTGTGTGTGTGTGTGTGTGTGTGTATGTGTGTGGTGTGTGTGGTGCGTGTGTGTGCGTGCGCGCGCGCGCGCGCGCGCGGTGTGTGTGTGTGTGTGGTGTACCAACAGCTGAACGAGGTGGAGGTAGATATGTCCACAACGTACAGCACGGCGAAGGTGTGCCTAGAAGACGGCAACTGTCTCCCTCTGGGCCCAGGTGCTGATGGTTCCTCTCTCTCTCTCTCTCTCTCTCTCTCTCTCTCTCTCTCTCTCTCTCTCTCTCTCTCTCTCTCTCTCTCTCTGTTACTGGCAAAACTGGAATGGTGATGTTACAAAAAGTTGTAAAACTGTCACAGTTGCTGTCAACATGTCAATAAAAACGGACAGAAGTCTTAAACGATTTAAGGCAATTCTTTTCAGATTTTGTGTGTCTGACATTTCTATTCATCATAATTGCCATAAACGATCATGTGAAAGAATATGACTTGCCACTGACGATAATATTTTAAAAGGGGACAATAGTTCTTGTATTGTCTCGTGTTGAGAAGTCTTTGATTCCAGTTTGGTGGTGGTGGTGGGTGGTGGTGGTGGTGGTGGTGGTGGTGGTAGTGGTAGTAGTAGTGCTGTTGCTGTTGCTGTTGCTGTTGTTGTGGTAGTAGTAGTTGTTGTTGTTCTGCAGTGAGTATGCGCATGCTTGCCTGTTCAAATTAATTTTGTGGATTTATCGAGTGCAAGATCATGTTGAATTATTACATGAATACAAGGTTGTAGAATACTGATCCATCTTTATTTTCCATGTTGTATCCCTGTTCCATAACTTTTTGCTTACGAAGGTGTGATATCTTATTGATATCATTAAATGACAGCCAGCGTATCGAAAATCATTGTAGCCAGTGCGTGTGTGTGTGTGTGTGTGTGTGTGTGTGTGTGTGTGTGTGTGTGTGTGTGTGTGTGTGTGTGTGCACTCCATATTTCAGCATCGTCAAAGAACTTAGATGACAGAATTGACCAAATGATGAACACAATGTAAAGCCTGTCCATGCTTTTTTTCCTTCTTGGTATGGCATCTTCTGTATAAACAGAAATCAACAGCTTACACAGCGACGAACTGGATCACATAACCCAACAAATTAAAATTTTGTGGGTGCACGTTATGTAGTATCCGTCCTATTAGTATCCAGTTTCATAATTACCCTGCTGCACTCATGATGACCCGGGCCTGCATTAGAAGCAGGCCTACTAAAAATGCGTCTCTCATGATGACCCGGGCCTGCATTAGAAGCAGGCCTACTAAAAATGCGTCACTCATGATGACCCGGGCCTGCATTAGAAGCAGGCCTACTAAAAATGCGTCTCTCATGATGACCCGGGCCTGCATTAGCAGGCCTACTAAAAATGCGTCTGTGTGTTACAAAATGACGGTCCGGAGAAAAGCATGATTTATTGTTGTAATTGTTCATATGTCTAACACCAATAAACATCAACGCTTTTCAGTTCTCCCTTAACCACTTGGAACTGAATTTCATTTCACTATGGGGCTGTTAACGGATTTTGTTGATTGCTTCGTTCATATTCCATTCTTAAACACGTGAATATAGATCAAAGTAGTAATGGTAGTAAGTGTTGTTGTCGAGACTGACCATACACTGTGGCCTCATGGTGTGTGTACATCCGATGCATAGTGCTCCCAATATTAAGTTCAACAAACGCGTTACCGATAATCGAAAATAATCCACTTTTCTTTCAAAACGAAGTGACTGAGGGCGGAAAATGAAGCAAAATTTAGAAAGAAAAGGGGTTAGTCACCGACACAAACAAATTGTCCTGTGATCTCTTTGTGTCTGTGGCGGTAATAACCCCTTTTCTTCCTCATTTTTGTTATCCACTTTTGGCTTCCTACGTTGATTTGGTCAATTCTTCATTTACTTCGCATGGTCTCACTGACCGAATGTGTGTCCACAGACATCACGGAGTACTTCCAGACCTCACGAGACGAGAAGTTCCTGCGCCGCCTGTGGTCAGGTTGGCGTGATGCTAGCGGAAAGATGAAGCAGCTCTACTCCCAGTTTGTCTCCCTTAGCAACGAGGCCATACGGACGTTAGGTAACTGCTCACTTCGTTGGTAACAAATCAGATAGCTGACGTCCTCCTCCACCCCAGCCTAGTCCTCTTTCTCCACTGCTCTCCTCCACCCCAGCCTAGTCCTCTTTCTCCACTGCTCTCCTCCACCCCAGCCTAGTCCTCTTTCACCACTACTCTCCTCCACCCCAGCCTAGTCCTCTTTCTCCACTACTCTCCTCCACCCCCAGCCTAGTCCTCTTTCTCCACTACTCTCCTCCACCCCAGCCTAGTCCTCTTTCTCCACTGCTCTCCTCCACCCCAGCCTAGTCCTCTTTCACCACTACTCTCCTCCACCCCAGCCTAGTCCTCTTTCTCCACTACTCTCCTCCACCCCCAGCCTAGTCCTCTTTCTCCACTGCTCTCCTCCACCCCAGCCTCGTCCTCTTTCTCCACTGCTCTCCTCCACCCCAGCCTCGTCCTCTTTCTCCACTGCTCCCTTACCTTCTGGGTTGGAACGTTCGCTGAACACCAGCACATCTAACAATCAAAAAAGTCATGTAATCAGAATGCGTGCTCAGAGGCTCATACACACACACACACACACACACACACACACACACACACACACACACACGCCTCTTCCTCCTTGTCTGTTATACATGCATACGCACAGTTTCGATACTTACTCTTCTAAGTTTTCTTTTTCTTGATATACACACACTTTGAAACTCTCTGTCTCTGGAACACAAATAGTTGGTTGACTGCAGGACCTGGATCGATAAGACAACTTGCCTGGGGTATGGTAGCAGGTCCTTGAGGAAGAGGTGGATGAGGGCGCTTCGGTTTAAAACCTTCTTTGCTCAGAGGGACAAGTGGGAATGGGTGACAGTGGGCAGGGAGAAATGGGGAAGTGAGGAAGTGAGCACCGCCAAAAGGCTGAAAGTGAATACTGCTTGAAGATGAAAAGTGTTCAGCAAGGATTGAGGGGAAGGAAGGAGAGAGTTGGAAGGGATGAGGGGGGGGGGGTATAGGAGGGTGGGGAAGAAGAGAGAAATGGGCCAAGAGCAGAAGGACTGGGGGGGGGGGGGGGATAAAGTAATAAAAATAGTAATAATAATGTTAAGAGACAAAATCAAGATAAGTAAGAACAAAGGGCTGTTATAGAGGAAAGTCAGTGTTTGATATTGATTCCATTTGGGTGGATAGTGCCAAGTTTGTGAATAAGGAGGGACTCTTGTTCTTTACGTCTTATAGAGGAAGATGAATTTTGCCAGACTGCAGCAATCTGCATGTGGGAGAGGTTGTGGCCGGAAGAACAGAAATGGTTTGCAATTGGTGTATTGTAACCGAGACGGACTGCTCGTAGGTGTTCTGTGAAACGGTCGTTGAGGGTTCTGTAGGTTTCTCCAACATACAGGAGGCCACAGAAGGAGCAAGAAAGAATGTAAACTACATTGCGGGACTGACAAGTGAAAGGGTTGCGTATGGAAATTTTGCCTGAGGGGCCACAGATGGTTGTAGAAGAGTTTAGGTGAGGACAGGTTTTGCATTTGGGTTGCTTGCATGGAGAATTGCCAGGTGGTGAGACTGTGTTTGTGGACAATTTTGAATGCACAAGAAGATCTCTGAGGTTGGTGTCACGTTTGTAGGCAACTAGTGGAGGCTGGGTGAAAATGTGTTTCAGGGAAGGATCAGTCTGCAGAATGCGGTAGTTCTTCATAAGGATGTTTTTGATGGCGAGGTTGTGAGAATGGAAGGTGATAGCAAGAACAGGCCTGTCGTCTGATGAAGGAGTGATCTTTTGCTTAAGAGCAGTGTTTCTGGGAATTCTAGAGGCCCTTTGTAGGGCTTCTTTGCAAATGGGTTCAGGGTATCCACGTTCAAGGAAAAATGAGATCATCAGGGTAGATTGTTTGGCGAAATCGTCATCATCGCTGCAGATGCGTCGCAAACGAAGTAGTTGAGAGAAAGGAATGCTTGTTTTGGTGGAAGCAGGGTGACTGGAGGAGTACAGAAGGTATGAATGCGAGTCGGTGGGTTTGTAATGAACAGATGTGGTGAGGTAGGGTGAGTTGGGACAGATAGAGATTTTGATGTCAAGGAAGGAAATGGTAGTCTGAGTGATTTCAAAAGTGAATCTAAGAGCTGGATGAAATCCACTGACGAAGTCAATGAAGTTTTTCAGATCTTGGATTGGACAGGAGGCTGCACCGAGGCAATCGTCAATGAAGCGATGGAAAAAGTCTGGGAAAGTGCCTGTGTATTGTGAGAAGATCTTTCTTCAATGTAGCCAACAAACAGGCAGGCGTAGCCAGGACCCATCCTGGTGCCCATGGCAACGCCGCAATTCTGTTGGAAATGGTCAGCACCAAACTGAAAGTTGTTGAGTGTGAGAACAAGCTCAGCAAGACGGAGAAGAGTGGTGGTGGGTAGATTTCTGCTGTCTTTTGACAAGAAGTGTTTGAGGGCTGAAAGCCCTTCATGATGGGGAATGCTTGTGTAAAGTGCACCTCAAACACTTCTTGTCAAAAGACAGTGCTCACTTCCTCACTTCCCCATTTCTCCCTGCCCACTGTCACCCATTCCCACTTGTCCCTCTGAGCAAAGAAGGTTTTAAACCGAAGCGCCCTCATCCACCTCTTCCTCAAGGACCTGCTACCATACCCCAGGCAAGTTGTCTCTCTCTGTCTCTCTCTGCCCCTCTGTCTGTCTGTCTATCCGTCTGTCTGTCTAACTCTCTCCCTCTCTCTCTCTCTCTCTCTCTCTCTCTCTCTCTCTCTCCCCTCCCTCCCTCCCTCCCTCCCCCTCTCTCTCTCTCTCTCCCCCTCCCTCCCTCCCTCCCTCCCCCCTCTCTCTCTCTCTCTCTCTCTCTTCTTCTTCTCATAACATGATTTGAGATCACAGAGTTTATTATGTAAGTTAGTTGCACTATACCATACAAACCAGGAGAAAATGTACACCAAATAAACAGATTTTGGATTCCAACAAATCGATAAAAGGCATTGTTTGAACAGAAAAGGAAAGAGAGAACAAAATACTGTTTAGGAAGCCAGAGAGATGACTGCCCTTATTGTCCTTAGCTAGTTTCCAGCATCTACGTTTTTCTTTTCTTCCCGGTCATTAAAAAAGTCATTTCTGGTACAACTAAAGATATACAGATCATTCTAAAACCGGACCCCCCCCCCCCCCCCCTCACCCCTATACCCCCCACGCTTTCCATGTTATACTGGATCTAGAAGTAAACAAAACTTGGAAATCACTATCTTGGAATGCATGGATGTATGTCACTGAGCATGCGTGTGAGATATTAGGATGTATTTTAAGAATTTAAAAGGAAGTGCACTCATTTACATATTAATGTAAAAACATCGTACGAGGGAAAACAAGAAGTTTTGCTTCTTTTGAGTTCGTTCCTTGCCCAACACCTCCCTCCTCATTCCCCTCTTCATTGCGCCTGTGGGTTTTTTAAAACAAAAATCGTAGCTTTGTCTACGATTGTATTTCTTTGTTTCCTGCAAGCGTACGTGGACGAACTGAGAGTGGTAAATTATTCACAGGGTATGAAGACACAGGGGCTTACTGGAAATCGAAGTACGAGACAGCCACGTTTGAGCAGGACGTTGCTGCCCTGTTTGAAGAACTCCAGCCTTTCTACCGGCAGCTGCACGCCTTTGTTCGACATCGTCTGAAGGAACAATATGGGGAGGAGGTGTTTCCTTCCTCTGGTCACATCCCTGCTCATCTCTTGGGTCAGTGTGTGTGTGTGTGTGTGTGTGTGTGTGTGTGTGTGTGTGTGTGTGTGTGTGTGTGTGTGTGTGATGTCCTTATCTTCATGTAACTGTTAAGATTACCTCCACAATGACATGGGCTATAAACAACATGGACAATACAGAAACTTCTAAATTACAGGAACAATACTTTAAGCTGAGCTTACAAAGATGTAGGATACGTAGATCAAAATGGTCTTACGTCTCTAGAATATCTTGCTGTATCTTCACAATCACTCGGGCATCAATATCAGTGGCATGGATTGCTTTTACAACAGGGAAAAATGCAGTAGTTAGGTTCTGTGCAAATGGCATGATCAAGGGAGATTACGCTTACAGATACAGAAACAAGGTTTTTAAAGGTTTCTTCAAGGTTTAGGCTTAGCGTTAGATTACAGTCATAGGATAGGGTAAGGGTCAGGTTAAAGTTACGGTTAGGACTAACTTTCGGTAGATGCACAGATCAAATTCTTATGCGTATCGTGTACCGTTTTGCGGACCAAAGTTGTGCGTTTTCCAAACTCTTTTTGCCGGTTGTTGTCAAAGCTTGTCTCGGCAAATGGATCAATCGCCTGCTCTTAGTTTGGTTGGCTAGAAAATATCCTTTAGTGTATATCATGTTCTAGTTTCTCCGTAGCATTCTTCCCGGGGGGTGGGGGGGGAGGAGGGCGAGCAACATCGTTTTAACAGTTAGCTGCGGGCTGGGTTTTTTTTTTTTCAAAATTCTCTTTGCTGCATATGTAGTTGTGTAGGGCATTTCTCTATGGGGTGGAGGCATTTGCCTCCATGCATATGTAGTTGTGTAGGGCATTTCTCTATGGGGTGGAGGCATTTGCCTCCATGGGGCCAGTCAGTCACCGTCAGTTACACAGTGAAGACATCAAGATAACTGATCGTTGTATAGAAGAAATTACTCTCTTAGTAATACCTCAGGTATAGAAACAGGTTCTCTGGCTTGTTCTGCATTCCTGAAGGTCGAAAGCTAAGTGTTGACATCAGACAGCGTCCTCAAACAGAATGAAATGTGAGAAACGGGTTCTTCCAGCGGTATAAGCCAGCCAGAGAGCGGAAAATCAATGTAATGAATGTAAAATGATGATGTGAGATTGTTTAACATCGCCTGAACAAGTTCATACACATGGTCTCTCTCTCTCTCTCTCTCTCTCTCTCTCTCTCTCTCTCTCTCTCTCTCTCTCGTTCGTTCGTTTGTTCGTTCTCTCTCTCTCTTGATTACAATTTTCTCATGCAGGCGCTATGCCACCATACTTGAAGCTAGACGCCAGCTGTAGATCCGTGTAACCCATTATTCCAGCAACATTTTGACAGAATGACTTAAATTAAACACGTAAATCTGTAGAGGTTCGATCTGATATAGCGCTCTGTTCTCAAAGCGTGAACGCCACGATATCTATCTACCAATCCAAAA
>CM065719.1:88412080-88422080 GCA_033310375.1 Conus canariensis
AATTTTTTTAATGTTTCCCCCTTTGTAAGCAAAAAAGTTTTGGAACAGGGAACAACATGGAAAATAAAGGGGGGATCAGTATTTAAAACCCTTGTTTCATGTAAAAATTAAAACTGATCTTGCATCGTAAATCCCCCAAAATTAATTTAAACAGGAAGCATGCGCATACTCTCTGCAAAACAACAACAACTACAAAATACCCAACAACAGAAAACAGCAAAGCACAGCAATACTATACTTTATACCACCACCCCCACCACCACCCCACCACCCCCATTCCCAACGGAATCAAAGGATTCTCAACACGAGACATAAAAAGAAACTTTGCCCCCTTTTTTTAAAATATTTATCGTCAAGTGGCAAGTATTATTCTTTCACATGTTTTTTTATGGAAATTATGATGAATAAAAAATGTCAGAAAAACAAAATCTGAAAAAAAAATTCCCAAAAATTTGTTTTAAAAGACTTCTGTCGTTTTTATTGAATGTTGAAAAAACTGTGCAGTTTTAAACTTTTTTGTAACTCACCTTCCAGTTTTGCCAGAAAAAAAGGGGAGGAGAAGAGGGAGGGGAAAAGGAAAAGGGGGAAAAAGGGAGAGAGGGGAGAGGTGGGGAAACCATAAGCACCTGGGCCCCAAAGGGGAGACAGTTGCCGTCTTTGGAAACACCTTCGCCCGGCGTACTTTGTGGAATATTACCTCCCCCTCGTTCAGCTGGGGTCCCCCACCACACCCACCACACGCGCGCGCCGCGGCCGCGCGCACGCACACAAAAACCACCCACCCACGACCACATAACCCCAACACACCACACACCACCACAACACTTTTTACGCACACACACGCACGCACGCACACATACCCCACGAAACGCATGCAAGAACACCACAAAAACATACACAACCCCGATGCACACACACATCAACATCACACATCACCCCATCCACACATCCACACATCCACAATCCACCAACCCAACACCCCATACAACACACACACACCCACACACACACAGGCCCGCGCGCAAAAAAAGATTTTTTTAAAAATTTTAAAAAAAAGCAAAAACCCATGGACACTGAAAATGGTTTGCTTTTGTGATTTGCATTGTAACCTCTGTGTTTCTCTGTTGTGTGTCTGTCTCTCTTATTATGGGGTTGTGGTGTGTGTGGGGGTTTTGGGGGTTTGTGGTGTGGACGTTCTTTTTCCCGCGCGCGCGCGTTTGTGTCTGTGTTGTGAACTATTAGTAGATGAAGAAAAAGGGAACCCCCAAACGCTGCGCGTTTTTCTTAGTCCCAAGACCACCATTGGGCCCTCCTTTGAGAAGTGAAATAAAAAAAAAAAGATGGCAAGAGCACGTCAGGGGGAACCTACGGTACCCCACGGGGTTAAAAAACTGAGGAAAAAAGGAAAAAGACCCAAGACACTTTAAGAAGGCAAAAATGACTAACATTTTTTTGTAGTTGATTGTGTGTGTTTGTGTGTGTGTGGTTTGTGTGTGTGTTGTGTGTGTGTGTTTGTGTGTGGTGTGTGTGAATTTTTGTGCTTTGTCTTGAATATTTTATCCCTGTTGTCCGGGATGTTATTTTTTCTCTTCTAAAAAAATTTTTCCTGTCAATATCTATCTGCCTCCCCTTTTACCCCATGTCAAAAACCTGTAAAACGTAACAGTGTCACCTAGTTACTCCATGTCAAAACTGCATTTTTAAAGTCCACGTCAGCCCCTGCCTTTTTAAAACCCCTGTCGTATTGTTACTGCTGTGCCCCAGTCAAACCTGTCACCTGTTTACAGCATGAAAACGCCCGACCCTTTAACCCCCACCTCGTAATGCAGGTCCCACCTGGATAAACCCCGGTCATGTGTCCGTGTTGAAGTCCATGTGGGGGACCCCCACACCCCCATCCAGGTTAAACCCCATTTTCTTTAAAATCCATTCAGCCTGTCACCTTAATCCTTTAAATACCTTCCCCCCCACTTCCCCCCATCCATGGTCGTCCGTCACCTGCTTAATCCTGTTAAACCCGTCATTGGAATTTTCCTGTAGGTTATGTCCCTTCCCCCAATTTCTTTCCTGTTCACCTGGTTACCCCCCATGTAATCCGTGCCCTCTTTTTCCCTTTCTTTTACCTGCCCCCTTTTTAAAAACCATGTCAGTACCGTCACCTTTTTCCCCACTCAATATCCCCCGGTTACACCTTTAATACCTGTCATGTTAATCCTATAAATACCTGCCCTGGTTACATCCATGTCAATACCCCGTTACCTGTTTAAAACCATGTCAGTACCTGTCCCCTGTTTACAACCTTGTAGTACCTGTCACCCTGGTTACCCCATCTAATATCTGTCACCTGGTTACACCCATGTCATACCCGTTACCTGTTTACTCCATGTCAGTACCTGTCACCTGTTTACAACCATGTCGTACCTGTCCCCGGGTTACCCCTTCTCAATATCTGTCACCTGGAAAAATCCATCTCAATATCTTTCCACCTGGTTACATCCATGTTAATACTGTCACCGCTTACATCCATATAAATTACCGTCACCTGGTTCATCCAGTCATACCTGCACCTGTTTACATCCAGTCAGTACCTGTCCCCCTGGTTACACCTTGTCAAACCTGTACCTGGTTACATCTGTCAATGTCTAAACTTAAAAAAACCCCATGTTGTTGCCTGTCACCTGTTAACACCCATTTTGATCCCCCCCCGTCACAAAAAATAACCCCATGTCAAAATTACTTCACCTTTCCAGCTTGCTGGTGTCATTCAAAGCAGCCCCTGCCGATTGTTTGGATGATAGCCAGTTCGCGCTGCATTCAAGGGCGGAAAGTCCGTGGGGGCGTTTGAAATGGGCAGCCAGGCGTGAAATGTTCTGAAAACCCCCAAGGTTTGTCACTAGGTGTGTGTACTGTCCAAAAAAAGCAGCTTTATCATTTTGTTTTCTTTGCTGCTGTGTTGGTGTTGTTTCTGTTTTTAGCATGTGCTGTTGCCTAACTATCTTGGAGGCGTGTTTTGGTGTTTGACTCAAGGTTTAATAAAAAATTACCTAGGGGAAATTTTCGGCCGCTACTGCTGGTCTTATCAGCCCCCCACTGACTGGTAGTTGTGGTGGGTGTTGGTGTTGGGTTTTTTCCTCACTGTGGTGTAATAGGTGTTCAGGGAACTCTGTAAAATGGGGGGGGGGGGGGGGGGGGGGGGGGGGGGGGGGAAGGCCACCCAGCTCTGTTCAAGCTTGGTTTTTCTCTCCCTGATTTCTATTGTTCTTTCACTTTCTTTTTGTGAACTTGATTCAGCTGCAATGATGGTGGCTTTGGAAATTGTTTGGTATGGTGGTTGCTTGTTGTCAGATGTTCACAATATGCAGAACAACCCACCATACCAACAAGTTTCAAGCCACCATCATTGAGTGAATCACGTTTCACAAAAAAAGGAAAGTGAAAAGAAAGCAATAGAAATCAGGGAGGGGAAAACCAGTTGAAAGAGACTGTGGCTTTATGCCCCCCCCCCCCCCCCCCCCATTTACAAGAATGTGCTGAACACCTTTCACCCACCAGTGAGGACAACTCGGAGAACACAACCCCCCACCACAAACTAACATCAGTCGGGGTTGATGAAGTCGCAGTAGCTGGCCGAAAATTTCCCTTAAGGTAAATTTTCATTAGACTCTTGAGTCAGAACATACAGAAACATGAATAACCCGGAGTCGGAAAGTGTCTTTGCTCAAATTCTTGGAGGCATTTAAAAAAAAGCATTGATTGAAATATACAGCAACTAAAGATCATTTTCATCGATGCGATCCTCTTTTCTTCTCTCTCTCTTCTCTCTCTCTCTCTCTCTCTCTCTCTCTTCTCTCTATAATAAATTTAGAAATGATTGTTCTGCCTTTAAGTCCTTTTTCGGTCAAACTCAAATTCTCTTTGGTATTTTGTCCTCTGAAATGTAGACAGTGTAAACTCATTTGCAAGTTTGTGACGGAAACTTTTCGATTTAGGGGAGAAAAAAAAACTTAATATGTAGGCTGCGTTTGTAGATCATGATTATGCAACCAAGTTGTTTATTGTGATGAGAATTTTGGGTTTGATGAATGGTCTTCATTTTTAGTTAGTAGTAATGTTCAGCTGTTTTTTGTGTGCACGCTTATTTTTGACTCACATTTCTATTGTTGGCAGAGTTGGCAACACAAGTGGAAATTACGCATGCACTCCCTTGGCATAAGGGTTGTTTAACTATTGTCAATAAAGCATTGTCATTGTCATTGTCATTCTCCTCTCTTTCTCACTGTCTCTCAATTTGAATTGATTATTTTTACTATTTACCAGCCGCCGTGGAGAAGTGGTTAGCGTCGCGGGGATTTTTCTGCCCCAACCGGCTCCTACCAGAGCTGAGTTTGCTACGGTGCTCAGTTGGGAAGACTGGACCACACAGTGGGAGTTTTATCCGCCTAAATGGATGCGCCTCAGAGTGTTGCTCAAATTTCCTGACCAACACGGCAGGTTGTCTGTATCTCTTGGGCCTGGGTTGATGCCGTGATACCATTATGAACAAAAGCGTTAGAGTACAGCCCTGTCATGCAGTCTTAGACTGGAATGGAAATCCATTGCTTTCATCTTCACCATCCCTATTCTCTCGATCAGCATTTAAATAAATAGTCTTAAATCCTGCGGCCTTCATGCCCTGGTCTCATGTTTGACCTCAGTTTCGATGTTCCCTCCGAGTCTCTGGCCTTGATTTGATTCCGTCGGGGACACCGGTACCGGCAAATTCATGGGGGCTGTCGGTTTGGACGGGACGTGGGTGGAGCCTCACTCACGCGGCTCCGCGAACAAAGCAATTATTGTCGTCAGTAGGAGGCTTTGTAGGTGGTGTCCTGCGTATTTTGGATCAGAATAAGGCAACTTACTGAACACCATCGAGGTGACTCGGCAGCAGTGCAGCGTCCCTCCGGTGGGTTGCCTCTTGAAGACTTGACATTGACTGCTCCCTGATGATTGCCGATGCCGGGGCTGTGGCAGGATGGGCCGGGCTGTGGTGTCCGGAACGAACGGTGTGGGTGTGGCTGTGGACGGGGTTTAGGAATGAGCGGCGTGGGTGTGGCCGTGGACGGGGGGGTCGGAATGAGCGGCGTGGGTGTGGATGTGGACAGGGTGTAGGAATGAGCGGCGTGGGTGAGGCTGTGGACAGGGTGTTGGAATGAGCGGCGTGGCTGTGGCTGTGGACGGGGTGTTGGAATGAGCAGCGTGGGTGTGGCTGTGGACGGGGGGTCGGAATGAGCGGCGTGGGTGTGGCTGTGGACAGGGTGTCGCAATGAGCAGCGTGGGTGTGGCTGTGGACGGGTGTTTTATGAGCGATGTGAGTGGCTGTGGACGGGGGTGTTGTAATGAGCGGCGTGGGCGTGATTGTGGATGGGTGTCGGAATGAGCGGGGGGTGTGGCTGTGGACGGGGGGTCGGAATGAGCGGACGTGGGTGTGGCTGTGGAGGGGTGTGGGAATGAGCGGCGTGGCTGTGGCTGTGGAGGGGTGTCGGACATGAGCGGCGTGGGTGTGGCTGTGGACGGGGGGTCGGAATGAGCGGCGTGGGTGTGGCTGTGGACGGGGGGTCGGAATGAGCGGCGTGGCTCTGGCTGTGGACGGGGAGTCGGAATGAGCGGCGTGGGTGTGGCTGTGGACGGGGTGTGGGAATCGGCGGCGTGGGTGTGGCTGTGGACGGGGGTGTCGGAAAAGAGCGGCGTGGGTGTGGCTGTGGACGGGGGGTCGGAATGAGCGGCGTGGCTCTGGCTGTGGACGGGGGGTCGGAATGAGCGGCGTGGCTCTGGCTGTGGACGGGGGGTCGGAATGAGCGGCGTGGGTGTGGCTGTGGACGGGGTGTGGGAAAGCGGCGTGGGTGTGGCTGTGGACGGGGTGTCGGAATGAGCGGCGTGGGTGCAGTGCCACTGAGGTGGCACAGAAGATGGGACAGCACAAATTTATTGTTTCCTATGTGGTGTAAGAGTTATGTATTTGTATGGTAAAAATCAAGTGCTTTTCAAAACGTTGTTTGTGATTGTGATTGTATGCTGCGTTTGTTTGTTTTTTTAAATGAGGGCAGGATGTAAAAACAAAAACAAAAACAAACAAACAAAAAAAACCAACAACAAAAAACAGCACCCTGAACAGCGTATTCTTCAACCTACAATAATTTCAATTCAACCTAAGATAATTTTGACTTGCCACCACTACGTCTACTATTACTATTACTACTACTGCTGCTGCTACTACTACTACTACTACTGCTGTTGCTGCCGCTGCTGCTACTGCTGCTGCTTCTACCATTGCTAGCCCTATTATTATACTATTACTACTACTACCACTACTAGCACTGCTGCTGCTGCTACTACTTCTACCATTGCTAGCCCTATTATTACTACTATTACTACTACTACCACTACTACTACTACTGCTACTGTGCTGCTTCTACCATTGCTAAGCCCTATAATTACTACTATTACTACTACTACCACCACTACTATTACTGCTGCTGCTGGTGCTGCTGCTGGTGCTGCTGGTGCTGCTGCTGGCACTGCAGAACGGCTTTAGGGATTTTTTCGTGCTCTTGGTTGTGAGAATGCCACAGAATCGTAGGTGGTATATACAGCCATTTAACATTGAGGGTGGACAAAGGCAATTAGCCAAATCAAAAGACAAAAATCAACTCCGGAAAAGGCAACAGAAACGTCAATGGTCGAATGGTAACAATTCTGTTGTGTTGAAAGTAGCTACGTGTGTAACGCTGCAAAAGATTGTCTAGATATGTCCGTTCATAGTTTGGTTTAGTTCATATCGGTTGTGTATTTTTCCTGTTCGCCGTTTTGTGTTTATATTTGCGCAAGTGAATTTGTTATCCGCAGTGTCTCGACATGGTGCTGAAATATATACTTTGAACTTTGCGCGCGCGCGCGCGCGTGTGTGTGTGCATGTGTGCGTGTGCGTGTGTGTGTGTGCGCGCACGCGCGCGCGCGTGTGTGTGCATGTGTGCGTGTGCGTGTGCGTGTGCGTGTGCGTGCGTGTGTGCGTGGTGTGTGTGTGTGTGTGCGCGCGCGTATGTGCGTGTGTGCGTGCGCGTGCGCATGTGTGCCTGTGTATATATAGAAGACTTACGGCTGCTTGCTGATTTTCCACAGTAATGTTGGTTTGATATATCCAGTACTTTTCGCTGGACTCGTTGAAGACGACCTGTGCCTGTGAGGTGTACATGTCCAGGAATTCTTCAGCCTCCGTCTGGTTGCTGTTGGTGCCTTGTGCTCCCACTCCCACCACTACCACCATCACCAGCAGCAGCAGCAGCAACAGTGCACCCAGCGTGCGTGATGAAGTCATGGCTGCTACAACAAAGTGACAATGTTGTTTCATAAATTCGTATAAGTGGTCAATGGTTGGTTAGAATAAAGAGAGAATCAATACGGCGCCTGAGGAGACCTCAGACCATGTGGTCAATGGCTGGTTAGGATAAAGAGAGAACCAATACGGCGCCTGAGGAGACCTCAGACCTCCATGTGGTCAATGGCTGGTTAGGATAAAGAGAGAACCAATACGGCGCCTAAGGAGACCTCAGACCTCCATGTGGTCAATGGTTGGTTAGAATAAAGAGAGAACCAATACGGCGCCTGAGGAGACCTCAGACCTCCATGTGGTCAATGGCTGGTTAGAATAAAGAGAGAATCAATACGGCGCCTGAGGATATCTCAGACCTCCATCAAGGTCGAAGGATCCTCCCTTGGAATCAGTGTATGAATGTTGCACTTTTTTTTGTAAGGGGAGGTAAAAGTTGAAATCAACTGGAGTTACTTTGGGTGGACTTTTTATTTTAAATAGGTAGGGAAAAAAACCCAGAAGTGCTTACATTTTTATCACATGAAAATGTAAATATGTCAGCTATTAATAGCAACTTCAAAGCGCCCATGCTCATGGGGAAATCACTAAAAATGATATCAATGATGTAGACACAGCCTTGATCCATCAATGGATCCAGAATTGTTCCCCACATACGCGCTATAATCCAATAGTAATAATACTAATAATAACAATGATGATAGTAATGATAATAATGGACGTTGTTCAAGTGGGAGTACACCTGACATGGGGGGGGGGGGGGGGGGTGTTTCTTATACAGGTAATGTGCAGTGGCAGAAACGGAGCGATCACTCAATCCCTCACACCACCAGACCACAAGAGGAAGAAGTTTCGACAATACTTTTATTCACATTACAATCATTCACTCGCACTAGCACTCCAGATGGGGTATGGATCCTAACAAAGAAGAGAAAAGATAGCCCAGAGAGGAAAAGAAAAATGGGGCATAGAAGAGAAAGGCACTATTCAGAACTGACGGACTTAGGGGACAAAGTAAATTGAATAGACCACAAAAAAAAAAAAAAAAAAAAAAAAAAACTCCCAAATATCCCGGGATCCCGCTACTGTCCCAACCTAACCCGCTAACCCGCTACAAGGACATCCAGCAGAATGACAGAAGAAAGACAGCTCTAGAAACAATGCTACATCCAACGGGACCTACGCAGCTAGAGTTAAAATAAATAAAAAAACAAACAAAAAAAAACAAAAACAAAAACAAAACAAAAAACGAATCAGTGACAGGCTTTAAACCCACGCACACGCACGCCAGACCCACGTCACACACTACACGAGATGGAAAACTCAACTCGAGTCCATGAGCCGAGGAGGTTCGCAGAGGGAGGTGGATCTTGTAGAGGGGTGACGTTCGTAGTGGGCTGGTCTTCCAGTCCGAGGTGAAGCAGATGTCTCAGTGAAGGAGACAAGGTTCACCACCACCAGTCCGCACCACCAGTCCTCAGGTCTGAATAACGACTGGTGCCTGGGCGAAGGATGACTGCAGGGTCCGTGGATGCTGGTCGCCCAGCCAGCCCAAGACCGGAGCTGCAGCTGAAGAAAAGGGCGAAAAATCCCGCCCTACGGCGGAGATCAGTCTCCAGATAAGAAGTCACCACCCTATAGTCGTTGTAGTCATTGTGTGGCAACAGTGGGTCCGGCAGTGCGTCACAGTGTGAAGGGTCACAATACCGTAAATAAGGTCAACAATGTCTTTGTCACTACAAAAGGGCAAATGAACTAGAATAACTTCTTTCCCCTTTCTCCTTTGCTTTTACTTGACCTGTGCTAAGGATAATTTCCTTAGTCAACAAAAGCTCCAATGAAAAAAACAATTAGAATTCATCCACACATCTGTCACACAAACACATAAGACAAGGACACAACGAGAACGGAACCACATGTGGGGCGATACGGCAGGAATTCCACACTCCGCGGTCTAAATGTTTAGCCGTTCGCACGCTCATGCGTTCCACGATCCGTCTCGTGTCTGTGAAGCAACAAGGAAAAATGAAACTAACATTTCTGATATCCTTACGGCCAAAATCACATATTGAACGAAAGACAATATTCATCACATAATTCCAGTCTGACACCTTTGGAAAAGAGGGGAGATAAGCATTGACTCAACCTGTGTAATCAGAAAAAAAAACAAACGGCTTCCACTGACCGAAATGAAGGGATATTATATAGTAAGAGATTTTCGACTTAGTCCAAAGTGACAGAGCCCTAGCCGCTAAGTACCGAAAACGCAATTAAAGATAATGCGTTTCTACAATTCTACAACAAGATGCATATCTCGATACTAGTTCCATACCTGCTCCCCCTCTTTGGAGCAGTTACACACAGAAAAGGTGTGCCCGAGCCAACGGCACATGAAGGCAAAAGAAAAACCTCTCAACCGCTGAAAGGTTAGAAAACCCAAATAAAACAAAACACTGTCCAAAACAGAACATATAGTTACCAAAATGGCGGGTGGGCGAGGTGAAAAACGGTTCACTCCCCAGTCCAACGAAGGGTGGAAGCCGAACCCGTGCCGGTCCACACCGAAGGGGACTCCAGGTCAGGGACGACCCAAGGTGGTTCTTCCAGCTGGCAGGGACAGGGATCCCAGAGGTGTCC
>CM065719.1:88424580-88437080 GCA_033310375.1 Conus canariensis
CCAAGTTCGAAATCTTGGCTTCCTGTTTCATGAATGTCTGACATTAGCGCAACATGTAACGAAAACATGTAAAGCAGCATACATTGAAATCAGGTATATACATTGAAATCTGGTATACATTGAAATCAGGTATATACATTGAAATCAGGTATACATTGAAATCAGGTATATACGAGTTTTATTTGCCAGTTTCTGACAGCTGACGCAGCCAAAAAGCTACTTCTTCCATCCTGTCCACACTGGACTATTGCAATTTACTAACAGTCTTTGTTTTATCATCACTGAATTTGAGTTGGTTCCGATTCGACATATTTCGCCTTTCTTAAAGCATTCTTGAACTAACTCAGCTACAGTTGGGTAATTTTTAGATGATTCAGAGTGATGGAGTTTGTATTGTTTGCGAACATTTCGTGATGAGCTGAAAAATTCTGAATTAGACTGGTGAGAGGGTTTGTATACATTTAGACTGGTGAGAGGGGTTGTATACATTTAGACTGGTGAGAGGGGTTGTATACATTTAGACTGGTGAGAGGGGTTGTATACATTTAGACTGGTGAGAGGGGTTGTACACATTTAGACTGGTGAGAGGGGTTGTATTATACATGGTGATTAGCACGGTATCTAGCACACAGCCCTGAGGCACACCAGACTCGACCACATCTGCAGTTTTTTTTATCTTCAACTACCACATGTTTTTCCGTTCAGACAAGCAGGATCGAAACCAATCCAGGGCAATACCTTGAATAACAAAAAACGCGATGGAAAAGGGAGAGAAGAATTTATTGATGTATTGTGTCAAAGGCAAAAGACAAGTCCAACAGCAACTTAATTCACACAGTTTGTTATCTTTTGAGTAATTATATAATAATGATGACAACACATCAAAACAATGATAACAAAAATGATGGTGATGGTGGTGATGCTGCTGCTGCTGCTGCTGATATTGTGGGAACTTATACAGCACAGTTCCTCACTCAATGAGAGGAGCTAACTGCGCTTTGAAATAAACATGTAACAGATGAAATCAAATAAACGAGGTCGTAGGTGTACAGCATACTGTAGAAAGAGAACACACATCAACACTTTGAGTCAATGAAAGTAAATAAGCCAAACAAGTCTGACAACATGAACATTATACATCACATACACATAACATTAATTAACAGACTGAGAAAGAAACAAATGATACGGCATTACATAAAATGTTGGTTCAAAATGCGCGCGCGCACGCGCACACACACACACACACACACACACACACACGCGCGCGCGCGCGCGCGCGCACACACACAACCCTCCCCCCCCACACACACACATACACACACCCCACGCACGCACTCACACATGCATGAAAGCATGCGCGCGCGCACACACACACACACACACACACACACATAACTTCTGTTTTCTGCTTTCCTGCCCCTTGCTGTAGATCTGTCAACTCAGACACATTCATCTTATTGGCCGTTCGCTTGCAGTCCAAACTTTGAAAACTCCCGCTACCGGAACAGTCCAAACTTTGAAACCTCCCGCTACCGGAACAGTCCAAACTTTGAAACCTCACGCTACCGGAACAGTCCAAACTTTGAAACCTCCCGCTATCGGAACTGTCCAAACTTTGAAACCTCCCGCTACCGGAACAGTCCAAACTTTGAAACCTCTGGCTACCAGAACAGTGAAAACTTTGAAACCTCCTGCTAACAGTCCAAACTTTGAAACCTCCGGCTACAGGAACAGTGAAAACTTTGAAACCTCCGGCTACCGGAACAGTCCAAACTTCGAAACCTCCGGCTACCAGAACACAGGGGGCAGGGGTGGGGGTGGGAGAGGGGGGTTGCCAGACTCCCGATACTGCGTGCACACAATGCTCTCTGTCATCATGTACCAAACCATAATGATTGCCCTTGACAACATAGACTGTCAATCGGTCACAAATAGTTCTCTTCTTTCACGTGACTCGATATTTGTTGTACATTGTTACACCACCAAAGGTCGGGTGCCTCGAAATTTGTTGTACATTGTTACACCACCAAAGGTCGGGTGCCTCGATATTTGTGGTACATTGTTACACCACGAAAGGACAGGTGACTCGATGTTTGTTGTACATTGTTACACCACCAAAGGTCAGGGGCGAGTTCAGCACAGGGAATCTGGTACAGGATGGTGTCACTGTGAAATACAGTGGGAAACAAAAATCTGATCATCGTACGAATGGCCCGTACTGAAACGTAACCCGATATGACGTAGCTCAATCCAACAGGGCACAGCATGACATAGGACGGTACGCAGAACTACACACTACGCCAGACGATAGAATGGCACTATACAATTACACGCTGAACTAAGGTCTATAATGCATTACAACGTAGCACAACACAGTCTGTAACAGAACACACAATATTACTTCAAGACGGGGCGATTCACAGACAAAAAGTCGTTTGCACAGCTCAAAAAACTTACCACTAGATCAGCATATCACGGCGCTCTGTCCTTTTCACCTTGGGCTGGCTGCAAAAATAGCCACACCAACCCGCCCGCCCCGCCCACCCCGCCCCACCCCACCCACTCCACCCCAAAGCAATTATTATGCCATGTTCCATGTCAGTATATGAATTCAAATAAACTGCCGACGTTATATAATCGCCTTCTTTCAATGGCCCCTGTCTGCCTGGAGTTGACATGCTAAGCGATCCACTTCTAACACTTTGTGCAGCCACCAAACGTGTAGTTTTTGGCAGGGATCTACGAACACCTGACAGGATGGCTTCATGGACCTAAACGGGGGTGGGAAAGTGGACTCCAGGTGTCTGAAGTGTTCAGTTCTTTATTGTCTAACGGTCAACAAAGGGATTGACGCAGTGCAGCTTTAGGTTTTGGTTTTGACCCCAAATGAGCGACCTGAACGGTGAAGAGTTGCTCAACCTCGGGGAAATCCCAAATGAGCGACCTGAACGGTGAAGAGTTGCTCAACCTCGGGGAAATCCCTCCTTCCAGACCTGCAAAGGATAGGACTTGCTGCGTCATTCAAAGAAGGGAACATATCATTATGGTCTCTACCATGTTGTCAGACATGGAGCGATGGGCCCACCAGAAGGGAACATATCATTATGGTCTATACCATGTTGTCAGAGATGGAGCGATGGGCCCACCAGAAGGGAACATATCATTATGGTCTCTACCATGTTGTCAGACATGGAGCGATGGGCCCACCAGAAGGGAACATATCATTATGGTCTCTACCATGTTGTCAGACATGGAGCGATGGGCCCACCAGAAGGGAACATATCATTATGGTCTCTACCATGTTGTCAGACATGGAGCGATGGGCCCACCAGAAGGGAACATATCATTATGGTCTCTACCATGTTGTCAGACATGGAGCGATGGGCCCACCAGAAGGGAACATATCATTATGGTCTATACCATGTTGTCAGAGATGGAGCGATGGGCCCACCAGAAGGGAACATATCATTATGGTCTATACCATGTCAGACATGGAGCGATGGGCCCACCAGAAGGGAACATATCATTATGGTCTATACCATGTTGTCAGACATGGAGCGATGGGCCCACCAGAAGGGAACATACCATTATAGTCTATGCCATGTTGTCAGACATGGAGCGATGGGCCCACCAGCTGCGTGAGCAGCCAGATGACAGACTCTAAACTACCCTGTTTCACCAAAAAGACCACTGCCTCTACCAACACCGACAACATCAGCAGTCAGAGAAATCACCATGACAATTTTCCTCCACTTTACTCCCCCCCCCCTCCCGTCCAGGAATTTGTCACTACAGACCATGGTCATGGACTACGTTTCCTTAAGGGTCTCTGACAGAGAACATTCATTTTGTTTTGATCACCACCCAGAGAAGGTTCATTGTGCAATTTCTTCATTGCAATTTACGGTTTTGAACGGAAGCATTCAGTGCAACAGTTGCCTGCCCTTTACACTCACTGTTGTGAGACAGTACAACAGTTGCCTGCCCGTTACACTCACTGTTGTGAGACTTCTTAAGTCCTTGTTTGAATTTGTGCACTGTTTCCTCAGCAAATGCACACACACACACACACACACACACACACACACACACACACACACACACACACACACACACACACACACACACACACCTACCTCTCTCTCTTTATTTTTATATATATATATATATATATATATATATCTTCTATCTTCATTTTTTTTTTTTTCTCAAAAAGTTCAAATCTTTGCGAAGTCATTATTATAATGACCGAAGAATTGTTAGCCTGCACTTGTTTTCCCCCACTACTTAATTGTTCAGCATTATATTGTTTGGTCAATCAGTGGGAGATTGCATCTCTTAGGAGATCCAAGTAAAGGTTGTCCTGCACAATTCTTAGCCACTGACATTGCTTGAGTTATTGAACAGCAGAGCTGACCACTCAGACTGTTCCATATCTTTTGATCTCCCTTGTATCCTTGAATGGATCCTCAGGCATAGGCTCAAAGATTGTCCCCTACATTTTATACTGTTTGCATAATGCTTTTAGTTTTTCAGCAACTTTTTTCCTCTCCACACTTTCGTTTTATTCCATTTTACTATCCTTCGCTGGCTGCTTTGGGGTGCTGTTGGATTCTTTTTTTTAACCCTTGGTGGTGAGAACACCACAGAATTATGGACTGTGGTGTGTTTCTATTTGACACCAGGAGTGCAGACACAATCAGCCGTGTCTCCCTGATGAGTCCGATCCAGCGGACGAAAGGCCTAGGAGCAGGCAATACAAATAGATCTGCCTTCAGAAGGGATCACGATGGTTCCCTCAGGCAGCTAGTGAAGGGTTTCTCATATTTATAATATATTTCCCCGATTTTCTTCATCTTCATTTTTTTTCTTTCTCAAAAAGTTCAAATCTTTGCGAAGTCATTATTATAATGACCGAAGAATTGTTAGCCTGCACTTGTTTTCCCCCACTACTTAATTGTTCAGCATATATATATATATATTTATGTGTGTGTGTGTGTGTGTGTATAAACAAACTTAAAGGCAGAGGAGTCAAGTTAGAACTTTCCGAGGTCACTGAGGAGAAACAATCAGGTTTCGAAATACTGGTATCTGACCAGGAGTAATGATATGGTTTTTTTTTTTCTTTCTGTCCCAACCTCTGCGCCACCTCAGAGGCAGTGTACCCACGCCGCTCATTCCGACACCCCGTCCACAGCCCGGTCGGCCCGGCACCAGCAATCCACAGGGAGCAGTCAATGTCAAGTCGTTAAGAGGCAACCCACGGAGGAGACACTGCACTGCTGCCGAGTCACTTCGGTGGTGTTCAGTGGCGCCTGTTCTGATCTAACATACGCAGGACACAACCTACTAAGCCTCCTACTGACGACAATAATTGCTTGGTCGCGGAGCCGGCGTGAGTGAGCTCTCTCTCCCTCCGGAGGGCGCCACCACGTCCGTCCAACGACAGCCCCCATGGACTCGCCGATACCGGTGACCCCGACGGAACCAAACCAAGGCCACAGACGTGGAGAGGACATCGAAATTATTATTATTATTATTATGAACATTTATGACGCCTAATCAATTGAATGCCCTAGGCGTTTACAATATCACAACAGACATCAAATCACACAATATATAACAATCATACATGAGAAAAAGGCATCAAAATCCAAAGCAAGGACACAAACTCACAAGCATGCATACACGCAAACACACACTCACACAGACACGAACGCACACAAAGCAGACACTCGCATCACACATTGCAAACGTCGGGTCACAGGGAAGACGAAGTTACCTAGGAAACAGATGAGTTTTGAGAAGGCGCTTGAATGTGGGCAGTGAGGGTGAGTATCTGAGAGAGCGAGGCAATTGATTCCAGGTAGTTGGAGCTTGATAGGCAAAGGAACGTTGACCAAAGGTTTTAGTGCGAACAGTGGGGATACTGTAGATACGAGTGTCACATGAGGAACGTAAAGCTCGAGATGGGGTGTAAAGATGTAACAGGTGGGTGAGATACTCAGGACAGGAAGACTCGATAGATTTGAAGCAGAGAGAGGCAATCTTGTAGGATATTCTTAGCTGAACAGGGAGCCAGTGGAGAGAGCGGAGCAATGGAGTAACATGGTTATATTTAGAAGTGCGGAAGATGAGACGGGCAGCATGATTCTGAACTCTTTGAAGTTTGTTGATGAGATGAGAGGGAGAGCCAGACAAAAGAGCGTTACAGTAATCCAGGCGGGATAGAACAAATGCGCAGACAAGAGCTTTTGTTGTGTTTTCTGAGAGAAGATGGCGAATAGAAGCAATTCGGCGGAGTTCAAGAAAGCAAGTGCGACAGACATTGCTGACATGCTGTTGGAAGGACAGGGTTTGATCAAGAGTTACACCGAGGTTGCGGGCAGAATGAGAGAGAGTGATAGGTGAATCAACAAGTTTGATGGAAGTCGGAACAGAAGGGTGGTTTTGAAGTTTTGGTGGGGTGATCAGGATCAGTTCAGACTTATCTTCATTTAGTTTTAGTTTGTTTCGGGTCATCCAGTCCTTAAGGTTGGCTACACAAGACTGGGTGTTTTGGATCATGAGAGGAAGGTCAGAGAGAGGCCCAGAGACATACAGCTGATTGTCATCAGAGAAGGAATGATGCTGAAGTAGGTGTTCTTGGACGATAGAAGAGACAGGATAAGAGTAGAGAATGAAGAGTAGAGGGCCCAAGACAGATCCTTGTGGCACGCCGTAGGTCAGACAAGAGGGATTAGAAGAAAGGCCGTTGATAGAAACTACTTGTTGACGATCAGTGATGTAGGAATGAAACCAACTCAAGACTGTGTCATCAAGCCCAAAAGAGTGATGTAGGCGGGAAATGAGGATAGAGTGGTCAATAGTGTCAAAGGCAGCAGATAGGTCCAAGAGAGTCAAAAGTGATACATTGTTACAGTCAAGGGCAGTCAGAATGTCGTTACAGATTTTGAGAAGAGCAGTCTCAGTACTATGTCCAGAGCGGTAAGCAGACTGAAGGGGATAGACAAGGCTGTTGGAATGAAGGTGGTCTAACAGTTGGTCAAGAACAACTTTCTCTAAAATTTTTGAAAGAAACGGAAGATTTGACACAGGTCTGTAGTTTTTCAAATTGTCAGGGTCAAGAGTAGTCTTTTTCAAAAGAGGTCTTACAATTGCAGATTTGAAAGAAGAAGAAAGAAGCCAGTTGAGAGGGAGTGGTTGATGATGATGGTAATATGAGGGAGTAGAGTGTCAAGGCAATGGGTGAGGAAAGAAGCTGGTAGTGGGTCAAATTGAGGTCACCATGAGAGCAGGGCATGAAGGGCCACAGAATTTGATACTTTTTTTTTTTTTTTTTTTTTTTAATGCTGATCGATGAGAATGAGGATGATTAAGATGATGCTACGGATTTCCATTTCGGTCTGAGACTACATGACAGGGCTGTACTCTACGCTTCCTTTCATAATATATCCCGGCGTCAACCAGGCCCGAGAGATACAGGCACCTGCAGTGTTGGCCAGGAAATTTGAGCAACAGTAATGATATGTTGGTGAGTTTCCTCCCCTTTGGAGATGGTCTCCACCTCGGAGACTATAAGCTTGCTGAAGGCTCATTTTGAGCATTTATTATTCCCCATTCACCCATTCAAGCACATACTGTTAGTTAGGCAGAATTATCTACCACTGCAGATATGAATGCTTATTTCCCCCTATTTCTTCAATCTAAGACATAAGAGCAAGCTTTGTTTATAATTGAATATTTCTTACAGTCATTGCAACACCAAGCTGCTCTGAAAATTGCTGGAATGGTGCTCAGTTATTTACCCTTGGAATATATATATATATATATATATATATATACATATAGGATTGGAGGCAGAAGGCAGAGGAGGCAAGTAAGAAAACATGGGTAGCTTGGTGTGGGTGTGGGTGAGTGGGATGTAACAGGTCGAAAAAATTAAAGAAAAGCAAAAATGGAAGTGAGATCGGACAAGAGAACAGAGAGATGTGATACTGCGTTTGTGCTTGCTTTGTGTGGCAGAAAAAGGGGCGTAATGCAGGGGGTGGGTGATAGAGGAAGTGGGGGGTTTGTTTTCCTTCGGGAGATGCCTGACCATTGATTTCTTTCTTTTCCTCCCACGTGTTGAAGACTGCACGGCCGAAACGCGTCGCGGATCTGACATATCTCTGCAACTTTCAACGGCTATTGAGCATAGTGCCCTTCTGTGCTCCATCGTTCGTCTGCAGCTTCTGCTCTTCTGATGTATCACCAAAAGGAATAAAACAGCTTCACAAACTCAGAGAAGACTTTCAGTCATTCTCACTTCAGTCAGAAATATCGTCATGTCACAATTAGCGACTGTCTCTGGTAGCAGTACACTGATAGCGGAGGGGGGAGGGAGGGGAGTAGGGGGTGGGGGGTAGCAGCATTCACAAGAAATGCAGCTGAAAGCAGACGTGTCAGAGAATGAGACATGTCTTTTTATCATGATCAACCAGGTATTACGTTACGCCCTGTTTGCAAGGCTGACATTGAAGAACAGTAATCTGAATACATGCTCTCTCTCTCTCTCTCTCTCTCTCTCTCTCTCTCTCTCTCTCTCTCTCTCTCTCTCTCTCTCTCTCTCTCTCTCTTCTGGCCTGTCACACTAACGCAACTGTTTGGTCTTCATAGACGCAATAGAAAAAAAAAGAAACAAACAAACAAACACACAGAACATGTTCTCTTCTGTCAGTCTGCAAACCAGACGGACTGGTTTTCTGTCTACTACCTATGTAGCTTTGAACGAGGATGAAGTGAAAAGGCCGACTTCGCCCAGCGAGCAGCAGGTGAAGCTGTGCAAAATGTGTATATTATGCTCGCGCGCGCGCGCGCGCGCGCGCGCACACACACACACACACACACAACGAGTGCAAGCACACACACACACACACACACACACACACACACACACACACACACACACACACACACACACACACACGCACGCACGCACTCACACAGACACACACACACAACACACACACACACACACACACACACACACACACACACACACACACACACACACACACACACGGTGGTATTCTTTTCTTGGGCAACGTTTATATTCGACATTATTTTTTTCATATGAAGAAAAAAAGTGCGGTGACCTGGTTTGAATGAGAATGTCCAGCACAGTTTCTGACTACTTCAGTAGGGCAGCAGGAGGGGAAAGAAGGCAAACACACGTTTCCTATCCCAGTGACACGGAGTCCAATGCTGACCAAATAACAGAAAGCAAACACGTGCATCATCTGCTGGTCACACGGGTTCAAATGAAATGGGAAAAAAAACCCAAGGAAGGACGGTTAAACAGATCGTGAAGAAGAAGAAGAAGAAGAAGAAGAAGAAGAAGAAGAAGAAGAAGAAGAAGAAGAAGAAGATTAAGAAGAAGAAGAAGAAGAAGAAGAAGAAGAAGAAGTAGACATGGTGGGTAAACCATGCCCTGTTAGAAATAAATGAGAATCAATGTTTTTTTGCGGCCACTATATTGCTCAAATCAGACAAGACATGGGGAAAAATGTCACAGACCTCGATAAGAAAACGATTAATGAACAGAAGCAGCATTAATATCGTTTCCTGTACTGGAAGACCTAGGAAGCTGAACGGAAATCCTCGTCTTATCTTCGGCACGTTTTTCTCTAGGAAAAAAGGAAGTGTGCCAGCCTTAAGACAAAAGTTGAGGAACTCAGATGTAACTGTGACTGTAGACTGTCGACAAAAGCAAAAGAACATTCGGCATGTCTGTCTGTCTGGTCACTGCATGTGTAAATCTTGGCAAAAGTAAAAAGTGGTAAAATAATGAAATGGACTTAAATGGGAGGTAGCAGCAGACCTAGAGGGCTGCAAGAGATTCTTCCCCATCCCAACAACGAAGAAGCCAGACCTGGTGATATGGAGTGAGGAAGAGAAAGAGGTACACCTGGTGGAACTCACTGTGCCTCACGAAGACAATATCAGCGAGGCACACGAGCGGAAAGAAAATCGCTATGAGACTCTTGTTGAAGAATGCAAGGAGGCGGGATGGAAAGCAACCCATTTCCCAGTCGAAGTCGGCTGCAGAGGTTTCATCGCGACTAGCGTCAGAAAGTGGATGACAGTGGCTGGACTTGGTCCGAAGAAAGGGAATGCCATGACAAAAGCCCTACAGGAGACTGTTGAGAAAGCAAGTCATTGGATCTGGCTGAAGAGAGAGGACACAAGCTGGTGCGAGTCCTGACGGTTGACAGAAAAGGCATACAGTCAAACTGGCAAGGAGACCTCACATCGGTGAGGGGGCTCGGTGCGTCATTACAGCTGTCGAGAGGAAGAGCCCGAAACAGCGACGCATTCTCTCCTGATGATCTCCACGCCAGAGTCCGGTCTACGGAGCTTTTGACTGTCACGCAGCACAGGTAGCTGTTTTCATCCATCTAAATACCGACATCAACGACGCCTTTCTAGTCATTGGATGGGTAAAGTTTGGCCAAGAAGAAAGATGGTCAAATAATAATGGACTTGAATATCTTGGCAAAGTTAAGAATGGTAAAATATTAAACATGTACTTAAATACTGACATCAACAAAGCCTTCTCAAAGGCTTTCGAAGGAAACATGTGTTAACCTGTAATGCAAGCATAAATTTTCCGGCACAGGCGTATGTTGGAAAGATTTCTGTTTTCTCCTTTCTGCTCTCCACGGTTACGCACACGTGTTGTTTCTTTCTTCCTTCTTTTATTCTTGATTTTTTAAGGTTTCTCATCTAGAACCATGCACTAAAACCGCTCATTGAGAATTGAAGAAAAAAGGGAAAATGAGCTGTTTCGTCCAGTGAATGGTAGATTGTGTACAAAAAAAAAAAAAAAAACCAAAACAAAACGTGTCCTAAAAGGCATTTTGATCATGAAGTCAATACAAGTCTTTGTCACTCCACATACTGCTCTTTTTTGTGACAGCTTAGAGGGAAGGAGTGTTCAGATTTGTCACTCCACATACTGCTCCTTTTGTGACAGCTTAGAGGGAAGGAGTGTGTTCAGGTTTGTCACCACATACTGCTCCTTTTGTGACAACTTAGAGGGAAGGAGTGTTCACGGAGACGCTCTTCATGTCAGAGGTGTAAAGTTGTTTTCAACATGATGAAGTAGTCGCCAGTTATGTGTACATAATGTGGATAGCTGATGCGTGCTCATCCTTTGTATGCCGCTTTCCGTGTTTGGTGACTGTGTTCATGATTATGACCGCAAATCTTGTCGGGTTATTTGTGCGCTCTTTACAATTTCACAATTTCTACATTCCTGTTTTTAATTTTTTTTTTTATCAGTTTCAAAATTTAAAACAGTTACATTTACATATTCACTCTCAATATACATTCGCTGCTACACACACGCTCTCTCTCTCTCTCTCTCTCTCTCTCTCTCTCTCTCTTCTCTCTCCACACACCACACACACACACACACACACACACATACACACACACACACACCCACACACACCGAACGAACGAACGAAGGAAAGAAGGCACCCACTCGCCATCTCAAGCGAACGATGGCGCACGCACGCCTACGTGTCTGCGCGCGCACATACATGCACACACACAGACACGCACGCACACACGCACGTGCGCGCGCGCGCGCGCGCGCCACACACACACACACACACACATACATGACACCACGCCACACGACGCTCGCGGCACTCAGTTTCGTTCAATCTTTATTTAAATGTCAGTGCCCTATCTTACCAGTGGTGATATTGATCAATATGGTTAAACATGATAGTTATCTGGCCGTATTTATTTAAATGTCAGTGCCCTGTCTTACCAGTGGTGATATTGGTCAATATGGTTAAACATGATAGTTATCTGGCCGTATTTATTTAAATGTCAGTGCCCTGTCTTACCAGTGGTGATATTGGTCAATATGGTTAAACATGATAGTTATCTGGCCGTATTTATTTAAATGTCAGTGCCCTGTCTTACCAGTGGTGATATTGGTCAATATGGTTAAACATGATAGTTATCTGGCCGTATTTATTTAAATGTCAGTGCCCTGTCTTACCAGTGGTGATATTGGTCAATATGGTTAAACATGATAGTTATCTGGCCGTATTTATTTAAATGTCAGTGCCCTGTCTTACCAGTGGTGATATTGGTCAATATGGTTAAACATGATAGTTATCTGGCCGTATTTATTTAAATGTCAGTCCTCTGTCTTACCAGTGGTGATATTGGTCAATATGGTTAAACATGATAGTTATCTGGCCGTATTTATTTAAATGTCAGTCCTCTGTCTTACCAGTGGTGATATTGGTCAATACGGTTAAACATGATAGTTATCTGGCCGTATTTATTTAAATGTCAGTCCTCTGTCTTACCAGTGGTGATATTGGTCAATATGGTTAAACATGATAGTTATCTGGCCGTATTTATTTAAATGTCAGTGCCCTGTCTTACCAGTGGTGATATTGGTCAATATGGTTAAACATGATAGTTAT
>CM065719.1:88439580-88449580 GCA_033310375.1 Conus canariensis
TGAGTGGTTTACCACGTCTGTTTAGTACATCATTGATGACAGCCTTTTTTAGTTAAGAGGGGTGGGTAGGGTGGGGGTGGGTGGGAGGGGTAGGTGAAGGAGGAGGGAGGGGGGCATTTGTCGACAATTGCCCATTTGGCGATGTGTATTATGTAAGCATTACTTGTGTGCATATTGGTACTTTTGTAAGTCTAATCTGAATAAATGTGCGCATTCGCTTTTTTGAAGCGCGTACGGTTGGTCATACAGCCTAGCGGACCATAGGTAATTATACGTCACCTGTGGGGAGTGAAAACAGGTCAGCTATACAATCACTGTTAACATCCTCCCGCTGCGTTATTTTGGGGTCCTCAACACTTTACACAGACATCTGTAGAAGTGACACGCTGCGTTATTTTGGGGTCTTCAACACTTTACACAGGCATCTGTAGAAGTGACACCGCTACGTTATTTTGGGGTCTCCAACACTTTATACAGACATCTGTAGAAGTGACACCGCTGCATTATTTTGGGTCTCCAACACTTTACACAGACATCTGTAGAAGTGACACCGATGCACATCCTCTGTGTCCTGGGGTCTTTCCGTTCAACAAAAATCGTTTTTCAAAGCATTCTGTTTATCTATGTTTGGCGTTACTTTTTCTGTCCTCTTGAATAAATACTTATTGGTTGAAATAAAGAGAAATCCTGTTTCTATCTTGTTGACCAACTTTTCCACTCGTTACATTCCTGCTGCCAGGTACCTTGACCAAGGAGAACGATGCTGCCCGGAATAACCGTCTTGACCAAGCAGAACGATGCTGCCCGGAATAACCGTCTTGACCAAGCAGAACGATGCTGCCCGGAATAACCGTCTTGACCAAGTAGAACGATGCTGCCCGGAATAACCGTCTTGACCAAGTAGAACGATGCTGCCCGGAATAACCGTCTTGACCAAGGAGAACGATGCTGCCCGGAATAACCGTCTTGACCAAGTAGAACGATGCTGCCCGGAATAACCGTCTTGACCAAGTAGAACGATGCTGCCCGGAATAACCGTCTCAGCATCATCTTTCTCAGCAACACCTTCACTTCCGTTCCTTGCCGTGTTCCCATCACCACCAGGAAAGGGGGTTGGGGGGGGGGGGGGGGGGGGAGGGAGTAGCATTACCGACTGCGGAATGGAGGTCGCTAGTTCAAATCTGATGAGAAGCAAGTGAAGGTTGTTAAACTCTCCAACTATGTCGGCAAGGTTGTTAAACTCTCTAACTATGTCGGCCATTTGTCTGCCAGTTCCTGCTTATTCTCTAGCTTAGCTGACCGCTCTCACTATCCACAAAGTGGTCAGTCTCCAGGGGCTTCTCTCAAGTGGAGCTGACCGCTCTACTGCACGCAAAGTATCTACTCTTCAACTGAGCTGACCACTCATACATATACGCAAAGTGTTTACTTTACAGTTGAACTGACCACTCATACATATACGCAAAGTGTTTACTTTACAGTTGAACTGACCACTCATACATATACGCAAAGTGTTTACTTTACAGTTGAACTGACCACTCATACATATACGCAAAGTGTTTACTTTACAGTTGAACTGACCACTCATACATATACGCAAAGTGTTTACTTTACAGTTGAACTGACCATTCTCACTGTACGCAGCGTTTCCAGCTGTCTTGCTTCCTTTTGAATGGTTAATCATTAGGTTCAGAGGCTGGCCCTTTCATTGTCAATTGACTTTTCTTGTTATCTACTTATCCCTTTATCGTGTTTTGCTCTCTATTTCCAGACCACCTTTCCTTGTTATCTACTTATCCCTTTATCGTGTTTTGCTCTCTATTTCCAGACCACCTTTCCTTGTTATCTACTTATCCCTTTATCGTGTTTTGCTCTCTATTTCCAGACCACCTTTCCTTGTTATCTACTTATCCCTTTATCGTGTTTTGCTCTCTATTTCCAGACCACCTTTCCTTGTTATCTACTTATCCCTTTATCGTGTTTTGCTCTCTATTTCCAGACCACCTTTTCTTGTTATCTACTTATCCCTTTATCGTGTTTTGCTCTCTATTTCCAGACCACCTTTCCTTGTTATCTACTTATCCCTTTATCGTGTTTTGCTCTATATTTCCAGACCACCTTTCGCTGGTGTCTTTGGCATGATACTAAATCATCACTTTATCCATTGGGTTTGGGGACACTACTGCTTTTCTTGTTATCTACTTATCCCTTTATCGTGTTTTGCTCTATATTTCCAGACCACCTTTCGCTGGTGTCTTTGGCATGATACTAAATCATCACTTTATCCATTGGGTTTGGGGACACTACTGCTTTTCTTGTTATCTACTTATCCCTTTATCGTGTTTTGCTCTATATTTCCAGACCACCTTTCGCTGGTGTCTTTGGCATGATACTAAATCATCACTTTATCCATTGGGTTTGGGGACACTACTGTATTGCAAGTGCTGTGTCTCTGTTAAACGCATGGATTGGGTGTATGTTTCTTTATGATGGGAACACCACAATATTACAAGTGTTGCCCAACTTGAACACTCTGAGCAACGCTTTGTTTCTGAACACAGCTGTATCACAAAGTGGTGTGTTTGATCGCCAGAACAAGTCAACGAACGCCTTCGTTATGTCGACCACCAACCTGCCGGGGCCTCAACATTTGTAAGAGATGTCAACGCCACTTTCCTTACTCCTCGACACAACATCATCCTAACACGACACGTCTTGATTGTCAGCGTGTTGCTTCAACACATCATCCCTACACGTCTTGATTGTCAGCGTGTTGCTTATCTTTAGTGGATCAGTACACTTCCACTTCCACTGATGTCAGTTCAGATGACCTGTTCTACAATGCCTTTCTGGACAACAGCAGTTTTCAGTTTCATCAAAGGGGCGTTACTGCCCGTGTACCAATCCACATACCTTACACCACATCCATCAAGCCATAAGACACCATGCGACTAAGCTAAATAAATAAACAAGGACAAAATCAGTAAGGAAAGTGTTTGGATGAGGGACTCATGGACAAGGCATAGCAGATACCTGACTGCACGTTAACCCATTGAATATTTTCGTATTCCGTAGATATACTAAACACGTGATGCTTTCATCTGGCACTTAATTTTCTTGGTTAGACATGCTATACTATGACTTGATACTCCAGACATGTTGGCCTTCTGGAAATCTAATCTCTTAGTATACTAGGTACACGCAAGGCAAGAAACAAAATAGCGTGAAAGCTTTATGAAAAGCAAAACAAATCAATCCAATGCCTTCTGATATGACGAGGCCAAACAAACGTAGAAACGCTGTCTCTTAAAAGACAACGATGACCATGCTGATCAAGACCAGAAGCAAAGAGATGGACGACGTGCTTCCCGCAGCAGTGGGGATCTCATCCCAAGGACACCCCTTCTCCCACCCCACTGTCAGGTTGTGGTCCTTGTTGTACTTCTCCAGAAAGTCCATGAGGGGCTGGAAGTAGTGGATCAGTGGCTGTGCGCTCATCTTGGTCTGTCCTGTCAGGGCCTGGAATGGTACTGTCCACACCTCAGAGGCTCCCTTGGACATCATGGCCCTGCACGTGACATTAACATACAGGATACAACATCATGGCCCTGTCCGTGACATTAATACACAGGATGAAACAGCATGGCCCTGCACGTGATATTAACATACAGGATACAACATCATGGCCCTGCACTTGACATTAACATACAGGATACAACAGCATGGCCCTGCACGTGACATTAACATACAGGATACAACAGCATGGCCCTGCACGTGACATTAACATACAGGATACAACAGCATGGCCCTGCACGGATATTAACATACAGGATACAACATCATGGCCCTGCACGTGACATTAACATACAGGATACAACAGCATGGCCCTGCACGTGACATTAACATACAGGGTTAATCAGCATGGCCCTGTACGTGACATTAACATACAGGATACAACAGCATGGCCCTGCACGTGACATTAACATACAGGATAAAACAGCATGGCCCTGCACGTGATATTACATACAGATAACATGTGTGTGAATTACATACAGATAAACCATGGCCCTGTGCGACATTAACACGAAACGCTTGCTACACTGAATTAACACAGATAAACACATGGCCGCGCAATTAATAAGGATAAACAGCATGGCTGCACGGACATACAACAGGATAACAGCGTGCCGCACGTGACATTAACATACAGGATGAAACAGATGGCCTGCACGTGACATTAACATACATGATAAACAGCATGGCCCTGCGCGCGACATTAACATACAGAATTAAACAGCATGGCCCTCCAGTCATATTATACAGAATAATACAGCATAACCCTTCACGTTATTGTTAACATACCGGATTGAAAAGTACGGACCTCCACGTGCAGCATGTCTTGTTAAGGCATATTACAGTACAGAACTGAACAGCATGGCTCTGAACAGGATGTGTAACAATCAAGATTTAATAGTATGAACGTGTTCTTCGTCAGTGGAATCGATGAGGATCACTTCAGTCGTCTTGGGGTGGAGTGGGGAGACGGTATGTGGTACGCAGGTGGCTGATCAAGCCGATGCGTGCACAGTTTGTGCAATGACAGCTTGGACAGGGAATGTGAGAGGTGTCCTCTTGATTGCTGGTGCAGGTTTTTCCTTGCCCGTGTCCTTTGTTGCCCTGCATCTGTCCTCTTTTCTTGACATGAACTGCTGCCTTTGTGGATGGGGTAGCGCCATTTAGGTCGATCCATGGCAGTTTGTTCCCATGTGTGAGGGTTGATGTTAAACGCTTTCATGGGTATTTAGAGAGTGGTCATTGCGCTTGTACAAATGGATAATGGATAATGGATGCATCTTTGAACTCCTGGGGCATCGTCACCTGCTGCCACGTCAGAAGAAACAAATATTGAAGTTTTTCAGTCAGACCTGTGCCACCTTCTTTGTAGACCTCTGCTGGTAATGAGTCTGAGCCAGGAGCTTTGCCACTGGACAGCAAACATATCGCTTTCTGGCTCTTCAAGAGGGTTGGTGGTGTTCATCAATTTCTTCATTGGTGAACACTTGGGGAAGCTGGTCAATGGCTTTGTCATTGATGGATGATGGGGGGTTTATTGTGTTGTTAAAGTGTTCTGTCCTAGACCTTTTCCTTGCCAGTGATCAATGTGTTTCCATCAGCGCTGGGCATCATAAACGTTCTTTATATCATGCCTGTCAGCATATCCTTGGCTCTCGTCAGCTTTATTACTCAGCAATGTGTCTACTATCTTCCATAATTTCTCTTAAACCTTTCTGCGTATGTTGTTGACCACACACATCTTTTTGGAGGTGGACTTCGTGTCACTGAGGTAAGCTTTGTGCCGATGTTTCTCATCTCATAGTTGCCGGGTGTCGTCGCAGTTCTCATCAAACCAGCCTCTGTCTTTCTTGGCTGCTGGCACCAGGATCTCTGCAGCAGTGTTGTGAATCGGTTCTCTGAAAGTCAACCAGTTGGCTTCCACATTCTGATTGTGTAGTGAAGCAGATTCCAGGCGTTCTTTGAGAGTGTCTGCAAGCGACTGTTTGGGTCCAGTGTTCTTCAGCTTGGTGAAATTAAGCAGTCTTGAAGTCTACTGCCTTGTGAACGTCTCTTAGGTTAGATGCAGATTTTAAGCTTCTGATTTTGAGACAGTGATCAAGCACTTGGCACTGTACATGGATTTGGTGACTCCTACTTCCTGCGTATCCCTTTTCCTGACAATGACGTAGTCAGTGAACAATGATGTAGTCAGTGAACATACAGGATTAAGCAACATGACCTTTCATCTAATACTGGCATGAGATTTGAACAGAATGAGCTTGTATGAAACATTAACACCCATCTTTCAATGGCATGACTGGTCTTTATTCTGACATCATTATTTATTATTATTATTATTATCAGTTTATGACTGTTATTTGGGGATCACTTGGGGAATCTTTTCCGACCTTCTGTGGGAAGACAACGGGGAACGGCACCAAAGGACAGTTCAACAGGTTCTTTCACTTCTTTTGGTGTGTGTCAGGTTCCTTCATTTCTGTTGGTGTGTGTCAGGGCTCGGGTCTCTGCGTATGTTTTCTCTGTTTACTGTGCAGTGATGTCAGTCCATTGTTTTCCCTGTTCACTGTGCAGTGATGTCAGTACATTGTTTTCTCTGTTCACTGTGCAGTGATGTCAGTACATTGTTTGCTCTGTCCACTGTGCAGTGATGTCAGACCATTGTTTGCTCTGTGCACTGTGCAGTGATGTCAGTCCATTCTTTTCTCTGTTCACAAATCAGTGATGTCAGTCCATTGCTTTCCATGTTCACAGTGCAGTGATGTCAGTCCATTGTTTTCCCTGTTCACTATTCACTGTGCAGTGATGTCAGTCCATTGTTTTCTCTGTTCACTATTCACTGTGCAGTGATGTCAGTCCATTGTTTTCCCTGTTCACTGTGCAGTGATGTCAGTACATTGTTTTCCCTGTTCACTATTCACTGTGCAGTGATGTCAGTCCATTGTTTTCCCTGTTCACTGTGCAGTGATGTCAGTCCATTGTTTTCTCTGTTCACTGTGCAGTGATGTCAGCCCATTGTTTTCTCTGTTCACTGTTCACTGTCCAGTGATGTCAGTCCATTGTTTTCTCTGTTTACTGTGCAGTGATTTCAGTCTATTGTTTTTCCTGTTCATTGTTCACTGTGCAGTGATGTCAGTCCATTGTATTCTCTGTTAACTGTTCACTGTGCAGTGATGTCAGTCCATTCTTTTCTCTGTTAACTGTTCACTGTGCAGTGATGTCAGTCCATTCTTTTCTCTGTTCACTGTCAGTGATGTCAGTCCATCGTTGTGTCTGTTCACTGTGCAGTGATGTCAGTCCATTGTTGTCTCTGTTCACTGTGCAGTGATGTCAGTCCATTGTTTTCCCTGTTCACTGTGCAGAGATGTCAGTACATTGTTTTCCCTGTTCACTGTGCAGTGATGCCAGTCCATTGTTTTCCCTGTTCACTGTGCAGTGATGTCAGTCCATAGTTTTCCCTGTTCACTGTGCAGTGATGTCAGTACATTGTTTTCCGTGTTGACGGTGCAGTGATGTCAGTCCATTGTTTTCTCTGTTCACTGTGCAGTGATGTCAGTCCGTTGTTTTCCCTGCTGACTGTGCAGTGATGTCAGTCCATTGTTGTGTCTGTTCACTGTGCAGTGAGGTCAGTCCATTGTTTTCTCTGTTCACTGTGCAGTGACGTCTGTCCATTCTTTTCTCTGTTCACTGTTCACTGTGCAGTGATGTCAGTCCAGTGTTTTCCCTGTTCACTGTTCACTGTGCAGTGATGTCAGTCCATTGTTTTCTCTGTTCACTGTTCACTGTGCAGTGATGTCAGTCCAGTGTTTTCCCTGCTGACTGTGCAGTGATGTCAGTCCATTGTTTTCCCTGCTGACTGTGCAGTGATGTCAGTCCATTGTTGTGTCTGTTCACTGTGCAGTGATGTCAGTCCAGTGTTTTCTCTGTTCACTGTGCAGTGATGTCAGTCCAGTGTTTTCCCTGCTGACTGTGCAGTGATGTCAGTCCATTGTTGTGTCTGTTCACTGTGCAGTGATGTCAGTCCAGTGTTTTCTCTGTTCACTGTGCAGTGATGTCAGTCCAGTGTTTTCCCTGCTGACTGTGCAGTGATGTCAGTCCATTGTTGTGTCTGTTCACTGTGCAGTGATGTCAGTCCAGTGTTTTCTCTGTTCACTGTTAACTGTGCAGTGATGTCAGTCCATTGTTTTCTCTGTTCACTGTTCACTGTGCAGTGATGTCAGTCCATTGTTGTGTCTGTTCACTGTGCATGAATGTCAGTCCATTGTTTTCCCTATTCACTGCGCAGTGATGTCAGTCATTTGTTTTCCCTGTTCACTGTGCAGTGATGTCAGTGCATTCTTTTCCCTGTTCACTGTGCAGTGATGTCAGCCCATTGTTTTCCCTGTTCACTGTTCACTGTGCAGTGATGTTAGTCCGTGTTTTGTCTGCGCACTGTTCACTTTGCAGTGAGGTCAGTCCATTGTTTTCTCTGTTCACTGTGCAGTGACGTCAGTCCATTGTTTTCTCTGTTCACTGTTCACTGTGCAGTGATGTCAGTCCATTGTTTTGTCTGCCTTCCCTGTGTCTCCATCCTTCAAAAATTCCCTGGAGGATTGTTTTTAGCGAGGACATTTGATCTTGTTACTTGGCGGCCATACCGGCTTGGTTTTCCTTTTTCAACTGAGGTCAGTAAGTCTTCATATGCTCTGATGTGCTGTGTTTTGGTTTGACGCTCTTGTTCATTGGTGATATGATCAGTATGTTTCATATTTAGAATCTAGCGGGTACACCTGATTTCTATGTCTGGGATTCTTCTTTCTAGATCTGCTGTAACATGTTTTGCAGCATACAGGATGATGGAATTTGCCAGAGCATTGAGGAGCCCGACCTTGTGTTTCATGCTGTTGTCCTTCCCTACAGCTTCAGTCTGGACAGTGTGGGTGTTGTCTTTGCTGCCCTTGCTTTCTGGTTTGGATTACCCATTCTGTATGATCGATCCCAAGTAGGTAGACTGGTGAACGATCTCTCACTTCTGTCCTCGGACAGTTACATCAGCATCAGTGATGGTGTTCTGCCTAGCCATCAACTTGATTTTTTGCGCCGAGTTTGATGTCATAGCTTTGTTGATGTTCTATCCTGTCTTTGAACAAGCTCACTGAATTCTTGCTCATTGCCTGCCAGACCATCGATGTCAACTGCAAGTGGAAGGTTCGTGATGGTTCTTCTACCACTGCTGATTGTGTCGACATGATCTTCAAGTGCATCAGTCATGATAGGTTTCAAGAATATGCTGGACAGTGTGGAGACAGAAGGCAGCCCTGATGCACTCTGATTGAAGTATGGAACCACTTTCAAAAAGCACTCTGCATGAGTACTGCGCTAGTCCGTGGGGACTCATAGTCAGTTCTTTCCAGTTTCCAACTGCCTGAACAGTCTTATATTCCAGGGGGTGAATGTGGAAAGATTTGTCTTCTGCAGATATTGATTGATACCCAGCTGCACACGTTTTGCATCTGCCATGGTGGAGATGGATAGAAGGCGTGTCATTGTTAACCCGGGCTGCGACCAATCCAGCATGATCCCTTTCCATGGAGCTAGTCGAACCTGGCAGAACCCATTCCTTTCCATGTGGCGTCTTGAGCTAGTCCAACCTGGCAGAACCCATTTCTTTCCATGTGGCGAGTCTGGAGCTAGTCCAACCTGGCAGAACCCATTTCTTTCCATGTGGCGAGTCTGGAGCTAGTCCAACCTGGCAGAACCCATTTCTTTCCATGTGGTGTCTTGAGCTTGTCCAACCTGGCAGAACCCTTTCCTTTCCATGTGGCGAGTCTGGAGCTTGTCCAACCTGGCAGAACCCATTTCTTTCCATGTGGCGTCTTGAGCTTGTCCAACCTGGCAGAACCCATTCCTTTCCATGTGGCGTCTTGAGCTAGTCCAACCTGGCAGAACCCATTCCTTTCCATGTGGCGTCTTGAGCTAGTCCAACCTGGCAGAACCCATTCCTTTCCATGTGGCGTCTTGAGCTAGTCCAACCTGGCAGAACCCATTCCTTTCCATGTGGCGTCTGGAGCTAGTCAAACCTGGCAGAACCCATTCCTTTCCATGTGGCGTCTGGAGCTAGTCCAACCTGGCAGAACCCATTCCTTTCCATGTGGCGTCTGGAGCTAGTCCAACCTGGCAGAACCCATTCTTTTCCATGTGGCGTCTTGAGCTTGTCCAACCTGGCAGAACCCATTTTTTTCCATGTGGCATCTTGAGCTAGTCCAACCTGGCAGAACCCATTCCTTTCCATGTGGCATCTTGAGCTAGTCGAACCTGGCAGAACCCATTCCTTTCCATGTGGCGTCTCGAGCTAGTCCAACCTGGCAGAACCCATTCCTTTCCATGTGGCGTCTTGAGCTAGTCCAACCTGGCAGAACCCATTCCTTTCCTTGTGGCGTCTTGAGCT
>CM065719.1:88454580-88467080 GCA_033310375.1 Conus canariensis
GTCGGGGGTGACGTCTCCACGGAACACAGACCAGCGCCATTGGTCAGTGAGGTAGTCAAAGGGCAGGGCGGCAATCTTCTGCAGTGCTACGCCCATCATGAAATCCAGGTCTGTCTCTGGAAGGGCACAGGGAGCCATGGGAGAGTGCATCACACACACACACACATGCACACACACACACACACACACACACACACACACACACACACTCTTGCTCGCACGCGTGATTGCGCGCGCGCGCACACACACACACACACACACACATACACACATGTACACACACACACACACACACACACACATTGAGTTGGGCATCACCAAGAATTCTTCATTGTCAACAGACATGCTGTGATCCACAGCAGCACGAGAGAGCAGCAACAGGAACGCTGTTTATGTGTGTTTTGTAGCACTTCTCTGACTTATTCATTAACAGATGCTATGATTCAACAGCCTAGTGGGACTCGCATCAAACTGCAATAATATGAGTTGGTCCAATGCTGTTGATTTTTTCTACGTACTGTTACTTCCAGTGTTTTAAGCCTGCACTCTGTTAAAACCCAGATGTGGAGAAAAATGGCATCAACGGACGCCTGGTCAAATGACAGACTGAAAACCAGACTGATAGGGCAAAAAACCGTAATATCTCGTATTTAACTAAATAAACTCATTACCTTTTGAGGCATGTTTATCCAAAAAACACGACAATAAAAGACAAGACTGTTATTGTATTTGTGTTTATAATGTCCACATTACTGGCAGAGGAGAAGGACGTTAATTTGATGTACTGAAGAGAGTTTAGAGCCAAAGAGAAAGATTAGGTGATAAATTGGTCCCTAACACTGTGATACATGACAGTTGATGTTTTCAATTAAATATGTGAAGGAGAAATCTTGCAAAATGAGAAAACCAGACCAGCGGCTTCATTCACAACCATCTCAGTTTTCAGACGCTCCCGGCCCCACACCTCATTCGGTTACAGTGTTACCAACCCAACCACTTTGCACACGAGAGGAGACAAAAGACACGTCCATTTAGCTGTCTTTCTCGTGTGCAACTTTATGGTTTCTGACAAATTGTCTCAACTGTAGTAAGCGATGTATGTTCCCCAGTCACACTAACCTTTGTCCTTGTCAACAACCGGATGCAGACCGATTCGATGCATATGCGTTTGGGTCTGCACTGACAGTGAGATTGTGTCTCCCACGGCTCTATGAAATCCTGTAACATGCAAATGTTGCGTGTCAGAAATGGGTCAAGGTTTGGGTGTAAAAGAGAAAGTATAATTGATTGACTGATACACCTTATTTCAAAGGGAAACTCAAAACTTAAATGAGATTTTTTTTACATGTGGCCTTCTAAAGGAACTGGAGGGAATTCATGAACGAGGATTATTATTACAAGATAATACTATTATTATACCACACACACACACACACACACACACACACACACACACACACACACACACATCATCATCATCATCATTAGCATTATCACACACACACACACACACACACACACACACACACACACACACACACATTATCATCATCCACATCATTAGCATTATAATCCACACACACACACACACACACACACACACACACACACATTCACACACAGAGTAACACACACACACACACACACACACACACACACACACACACACACACGCACGCACATACATTATCATCATCCTCATCATTAGCATTATCATCAGCATCGTCGTCGTCATCATCAACATTCACGTGGTAAAACACACACACAGAGAGAGAGAGAGAGAGAGAGAGAGAGAGAGAGAGAGAGAGAGAGAGAGAGAGAGAGATTACAATGAAGGGATTCATACTGAACCAGAAATACATGAGGAACTGAGAAAGTACAAATGATTAATGTTCGATATTAGAAATGGAAAGGGATGTAAAATTAAGTTGAATGCCACAAAGCGTTGTGGAAATAAAAGATGGCATTCTGATGCTAAAGCATTGTAGAGTTTAGACATTGAAAGCCATAGTAGAGTCAAAACTGCGTAATGGAAGGTGGCACTTACATGCAGATTGTAGATCTGTTTCATATGTAGACATCCATATTCCGACTTATAAGTGTGTTGTTGCTGTTGCTGTTTTTTTAAAGTGAGATACTGGGTTCTGGCAGTCAACCCTCGATGTGAAAGAGCGAATAGCGTTTCAACCGAAATTAGAGAAAGTATCATTGCACAGAAGAGGAGGCTTGTCATTTTGGCAGCTACCATGTGTACAATGACTAGAACTAAAGTAAATATCCTCATAGCCACCAGGACAGAAATACATGCCTTCACAGTCACCGGAACAATATGAGATATCTTCATGATCACTAGAACAAAGGCATACGTCTTCAAGTCATCTGAACAATGGTATACGTATTCATAATCACCAGAAGAGAAGTGTACGTTTTCACAGTCACAAGAACAATAGTATTTGTCTTCATAATCATCAGAAGAGAAGTATACGTGTTCACAGTCACAAGAACAATAGTATTTGTCTTCATAATCATCAGAAGAGAAGTATACGTGTTCACAGTCACAAGAACAATAGTATTTGTCTTCATAATCATCAGAAGAGAAGTATACGTGTTCACAGTCACAAGAACAATAGTATTTGTATTCATAATCATCAGAAGAGAAGTATACGTGTTCACAGTCACAAGAACAATAGTATTTGTCTTCATAATCATCAGAAGAGAAGTATACGTGTTCACAGTCACAAGAACAATAGTATTTGTCTTCATAATCATCAGAAGAGAAGTACACGTGTTCACAGTCACAAGAACAATAGTATTTGTCTTCATAATCATCAGAAGAGAAGTACACGTGTTCACAGTCACAAGAACAATAGTATTTGTCTTCATAATCATCAAAAGAGAAGTACACGTGTTCACAGTCACAAGAACAATAGTATTTGTCTTCATAATCATCAGAAGAGAAGTACACGTGTTCACAGTCACAAGAACAATAGTATTTGTCTTCATAATCATCAGAAGAGAAGTGTACGTGTTCACAGTCACAAGAACAATAGTATGTGTCCTCATTATCACCAGGAGAGCAGTATACGTGTTCACAATGACCAAAACGGAAGAATGTGTCTTGAACCAGAGCAATAGAATATGACATCATAATCACCAAACGTATATGTCTTTGACAGTCATCAGAACAGACGTATGTGTCTTGAGAGTCACCAGAACAATAGAATATGAAATCATAATCACCAAACGTATATGTCTTTAATAGTCATCAGAACAGAAGTATGTGTCTTGGCAGTCACCAGAACAATAGAATATGACATTATAATCACTAAACGTATATGTCTTTAATAGTCACCAGAACAGAAGTATGTGTCATGAGAGTCACCAGAACTATAGCATAGGTCTTCACAAACACCATAATTATAGTACAGGTTTTCACAAACACCATAATTATAGTATAGGTCTTCACAAACACCATAATTATAGTATAGGTATTCACAGCGACTAGAACTATAGTGTAGGTGTTCACGAACACCATAATTATAGTATAGGTCTTCACAGCGACTAGAACTATAGTATAGGTCTTCACAAACACCATGTCACCGATCGGCGGTACTAAACCAGTACGTCCATGTGTTTAAGAGTAGTGGTGGTACAAGATATAGAGCGTGTGCGCGTATGCGTGCGAGTGTGTGTGTGTGTGTGTGTGTGTGTGTTGTGTGTGTGTGGTTGTGTGTGTGTGCGCGCGCGCGCGCGCGGGGTAAGACTGGGGTTTAGTTAGCTAGAGTTAGGTTAAGTTCCTCAGGGTTAGGTAGAAAGATTAGGCTAGGTAGGAGGCTGGGGAAATAGGACATACAATATTTTTGCCTTCCAGTCTTCATTTATTGAGGGAGTGGTAGGAGGAAGTTGGTTTCATTCCCGATTGTTACCCTTTTGTTACTTTGGTTCTATACCAGAGAAAGCGGGGCAGGATATCGGTTGTTGTTGTGTTGTCAAGTCTGTGAGTTGTTGTGGTAAATTGTCGTGTTGTTGCACGAGCAATAACTAGTCCGTTGGTCAGGCGTGTCAGCTCTGCGGAGGGATACACTGCTCTGACCAATCGTTGTTTTGTGTGGTGAGTAGAGTTCGCTTGATTCCGACCAGGGCGGAATGTGTTGGGGTAGCTTCACTTCGGTCCCTGGTGTTCGTCGGAGTGGACGTACTCCTTGTAGGTGCGGCGGCAGCGCCGTTAGTTTTGAAGAGTGACTTCGAGTCATAGTTAGTGCCAGGTCCTCGTCGGGTTTGGGTGCCCTTGGTCTGTGCTGAGTCGGTGTCGTCCTTGTTGGCAGCCACTGTCAGCCAGTTGCAGAACTGGTGTGGTTGATCGTCTGTATGTCCAGGTTGGTGATCTGTTAGGTTCGTTGTGTTGTAGTTCGTCGTGTTGTCTTGTATTATGGCGAGTTGTACTGTAGTTGTCTCATGTTGGGATTAGTTGTATGGTGTTCGTTGCGTATACTGGTTGTCTGGTATGATGTTGTCTTGGTTCCGTGATTGGAATTTGTTGTCAGCCGGTTTGTGTTGTCACCTTTTTTCTGTATATTTTTGTAAGTAATGTACATAGTGGTTCCTGAGTTCGATTTTCTCAGGACAGTTTGGCTAGACAATGTGGGTTCAATATAATGACCGTTGATGGACAGTGATGTAGATATTGTTTGTGGTTAGTTCATGGTAATGTCAGTGGGTTCAATAAGAGGGTAGTACGAGGTTGCATTGGGTTGAGGATCATAATATGAGTCAGGTGCAGATGTGTTTGCGTGAATCATAGAGGGGTTTGATGACTGTGCTCAATCTCAATTGTAAATAGTAGGAGTTCGTTGAAATTGATTAACAATTCCGGAGTTGACCTGCACAGCATTGGAATCGGTTAACTGTGTAGTAAGGCCAAGGCCAATTTGTGGTCGAGTGGTTTATACTGGGGTACGGTCGTAACCATTCAACGTATATTGGTGTCTTTTCACTTTCGGTACGAGTTAGGGTTCTCGACGCGGGTGTCGTGCGCGTGCAGACTGTATCTGTGGCGTACGCATTTGGTACAGGACAGTGAGTCCATATGGTTAGAAGTTTTGTAAGAAAGTGACAGTCGTCACACGTGCAGGGATGTATGTATTTGTGACAGAACGGGGTTGGAGAAAGATATCTTAGGTTGTGGGGAGGCAACCCAGTTATGAAATTTAGTAGTCGGAAAGAAGGGGAAGGTAAAGTTTAAGGCGAGTAGCTTAGCAGTCGATGGGATAAAAACGGATGATGTGCAGCAGGTAATATTGTATGAAGTGTGGTTGTGTTGGCATAACAAGGATTAACCACTGGGTTATCTGACAAGAGATGACATGAGAGTGAGGTGCTGGATGGAAATTTTGGCGAACAAATCATGTTGTTTTTGATATATGATTATAATTGACAGTGCAAAGAGGGGTAATAATGTGAAGGATTGTGGCTGCGAGCCGATTCTCTTGTGTGAACATGCTGGAACTGTGAACCGCTAAAAAATTGATAAGTTGTTTTTTTTTTTGTTTTTTTTTCCCTCTGAGAGATGTGTATTACTACTGGTTATTGTGTGGAGACATTTCCTTGTGAAACTGGCCATTTCCTAGATTATTTAGTATGTCCTAAGGGGGCCCGTGGAGTCCGTGTTGGATCGCTTAGATTGGTTTATTTCTCCGAGAATTGGGTGTGATTCATAATTTCATATGTAATAGCGTGGATTGGCTCAGGGAGAGTATTGTTTTACCGCTGTTGTAAGGGTTGGCAGGAAATGGGTCTGATAACCCCAAAGTGAGTAATGGGTTGGGGGATGTATTCGAAATTTAAGGGGTCACTCTCATGCCCGAGTGGGAAGTAGGCAAGGGAGATGGAGAGTTACTACAAGTAGCCTATGTCCCTTGATGACTCGGGTAGTAGCAACATTACAGTAGGGGCCTACAGTTGTGTCAGCAGGTATCCTGTTCCGTCCTGAGGCTGGGGCCAGACCACCGCAGTCTACTGCCGCGTGCCGGCAGGTGAGCGGCGCTTTCCAGTGCCTGTTGTTTTTCCCGGGAGAGGGAGACCACCCAGGCCGTTCGCCTTCTGTGGGGCAGCTCACCTCCGGCTACCGGTACTCTTCCGGGAGTTCTCCGGCACTCGTTCCTCGTCCCGGTTTAGGCGTCCTGTGAGAGGGCGCTGCACCAGGCCTTTTCCCACCCTTGGTGTCCGGCGGGGCCTTCAGAGGAGGAGGCGTCCTACGAGCCCCGGACCCGTCGAGAGGGCGTCTGGTGTGTGTGCGTTGGGTGTCGTGCCCATCGCGAGGAGGAGTCAGACTGCGGGAAGCCACGGTCAGCGCCGGGGCGCAGAGTCTTCGGGGAGGGTGTCGGCCCGCGGAGGAGCCACGGTCAGCGCCGGGGTGCAGAGTCTTCCGGGGAGGTGTCAGCCTGTGAGGGGCCACGTACAGCGCCGAGGACTGGAGCTTTCCGGGCCGGGATGGGTTGTCCCATGTTTGTGATAGAAGGGGTGTAGCGTTAGGCAGTAGGGTTAGGGGTGTTAGCTACTGCCTCCTTTTAGGACGTAGTGGCCGGCACAGTGTAGGGTACTTGTCGTTGCCTCCCTTAGGGACGCAGCGACCAGTTTGGTAGTGGTCCCGGGTTAAAAGAGAAGGGTGAGTCCTGGGGAGAGGTGTGGGTGGTAGCAGTCGTTAAGAGATTAGAGTCCCTTTGGTAAATCCTTGTCCCTAGTAGTTAGTCACCACGTGTGCGGGCTATCGCTGTGTCCCCAGGTCACAGGGGATAACGTAACTGGTGTTTTAGGTTAGGTTAGGGTCTTCCAGGTCATTATAGTAGAGTAGGGTGAGACAGCGGGAATTGGGATACTTGTGTGCAGTTGTGGATGTGCGTGAGTGGTAGCGCCATGGAGTGTGTGTGAAATAAAGAAGCGTGCGTGATTGTAAAACTGTTAGTGTGCTGTGTTGTCTGACCTAGTGTGTGATAGGCGTGGGTAAGGGTGGTAGGGCCGTCCGGCTTAGCGACCGTGACACACCATAATTATAGTATAGGTCTTCACAAACACCATAATCATAAAATAGGTCTTCGCAGCGACTAGAACTATAGTGTAGGTCTTCACAAACGCAACAACCATGGTATAGGTCTTCACAGCGACTAGAACTATAGTATAGGTCTTCACAGCGACTAGAACTATAGTGTAGGTCTTCACAGCAACTAGAACTATAAAAGAGGTCTTCACAGCAACTAGAACTATAGTGTAGGTCTTCACAGCAACTAGAACTATAGTGTAGGTCTTCACAGCAACTAGAACTATAATGACATTTGGCGCATGGCCCCTCTCAGGATCAGCTTCATTCTCAGATCTGCATATGACCTTCTGCCCTCAAATGCAAACCTGGTGAAGTGGGGGAAAACAGACGATCCTGCATGCCCCCTCTGCCATGAAAAACAAACAGTGGAGCATGTCCTAAGCTCATGTAAAGTAGCCCTGGCTCAAGGAAGGTACACATGGAGGCACAACCAAGTGCTCAAAGAGATTGTACAAGTAGTCTGGGCTAGTACCAACACCACAAAAGGGAAAATCAGGACTCCAAAAGCACCCGCAACATTCTTCACGGCAGGAGGCAGCAAATCATGGCCAAGAACAACAGTGCCACTCGAAACATGCAGGCAGAGTCTGCTGGACGGGGCAGATGACTGGGAGTGCACTGCAGACCTCCCAGAATGGAAGAGTCACCCAGAGATCATCAGCAAGAGTGGCATGAGACCAGACATAGTAGTCCACTCTAAGTCAACCAAGCAGCTGATCATGATCGAGCTCACGGTGCCATATGAGAACAGAATGGAGGCAGCTCAAATCTACAAGACTGAAAAGTATGCTGATCTGGCAAACAGCCTGAGGAGAGAAGGCTATCAGGTCAAAGTCCTCACTGCAGAAATTGGAGCTAGGGGTTTGTAGGAACGTCTGCATACAGCCTCATGAAACAGCTCTCAGTTGCAGGGAAGGAAAAAACCAGAGCCCTGAAAGCAATGGCAGAAGCGGCAGAGAGGTGTTCAAGCTGGATCTGGTCAAGGAGGAACAAAAGTGAACTTCATAAGGCTTAATTTCCCTACAAATATCAGGTGTCCCCGTGGCTCAGTGGTTAAAGCGCGAGTCATTAAGTGGAAAATGAGCATGTCCAGAGGGTCATGGGTTCGAATCCCAGCCATGGCTCGTCCCAAGATGGGAAAAAAAGGGGCAGCAGAGGGACATCCGGAGTCATGAACCGGGTGTGGCCCAACCCCCCTAGAGTGTCAGGAGATAAGGGCCGAAACACTTGCTTGAAGGGGCTTCTCTTCTGAGGACTCTCTGCTGCCACGCTCTCCACGAGTTTCTTTCTACTAGGTCTTCACAGCAACTAGAACTATAGTAGAGGTCTTCACAGCAACTAGAACTATAGTGTAGGTCTTCACAGCGATTAGAACTATTGTGTAAGTCTTCACAGCAACTAGAACTATAGTGTAGGTCTTCACAGTTACCAGAACTAGAGTACAGGTCTTCACAGCGACTAGAAATATAGTGTAGGTCTTCACAAACACCATAATTATAGTATAGGTATTCACAGCGACTAGAACTATAGTGTAGGTCTTCACAAACACCATAATTATAGTATAGGTCTTCACAGTACTAGAACTGTAGTGCAGGTCTTCACAAACACCATAATTATAGTATAGGTCTTCACAGTACTAGAACTGTAGTGTAGGTCTTCACAAACACCATAATTATAGTATAGGTCTTCACAAACACCATGATTATAGTATAGGTCTTCACAAACACCATCATTATAGTACATGTCTTCACAGCGACTAGAACTATAGTGTAGGTCTTCACAGTCACCAGAACTAGAGTATAGGTCTTCACAGTACCAGAACAGATGTAGACGTTTTCAACATTACCAGAACAGAAGCCTTTGTCTTCAAAAGACCAGAGTAAAAGCAAACAACACAGTCAGTGTGGATTGGTGTACATCCTGATTGTCCACACAGAACGTCTCCGTCTCATAGTCACCCACCCGGAGAGGCTCCACCCCTCAGGGTGAAAGGGAGGTCTTTGTACAGGACAGCATACTCCAGGTACCCCGTTTCCAGATGAGCTGTCATGAAGTGTTCCATATTTATCTCTGTACACTGCTTCACCCTGTAGAGGCAACGCATCATCACAATTTCAAGGTAGCCATCATCACTATCATCAGACACGCCTTCGCGTTATCATCACCAACCATAATCACAGTGGCTATTACCGTATCCATCATCATAAAACTTATCGTGATTGTGATTGTCGATAACTTCCCTATGAAGAACGTCATGTTGATATCTATGCGGTAGGAAATCATTGGAATGTAAGTATATGGAAATATAGAGTTTTTGTAATGATCTGGAATACCTTTTGTTATCTTAGGCCTTAAAACAGAAAATGATGTTATTTAGGAAAAGGACATTCAATTCGTATAAGTGAGCTGGTCCTCGTAACTTGAAATTAGTTTGTTCAATTGCCATTGACGACCAGTTTATTCTCTTTGTGAAGATTGTTTTTTGCTTTTTTCTTAAAGCTTCTTTCTTTAGCATTTACTACTGTCCCGCTATGTCACAGGAGCAAAAGTTGTGATTTACTGATTACATCTCACACAATCAAACATACGGAGCAGCAAAACATGGAACAAAAAATCTGAAAGGAAGTTTGCGTCAGTTATTCATCGTCATACAAAGAAATGATCAACATACCCGAAGCAGACATTCTCACAGATGTTTCATTTCAAATCCGGTCAAGGAATGATTTCAGACTGTTATTTTGATCTGAAGACCCGTTTCAAGCTGAATTTTCAGACTTTAATGGAGCACGCTGCTGACGAAAAAAAGAAAAACCCTAATATCATGTGTGAATGTTCTAGTGATAAAGAAAGGCCCTACTATCATGTGTGAATGTTCTAGTGATAAAGAAAGGCCCTAGTATCATGTGTGAATGTTCTAGTGATAAAGAAAGGCCCTCATATCATGTGTGAATGTTCTAGTGATAAAGAAAGGCCCTAGTATCATGTGTGAATGTTCTAGTGATAAAGAAAGGCCCTCATATCATGTGTGAATGTTCTAGTGATAAAGAAAGGCCCTCATATCATGTGTGAATGTTCTAGTGATAAAGAAAGGCCCTAGTATCATGTGTGAATGTTCTAGTGATAAAGAAAGGCCCTACTATCATGTGTGAATGTTCTAGTGATAAAGAAAGGCCCTCATATCATGTGTGAATGTTCTAGTGATAAAGAAAGGCCCTACTATCATGTGTGAATGTTCTAGTGACAAAGAAAGGCCCTCATATCATGTGTGAATGTTCTAGTGATAAAGAAAGGCCCTACTATCATGTGTGAATGTTCTAGTGATAAAGAAAGGCCCTAATGTCATGTGTGAATGTTCTAGTGATAAAGAAAGGCCCTAATGTTATGTGTGAATGTTCTAGTGATAAAGAAAGGCCCTAATGTCATGTGTAAATGTTCTAGTGATAAAGAAAGGCCCTCATATCATGTGTGAATGTTCTAGTGATAAAGAAAGGCCCTAATGTCATGTGTGAATGTTCTAGTGATAAAGAAAGGCCCTAATGTCATGTGTGAATGTTCTAGTGATAAAGAAAGGCCCTCATATCATGTGTGAATGTTCTAGTGATAAAGAAAGGCCCTCATATCATGTGTGAATGTTCTAGTGATAAAGAAAGGCCCTAGTATCATGTGTGAATGTTCTAGTGATAAAGAAAGGCCCTCATATCATGTGTGAATGTTCTAGTGATAAAGAAAGGCCCTAGTATCATGTGTGAATGTTCTAGTGATAAAGAAAGGCCCTACTATCATGTGTGAATGTTCTAGTGATAAAGAAAGGCCCTAGTATCATGTGTGAATGTTCTAGTGATGTTGCTGACTGTCAGTCATTGACGTCTTTCTTACAGGAAAGTACATAATTATTATCTGCAGACATTAGAAATGTTGACTTGTAAATCTTTCGAATGGTTGTCAGAGTGTATCAACTTCCATTTACAATTATTCCGTTGTGTCATTTTCTTTTATTGTCCTTCTGGTGACTTCAACTGTTTGTCTTTGATCCTTCCTTCTGTCTGTGCGCTCCTCGTGTTCCACCTTTTTTTTCTTCTTCTTCTTCTTTTTTTTTTAGCAATCTAACGCAAAAAATTGATTTGAATTAGATGTCTACAATCACTTGTATTTGTGACGGGAAATTCGACAAAATTTCTTCTTTTCCATGGCATCAGCATCACTTCATCATTCATCTTGTCAGTTTTTGGTCTCACGTATTCTTTATTTCACAAATATTCAGTTATCTTGAATTGTGATTGTTGACAGCATTTTCTTAACATGGCTGGATGTGACTGTGATTCTGTTTCAGAAATCTAAAAACATCTGTCTTTCTTAAAAATAGAATGTCTTTAAAAACATGATTAATGACAAGTAGATAAACGAGATTTGTATTTCAAGACAATCTACCCTGGCATGGGGTTGTAGTTTAACTTGTCATGTATGGTTTCTTGCTGAATGCTATAGATGTACTGTTTTACGCGTGTTTTGTCTTTATTGATTCACTCTGTTGGCAGTTTCCCTGTCTGTTTCAGTTTCAGTTTCATCAAGGAGGCGTCACTGCGTGCGGACTAGTCCGTATACGCCACACCACATCCGCTAAGTTTTGAGACCACATTACGCATGATTTTAAGCTGATGGATAAATGAATTAACAACTAAGATGAGAGAATTGAAAAAGAGGGTCTCGTGACTACGACTTAGCAGTTGCCTGACCTACGCATTAGCCCAATGCACTGGTCAGACCTTGACTGCCTACATAACATTACTTTTTGTTTCTCTGATAAGTGACTCACCGGAAGTCTTCTCCATCTCCGAAGTCCCAGGCGGTAGCGTAACAAAAAACCTCCCTGCCATCATCAGGTTTCTCAAACATGGATTTCTCCCAGAATGTCTGTGTCATCGGTTCCAAACCCAGCGAGGTGAAGAATTCTTCTGCTACTTTATAGATCTTCCTGGCTGTGTAGTTCTGCAAGGTAAGGTTTCATTGTCGATATTTTCTTGGACGTATGTTAACATTCACTGCTAAGTCCGATTCTTCAGCGCGACTTAGTAATTTCTTTTCATGATGTGTGGTTGTCTCACTCTGTTTGTCAGTTTTCCTCATTAATGTGTCACTCTTCAAAGAGTTGAACACACATCTGTTTTCCTGTACTGATCATCAAGGTTATTCATAAAAGGTCAAGCAAATGCTTTGGTCAGTCCTTTTGTTTGCTTCTCTTCTTATATTGAATAATCATTATATAGGTTTTCATTGACACTTGTCAGGTTTACCAGCAACACGACAGACTGAATGTATGTACTTACATCAAATGACCAGCAACACGAATGTATGTACTTACATCAAATGACCAGCAACACGACAGGCTGAATGTATGTACTTACAT
>CM065719.1:88472080-88524580 GCA_033310375.1 Conus canariensis
TTTGCATTACCGTATAATGGACGCCAAAGTCAATGAGTGGCACAAGGACATTGCTCGATGTCCTGCCTAGTCTCACATAATGGAGGCCAAAGTCAATGAGTGGCACAAGGACATTGCTCGATGTCCTGCCTAGTCTCACATAATGGAGGCCAAAGTCAATGAGTCGCACAAGGACATTGCCCGATGTCCTGCCTAGTCTCACGTAATGGAGGCCAAAGTCAATGAGTGGTACAAGGACATTGCTCGATGTCCTGCCTAGTCTCACATAATGGAGGCCAAAGTCAATGAGTTGCACAAGGACATTGCTCGATATCCCGCCTAGTCTCACAGACGTTGCGTACTTCTGTAACCAGTTACAGCTGAAGCCATCCAGTTACAGCTGAAGCCATCCAGTTACAGCTGAAGCCAACCCAGTAACCAGTTACAGCTGAAGCCAACCCAGAAGTCTGTCCTCGAGGATCATAAAGTGGGAAAAGCAAGAATACTAGCCAGACTTTGGCCCATGGGATGCAGAATACAAAGTTTTATTAGTCCAGTCCAAGCCTATGACTGGCAGAAAATGGAATGTTTTCTGGGCAGTCGACGTGGCAAAGGAAAGCCGTAAGCTGATGAAAATGACAGGACACACAAAGCAGTAGGCAGGGACAACAGAAATGAAATGACAGGACACACAAACTAGTAGGCAGGGACAACAGAAATGAAATGACAGGACACACAAAGCAGTAGGCAGGGACAACAGAAATGAAAATGACAGGACACACAAAGCAGTAGGCAGGGACAACAGAAATGAAATGACAGGACACACAAAGCAGTAGGCAGGGACAACAAAAATGAAATGACAGGACACACAAAGCGGTAGGCAGGGACAACAGAAATGAAATGACAGGACACACAAAGTAGTAGGCAGGGACAACAGAAATGAAATGACAGGACACACAAAGCAGTAGGCAGGGACAACAGAAATGAAATGACAGGACACACAAAGCGGTAGGCAGGGACAACAGAAATGAAATGACAGGACACACAAAGTAGTAGGCAGGGACAACAGAAATGAAATGACAGGACACACATAGTAGTAGGCAGGGACAACAGAAATGAAATGACAGGACACACAAAGCAGTAGGCAGGGACAACAGAAATGAAATGACAGGACACACAAAACAGTAGGCAGGGACAACAAAAATGAAATGACAGGACACACAAAGCGTAGGCAGGGACAACAGAAATGAAATGACAGGACACACAAAGTAGTAGGCAGGGACAACAGAAACGAAATCACAGGACACACATAGTAGTAGGCAGGGACAACAGAAATGAAATGACAGGACATACAAAGCAGTAGGCTGGGACAACAGAAATGAAATGACAGGACATACAAAGCAGTAGGCTGGGACAACAGAAATGAAATGGTGGTCCAAGGCGAGAGGAAAGCAAAGAGAGACATGGTAATATGAAAACAGGAATCTAAGAAATGACAGAAAGCCAAAATAATCCACATGACAGTTTAACTGGGCCAAATGGACCATGTAAGAAAGCATCCTTCAAAAAGGTATCAGATGGAATGACATGTGACGTATTGCTTCTCTTACAACCAGCTTAAGCCTCAGATCTGTACGTAACCTCCAGCCCCCGGGCATTAATCTGCTGAAAGGGGAACATCAGATGACCGTTTGTGTCCACTATGTAAAGTCAAACAAACTACAGAACATGTCAATAGTTCATATACAGCAGCACGAATCCAAAGAAGGTACACATTTAGACACACAAAAGTTCATGAAGAGATTCTGTCTATGGTCTTCAACACCACAGGAAACACTACGTCAAAAGAGTCTCCAGCAAAGGTGTTCAACACGACAGAAGCCATGGATCATGGCTTGGAACATCTGTGACATTAAGATCATGGAAGCATGGCTAACAAAATGCTAGAGGATGACTGGACATACACAGCAGATCCCCCACAATGGAAAGGCCATCAGATATCTTCAGGAAGGGTGACGTAAGACTTGATATATTCTTCTCAGTGCCAAATGAAAGCAGAATACTATCATCAAGTGTTACACTGATGCTGGCTAGTGTGTAGTGTTACGTTTGGAATGACCATTATGAAATACAATACTGGTGAAATGTTACATCGGCTATGGCCACATATAAGTGTTACACTGAAGACGACCATTGTGAAGTGTTAAACTGATGATGACCATTGTGAAGTGTTACACTGATGATGACCATGGTGAAGTGTTACACTGTCGATGACCAATGTGAATATTACCTGACGATGACGACTGTGAAGTGTTACAGTAATGATGACCACTGTGAAGTGTAACATCGACAGTAACCACTGTAAAGTATGACGCTGATGATGACCAGTAAGAAACGTCACACAGAGAATGACCATCGTCAAGTTTTCACATGGAATATTGTGGAGAGGTGCACATGAATGGAACCGTTACCCAAAATCTGCACGCCCTCGTTGCTGAGGGCCACATACTGCGGGAAGATTTCTCTCATCTTCTTTCCACTGGCATCACGCCAACCCCACCACAGGCGGCGCAGCAGGCCCTCGTCTCGTGAAGTCTGGAAGTGTTGTTTGACGTCTGTTGACAATTGATCGCTCGATGAGTTTTTATCTCTTTAGTCATTCAGAATCAATCAAAAGTGAACTGTATACGAACAGGTTGACGCTTTTAAAAAAAAGAGATAATATATGTCTCTGTCTGTCTGTTTGTCTGTCCGTCTGTCTGTCTGTCTGTCTGTCTCTCCCTCTCTCTCTCTCTCTCTCTCTCTCTCTCTCTCTCTCTCTCTCTCTCTCTCTCTCTCTCTTCCCTGGTCTTCATTCTCTATTTTCAACGGAACGTTTATGAGTAAGTGAGTGGGTGGGTGAGTTAATGTGTGTGTGTGTGTGTGTGTGTGTGTGTGTGTGTGTGTGTGTGTGTGTGTGTGTGTGCACGTGTGGTGTGTGTGTGTGTGTGTGTGTGTGTGTGTGTGTGTGTGCTTGCGCGCGTGCGTGCGTGTGTATGACTCTGTGTGTGGTGTGTGTGTGTGTGTGTGTGTGTGAGAGAGAGAGAGAGAGAGAGAGAGAGAGAGAGAGAGAGAGAGAGAGAGAGAGAGAGAGAGAGAGAGACGTAGGGAGGTGAGTAGAAAAAATGACCCTGGGTCGGACATGACAAAAAGGGAAAGAGAAAAGACGGTTAGGAAAGAGGAAACAGATCTGAATACACAGACCACGTGTTTCTGACCTACACGCTCAGGGCGCAAGCCTGTACCTGGATTCAGAGGAAGACAATCATCCTTGTCATCCAGACACACCTTGGCTGTGCTGTACATTGATGCCATTTCTGCCTTCAGGGTCTTCAGCTGTCACACACACACAGACAGATACAAACACAGACACAGACACAGACACAGACCACACACACACACACACACACACACACACACACACGCACACACACACACACACACGCTCGAAGATTAAGCAAATTGTTTATTAAAGCCAACAATGAATGTATTTCAGCAGCAGAAAATGTCTAATCTGCATGGATTGTAAGGAAAGAGGATGCTTTTCTCCCCCCTGCCTACACTGGCTGATACTCCTGCAGACACTCCCTGTACAGACAGGCTGATACTCCTGCAGACACTCCCTGTATAGATAGGCTGATACTCCTGCAGACACTCCCAGTATAGACAGGCAAGGATTAATCCCATCTACCCGACAAAAGGAGTGGAGTTTTTGTGTGTATGGCCGTTTTTTAATCCAGCCATTAAGGCAGCCATACTCCAGCTTCGGGAAAGGTGCATGCTATGTGTAACGTGTCATCCATACCAACGGCTAAACTGGCCTTCTCTTCCGAAAGTTGGTGATGGGATTTTACGTGTGTGCAAGACGTTCTGCGTGCGTTCACACATGGAACCTCGGTTTATAGTCTCATGTGAAGGACTGTATGGGAAGTGGAGTCAGAACCAATGTTAACTCCGAGGGAAAAATCCCCCTGTACCGAAACGGCCCGGCGGAGATTCGAACCCGCAACCCCAGGATCACCAAGATTACGAGTCCGGCGCTCTACGACTGAGCTATTCCGGCCCCCAAGGGGATTCTTGAGATGGAAGAGAAGGGGAAGTAAGCGGACGTCAATCTGCAGGAATGTGTGACTCGAGAGTAGATACCTGTTAACCAAATGAATCACCTGGAATTTAGGGGAGTAGATACCTGTTAACCAAATGAATCACCTGGAATTTAGGGGAGTAGATACCTGTTAACCAAATGAATCACCTGGAATTTAGGGGAGTAGATACCTGTTAACCAAATGAATCACCTGGAATTTAGGGGAGTAGATACCTATTAACCAAATGAATCACCTGGAATTTAGGGGAGTAGATACCTATTAACCAAATTAATCACCTGGAATTTAGGGGAAAATGAATCAAGATCTTCGTAAACGCGCGTGTCTGAAACCCAAGGCCACATATTCACCGTCGTGTGTCTGAAAGCCAAGGCCACATATTCACCGTCGTGTGTCTGAAACCCTAGGCCACATATTCACCGTCGTGTGTCTGAAACCCTAGGCCACACATTCACCGTCGTGTACCTGAAATCCAAGGCCACATATTCACCGTCGTGTGTCTGAAACCCTAGGCCACATATTCACCGTCGTGTGTCTGAAACCCTAGGCCACATATTCACCGTCGTGTACCTGAAACCCTAGGCCACATATTCACCGTCGTGTGTCTGAAACCCTAGGCCACATATTCACCGTCGTGTGTCTGAAACCCTAGGCCACATATTCACCGTCGTGTACCTGAAACCCTAGGCCACATATTCACCGTCGCGTGTCTGAAACCCAAGGCCACATATTCACCGTCGTGTGTCTGAAACCCAAGGCCACATATTCACTGTCGCGTGTCTGAAACCCAAGGCCACATATTCACCGTCGTGTGCCTGAAACCCAAGGCCACATATTCACCGTCGTGTGTCTGAAACCCAAGGCCACATATTCATCGTCTGTGCCTGAAACCCAAGGCCACATATTCACCGTCGTGTGCCTGAAACCCATGGCCACATATTCACCGTCGCGAATCACCTCTACCATAAACGGATTAAAAAAAATCCTTAAGTATCCGAAATGTTTCCACGCCGGATCTATGCAAGTTGGGATACCTTTTGGGGCAATATGGCGTCGCTTACCGTGGTGGCAGTTGAGTGTGACATTCAATCGAGAAAGGGGGATGAACGCCGCATAATGATTAATTCGACCAGTGTTATTTTAAAGGTGACCTTAATATGTAACTTTAATGTCATTCATCAGCGTGTATACAAAATCTTTCAAGATAGAGAACACATCGTCAGGTTTTATTTTGCACTTTCAGTTTAAGTACTCCCAGACTTCAGTGCGGAGTCAACCTTTTTTTCTTCTTCTTCTTTTTGTCCTCTAATCTGTTTGTCCGTATCGTCTGGCGAAACTAATACTGTTTCTTTTCAATTTTTTGAACAAACCAGATTAGCTGTAATGATCTGGGCGGCTCAGCATGCAAAAGATCGTAACTTACACCCGTCGACAATAAAATATATTGGCTTACTTGCTTGTCTCCCTTTTCGTGCTTCTATCTCGGATACCTTTCCGCCTTGTTCACTGATTCCCGCCCACCAGTCCTATAAATGTACAGGGAGTAAATACCTCATATTCAAAGAGAAATCATCAAGCTTAAGATCCTTCTAGAATTCATCGTGATTAATCACAGTTAAGACGCTAATGTGAACATGCACACCTATAAAAAGACAAACAAACAAACAAACGAAAAACCCGGTTCTTTTTTATACCTGGCATAGTATTATGGTATCAAGCTGTTGTAACTATAGTCTGTGTCAATATTTGGCATCTGTTAACACCAGTGTAAACGCCTGTCATCTGTCGTATGATAACACCCACGTCACTGCTTGCCATCTGTTGACTAACACACATGACGTCACTGCTTGCCATCTGTTGACTAACACACATGACGTCACTGCTTGCCATCTGTTGACTAACACACATGTCAATTTCTGCCACCCGTTAACATCTCAAAGTAATGCCTGGCACCAGTTCCCATGATGTCAACACCTATCACCTGTTAAACCCATGCTTATGTCAGTCGCTTGTTACCATCCATGCTAACATCTGTCACGTGTCAACACTCAAATCCATGTCCGTCGCCTGTTAACGTCCACACCGATATTTATCACCCGTTAACAGCTATATCAATACCTGTTACCTGTTAACACGCAAGTCAATAGCTGTCACTTGTTAACACACATGTCAACACCTGTCACCTGTTAACACTCATGTCAGTACTTGTCATCTGCTAACACCCAAATCAATACCTATCACATGTTAACAGTCATGTCAATACCGGTCACATGTCAACACTTATATCAACACTTGTCACCTGTTCACATTCATGTCAACACCTATCACCTGTTAACACCCCCATGTCAACACCGGTCAAATGTCAACACCGATGTCAATACCTGTCACCTGTCTCTACCTATGTCCATGATAATTGATTAGATGTCACCTTTTCCAGTTGGGTGCTATTCAAGGCGGCTGTGCCAATGTCCCCAATCTTGTGTAGCTGCCGCTGCATGTCTGGCGGGAAGTCTGTGGTGTTGAACTCGACGGCTACGTGGGACATGTTCTGAACCCATAGGTTGGCCAACACGGCATTTTGTACCTTGAATACATAAACAGAAAAAAACAAAACCGGCTTTACTACTGTTACGAGCAATTAAAGAAAAATGACTGTACTGGCACACGGAAGAGGCGAACAAATTACAAAGACAAAACATGTAGCGTTTCGACCTCTTTGGTCTTCTTCAGGCAAAACGAACACCATTGAAGACGGTGACAACGAAGAACGAACAATCACTTAAGATAAGATAATGTTGCTTATAGCCCAGCCGACCACAAAGGGCCACATCAGGGCTGTCACCACGTTAAAATCAACTCACAAGTCAGTCATTCACACAATTCTTTAAAATACATCGAAAAACCATCCAAAAGTTTGTTAAAAATCTTTCCACTGTAAAATCTCAGATCCGATGAAAAATGTTAATCTCTTTCAAGAACTCAAAGATAGCGTCAGGTGGGACATCTCTGAACAAGGTTTTCATGGAATCCGCCGTAAAATGTTTGTGTCTCACATCGTGCAAGTCCCAACACTCTAAAAGAATATGTTTCATTGTGAGTGGCACATGACATGGAATGCACCACGGAGCTTCTTCACACTTTAAAAGGTACGAATGGGTAAAATACGTATGGCCGGTGTGCAGCCGGCACAGAACTGTTTCTTCTTTACGACCACCAGACGTAGATGAGAGGAACTCCTTAAGGTTTGGACGGATCTGAAAGAGTTTGTTATCCGTCTGTGTATTCCAATCCTCCTGCCAGAGGTCTCTCACATAATCGTTAATTTTGGGTTTCAGATCTGAGCAGGGGATATATATGTTGGACAATTTCTCTGTTGTGGCATTCTTGGCTAAACGATCAACCATTTCGTTCCCTCCGATGCCAACATGACCAGGAACCCAAGCCAGAATAATGTTATAACCATCCGCTTTCAACTTGGTCAAAAGTTCAAAGAAGTGTAAAAGTTCTGGATGCTCAGGGTTGCGGCCAGCTATGGTCTCCAACGCTGACAATGAATCCGACAGAACCAGAAAGTCCCTCCTCGTAGATTGGGAGATTATCCTCAGCGCCAGAACCAGAGCTGTAAGTTCAGCAGAATAAGCAGAAGCCTCTGAAGGAATATGTTCTAACAGTATCTGAGAAGGAGCACCAGGGCAATAGGCTGCACAAGCCACTCCATCTTCAGACTTGGAACCGTCAGTGAAAACTTTCTGATAGGATGGGAATTTTGAACAGAGGTCAGCATACAATGCCTTGTACGCCAGAGAGCTGGTAGACTCTTTGCGAAAAGCTGCAAGATCGAAACGAATCTCTGGTGTGAAAAAGGTCCACGGAGGCTGATCTGGAAACTTGGAAAAATCAGACACAACTCCTAGGTCTAGACCTGCATTCCGCTCGTGAGGCTGCATACGAAGACCAAACGGCGGAATACAGTTAGGGTTGTTTTCGAATTTCCTTTGGAACTGAGGGTCAAAGACACAGTCATAGGCAGGGTTCTCTGGTTCCGAAAAAAAGTATGATATAATAATTCAAAGACAGTTTCAGCCTGCGGTTGGACAGTGAGGGTTCACCTGCCTCTGCGTACAGGCTGTACACAGGGGTGGTGCGGAATGCTCCAAGACAGAGACGAAGCCCTTGATGGTGGATAGGGTCCAAGAGTTTTAGGTAAGACGGTCTTGCAGAGCCGTACACAGCACAACCATAGTCCAGTTTGGAACGGACCAAGGCTCTTTAGAGGTGCAGCAAAGTTTTCTTATCAGCGCCCCAGTCAGTGTGCGCTACAACCCGCAGAATATTCAGAGCTTTCTGGCAAGAAGTTTTGAGGTTTTTAATGTGGCTGAGAAAGTTGAGTTTCTGGTCAAAAATAACTCCTAAGAATTTGGCCTCTTTGACAGCTGGAATGGGAGATTTCCCTATTTGAATTACGGGATCTGGAAAAAACTGTCGAAAATTATGGAAGTGAACGCACTGTGTCTTCGTAGGAGAAAAAGTAAAGCCGTTTTCATCCGCCCACTGATGAATTTTGTCCACACAAAGCTGGAGCCTGCGCTGGACACTCGGGTACAGGCTTCCAGTTGCGTAGACAGCAAAATCATCTACAAACAATGAGCAGTCTGAACCCTGTTCAACTGACTTGACAATGTTGTTGATCTTGATGCTAAAGAGAGCAGGAGACAGTATGCTTCCTTGTGGAACACCCAACTCCTGCTCATGAACATCAGAGAGAGTAGCGCCAACCCGGACCTGAAACTGTCGTTGTGCCAACAAATTTTGAATGAAAAGTGGAAGATGACCCCGAAAACCAAGATCATGGAGATCATGAAGTATCCCAGATTTCCAGGTGGTATCGTAGGCCTTCTCCAAGTCAAAGAAAATAGCCACTGCGTGTTGTTTGTTCAGAAAGGCGTTCCGAAGCGTAGATTCCAGACGGATCAAATAGTCAACTGTGGTTCGATGTTTGCGGAAACCACACTGTTCTTTCGCCAAAAGGCCATCGGTTTCGAGTTTCCACATGAGTCTAGCATTGACCATTTTCTCCATCAATTTACAGACACAGCTGGTCAAAGCTATGGGACGGTAGTTTGATGGGTTAGAAAGATCTTTTCCAGGTTTGGGAATGGGAATGATGAGGGCTTTTCGCCACGAAGGTGGAAAGAAACCAGTAGTCCATACATGGTTGTAGACATGTAGCAGGATGTGCAGACCTTTTTGCGGAAGATGTTTCAAAAGTTTATAATGGATTTCATCTATACCCGGAGAGGAATCGCTGCAGGAAAGTAAGGCAGATATCAGTTCGTTTAAAGTGAAAGGAAGATTGTAATAATAATAATAATAATGATTTCTTATATAGCGCTTAATCAAACGAATTTCTCTAAGCGCTTTACAAAGTCATACTACATTCACCCTTCTCATATACAATAATACACCTTACACCCAACTACAAATACTATTACTACAATAACTAACAAATCCTAATCCTACCAATGTGACATTCACTTATTCTTCAAATATCACTACAAAAACTTAATCCTATAACGTTCAATCATACAACAAATACATATAATAGAGAACATACACATACGCTACATTTGAAAAGGCCCAGACGGCTATGAGTTAGGTTGTACCCCCCCCCCTCTCCCCACAGCATTGACTAATTATGAGAAAATAGATGGGTTTTAAGTTTAGACTTGAAAAAAGAGATAGAATCTGAATGTCTGAGACAGTCTGACAATCTGTTCCACGTCGCTGGAGCTTGAAAAGAGAAAGATCTTTCACCAGTAGTAGTCCTGAAGCGAGTCATTCACAGAAGGCGGTCGTCAGCACAGGAGCGTAGTTGTCGAGAGGGGGTGTAGATTTTAAGGAGATCTGAGAGATAAGAAGGTCCATTTTCAAAGAGAGCAGAGAAAGTGAGAGTTGAGATTTTGTACGAGATACGGTTTGAGACAGATAGCCAGTGAAGAGAGTGGAGGAGAGGCGAAATGTGAGCATGTTTTCTTGCTCTACAGACGACTCGGGCTGCATGATTTTGGATTCGCTGTAATCTTTCTATCAGGTATTTTGGAAGGCCGGCCAAAAGTGAGTTGCAGTAATCTATTCTAGATAAGACAAATGCACAAATGAGAGTTTTTGTAGCATCTGTAGAGAGAAGGTGACGTACAGAGCTGATTCTTCGTAGTTCTAAATAGGCAATCTTGCAAATATTTGAAACCTGTTTCTTAAAGGAGAGGGATTGGTCAAGTATGACCCCTAGACTGCGGACAGAGGTGGAGACAGAGACAGCACAGTCATTGATAGTGACAGTTGAAGGCAGAGAAGGATGGTTAGGCTGTTTTGTCACGAACATGAGTTCCGTCTTGTCGTCGTTTAGTTGTAGTTTGTTGGTTGTCATCCAGTCCTTCAGGTCTGCAATGCAGCCCCGCGTCCGAGAAATCAGTGAGTCAGTTTCAGCAATGGGAGCCGACTGATGAAGCTGAGTATCGTCAGCAAAGCTCTCATGCGACATGGCGTGACCACTGATGACGTCAGACACAGGACTAGCATACAGCACAAAAAGGACTGGCCCAAGTACAGAACCCTGAGGCACACCGTACCTAAGAGGAGAACTATCTGAGTATCTTCCCTGTACACACACTGTCTGAGTACGTCCAGTCAAGTAAGAGATAATCCAGTCGAGAGCTGTGTCTTTGAATCCAAAGGAAGTTTGAAGCCGTGAGAACAAAATATTATGATCGATCGTGTCAAATGCTGCAGAGAGGTCTAACATCGCTAATAAGGAAACATTCCCATCGTCAAGCCCGCAGAGGAGGTCATTGACTATACGGAGGAGTGCTGTCTCACAAGATTGTAGTCTTCCATGTTGTCTGACAAAAAGTTGTAGGGTGATTTTTCTTTAAGGGCTTTGTTTTTGACAAAACTGGCTGATTTGTTAGAAGAGGAGGAATTCTTTTCAATGGTTGGAGCAAGCAGATTAGCAACTGCTTTTTTCTCTGTTATTAAAGAGTCAGAAAACTTGAGATGGTTCACAGTGGGACTGGTGTTCTTCCCTTTGATTTTCTTGATGATTTTCCACACTTTTTTCTTCGTTGTTTTGGATGTGAGACTTGAGCAAAACTGTTTCCAAGATAAACGTTTACTGGTCTTATAAATGTGTTTGGATTTGGCCCTCAGTTTCTGATGCGCTCGAACGTTGGGCATCGAAGGTCTGCAAGAGACCCGACGTTGAGCTCTTTTGCGGGTTTTGTTAATTTCCTTGCATTCAGAGTTGAACCAAGGAACTTTTGGCATTAGGGGCTTCTTGGAAGATGTGTGGGTGGTTGACTTTGCGCAATTCAATATGAAATCTGAAAGACTTCCTGCCGGATCTTCACTTTGCAGGATCTTGTCCTCCTCCAGATCCATAAGAAACTTAGTGGCAAAGAGGTCCCAATCTGCTTTGTTGAAATTGAGGCGTTTTGGTAAAGACTCACTCTCGCATTCGTATACCCAAGCAACACAGGAAAGTGGTCGCTACCATGCAGGTCCTCATCAACCTCCCAAACAAAATCCAAAAACAAAGATGGGTCACAGACAGAAAGATCCAGACAAGATGTGGTGCCATTAGCAGAGTGAAAGTAAGTTGGCGATTTCCCATTCAAGACACACAGATCAAGCTCCAAAAACGCTTCCTCTAAAAGCAGACCCCTTGGTGAAGATCTCTCACTTCCCCATAGAGGAGAGTGGCCATTCAGATCACCCAACAGCAGGAAGGGTCTAGGAAGCTGCTCCAAGAGCGAAATGAGGTCCCGTTTGGTGATACAGATATTTGGAGACAGATACAAGCTACAGATAGTAACTGTCTTGTGGAGAGTAACCCGAGCTGCCACTGCCTGAAGCGGAGTCTGCAGAGCAACTGGGCTGTACAGAACAGAATTATGAATGAACAAGGCTACTCCACCAGAAACGCCATGTTCAACAGATTGTGCAGGTAGGTTTAGAAAGCTGTACCCAGAAAGTGAAAAAGTTTTGTCAGACTTCAGAAGAGTTTCTTGCAGTGAAACTAGCATGGGCCTAACCTCACGGCACAACAGCTGCAATTCTTCGAAATTGGAAGACAGTCCCCTGATGTTCCATTGCAAGACTGTATCCATTGTGGATGAGGATCTTAATCATCCATGTCTATGTCCTCTTCCTCTTCGTCATATAGAGCGTCAAATGTATTTTGTAATTTCAGCTCTGCTTTTTTCAGTCTGTCTGGTGGAATTTGATGTTTCTTCTTCCCTGGAGGGGAAGAACTCAATGGTTTTGATGGCGTTGGTGGAGGCTTTCCCCTGCACTCCACCAACACCACTTTGCCCGACGCCACTGTCGGGGCTCCTCCCTTGGGAGGTGGTCTCGGCTTGGGGGCCGTCTCGGGGCGACCCCCTTGCTGGGCAGCCCGCACAGCTGCAGGCTTAGAGGATGCACTGGAAGTGCATCCTCTGGTGGGTTTATGGCCCCCACCAACGGCCGTTTTCTCTTGCGATGTTCTTGAAGTCGGAATACATTTCAGAGGTTCAAGACCACATGGGTCTGTCTGAACGCCTACTTCTACCTGAGGTACTCTGAGCGATTTTTTGACCACTGTCGAGAAAAAAAACGGGGTTCCCCTCTGCTCCTGCACCAGCTTTTTTGCTTCGAAGAACGAAATCTTTTTCTCTGTTTTAACTCGCTGGATTTCGCTTTCGATTCGCCAGACAGGGCAGTCTCTTGAAAAAGAAGGGTGGTCACCATCGCAGTTCAGCATTTCGCGGATTCGCATCCACCATCATGAACTGCTTTGCTGCAGGTGGCACACACCTCCTCTCCCGGGCATCTCTCTTTGACATGTCCAAAGCGTTGACATTTGAAGCACCTCAGTGGGGACGGCACATACAGGGCTACTTTCACTCTCAGGTACCCCACCTTTATGGACTCTGGAAGAGTCGGTTTAGCAAAGGTGAGGAACAGAGTGTTGGTAGGTTTCCTCTCCGCACCTTTCCGAAAAGTCGCCCTCCTGACCTCGACCACTCCCTGATCAGCCAACTCAGCCTTTATCTCTCCCTCAGATATCCCGAACAATTCTCGGCAACGGATGACGCCTTTCGAGGAGTTGAGACTTTTGTGAGGGGACACCCGGATGGGGTAATTTACAAGGCTTTCGGATCTCAATAAGTTGTCCTAGTGGACTTTTCGGTCGACCTGCACCAGCAAGGAACCATCCCTCAACCTCTTGACTGATTTCGGCTCTGCGCCTGCAAGACCTTTCAGCCCCTTTGCAACAGCAAAAGGACTCAACTTAGTAATGGGTCGCTCGCTATCCGCCGACTGGATAATCAGCCAAGAGGGCCATGCACCTATCGTCTTCCGGACTTCAGTGTCGGAATCTGAGTCCGTATCCCTGGAAGGGTCGGAACCCAGTTTTCTTCTCTTTCCTGTTTTATTGTGTATTGAGGCCATGAAGGTTTTTAAATACCGGCAGAGATAAACGGTCACCCCAGGAGAGCTGCCGTGCTGGGGAAGGGACAATGGATGGCCATAGTATGGCGTCCGTGAGCCTGGTACCGTCCCGCATGAAAACCAGACAGTGCACCTTAGCGACTGAATTGGGATCAGCCACTCAGCCCCTCGCCAGGTAACTGTAGCTTGGGCTTCCCCGCTGCTTAAGGCAGCGACTCAAGTATCAGAGAAAAGAGAGCGTGGAAAAGAAGGCTTGAAGGGGAGATGAAGAAAGAAAAGATCGGTTAAGAAAGGCAGAAGATAGAATAGGAAAAGGTGGGTTACTATTTGTCTGGGCCCTCACTCCTAACCTTTCTGACATGGGAGACCCTACCAGGGGCATCAATTCCTACCACGTAATGCTTGGCCAGAACAATCACTTATCTCTTCAAATTGGCTGCAAAATGAATGTGGAATGAAAAGAAAGCGTTCTTGGTTTTCATTGTCTTGAATAGTTTTTGTTTTGTTTTGTTTTGGCCTTGCCTGAAGAAGACCAAAAAGGTCGAAGCGCGTCGTGTTTTGTCTGGTAATTAGTTTGTCTCTTTCGTTCGGAGGCACAGGAATGTTTCCTTTAAGTTTGTTTCAATTTCCGCCAGTAGTCACCTCCCTTTGATACTGACTTTGCTGCTGTTAGTTCTGCTGCTACTGCTGCATCAGACTTCAGACTTGAGACTTTTTTTTTTTATTATATCCTCATATACACAAGGAAAATGCTTTTGCAGGCACGTAAAACACAAATACAAACAGTTCAACATTAATAAATCAATCTGTGGGTAAAACAGGCCTCTAAAACAAAATCATAGACGCCTTTTCGAATGTGGTTTATGTACATGTACAAAATTAGACATTTATACTCATACAAATCCATACGCAAACATTTACACCCCCCAAACACACACACACACACACACACACACACACACACGCGCGCGCGCGCGCGCCACACACACACACACACACACACACACACACACACACACACACACACACAACTCCCAACGTGTATATGCACCGCGCGCCCAAACCCACTCTCTCTCTCTCTCTTCTCTCTCTCTCTCTCTCTCTCTCTCTCTCTCTCTCTCTCTCTCTCACGTAGCTTACCTATGCAAAAGAATATCCAAAAAAATATTCCAGTTGTCAAAAATAAAGCATTTTCTGAATATGCATGCTAGAAAACAATTCTTTCATGCCCATATACAGTCAGTTATAGACTATGCTTCTACTTTATGGGATTCAGCCAGCGCAAACATTCTAAAACCTTTAGCAAGATTGTATAGGCGCGCGATAAAATTAGTTCTCTTAAAATCTAGTTCATTAACTCTAAACGATTATAAATCTTTGTATATCCTTCCCCTAAAGCAAAAACTTGAATATAATAAGGCTATATTTATGCATAAAGTGGTCAATGGAAATGTATCTCCCTCCATTGTAAACAGTTTCCGGACGAATGACAATAGGCACGTCCACAAGTTAATAATGCGTCTGCCCAGACTTGACCTTTACAAATCAAGCCTCGTATACAGTGGCGGTACGTACTGGAACAATTTGCCTCCATTTCTGAAAGAAATCTCAAGTTTTAATATTTTCAAAGAGCGCTTAAAAGGATATCTGCTCAGTAAGTTAAAAGATATATAAAAAAAAAACTGTAACAGTTGATTCCTAAATCAATTAAAGACTCAGTGAATAGAAATAAAATACTGCACGAGTACAAGCCGGTGTTAGACGGAAATCTTGGACGTGTCATTTGAAGCACAGCAATAATGGGTTAAGCTATTTGACATGTTTTACATTGATGATATCGCTTAACTGCATTTGGTTATTTGATGTATTGTGTGTATTCAAGTCTATTTGACTCTTGTTTCCCCGTTTGTATTTGTACTTTACATGTATTTTCTTTCTCTCCCCCCCCCTCCCTATCCCGCCCACACCCCATACCCACGCTTCCGCTCTCTCTCTCTCTCTCTCTCTCTCTCTCTCTCTCTCTCTCTCTTTCTTTCTCTCTCTCTCTCTCTCTTTCTCTCTCTCTCTCTCCGCTTCTCTCCAACACCCCCCCATTTCTCTCTTCACCCCGCTTCTTACTATGTATGTTTGTATGTTGTTTGTTTGCGAAAGTGTACAAGTGTTTGGGTGGGTGTTTGGGGAGGGGCGTTTTCTGGGTGGGGATTGTTAAAGTGGAAGTGTGTTACGTTTCTTTGATGTTATTTCTATTTTGTGTATTTTCAGACTTTTTTGTGTGTTCAATCTCTTGTTTGTTTGTTGTTGTTTTTGTCGTTTGTTCATTTTTCATTTCGCAATTTTTTTTGTTCCCCTCTTGGGCGAGGGCTGGATGTAAAAAAGCATGAACTTGCTTATCTATTACCCTCAATGATAAAGAATTTGTCTTGTCTTGTCTTGTCTTGTCTTGTCTCTCTCTCTCTCTCTCTCTCTCTCTCTCTCTCTCTCTCTCTCTCCCTCCCCCCTCCTCCAAACTCTAAAACTGCTACTTCTACAACTACTGCTTCTTCAATAGCTACTACTACTACCGCTACTGTGACTACTACTACTAGTAGTACAACTACTACAACTACTACTACAACTACCACTTCTACTACTACTACTACTACTACACAGGCTGCTGCTGCTACTAATACGATACTGCTGCTGCTGCTACTAATACGATACTGCTGCTGCTGCTACTACTACTATACTGCTGCTGCTACTACTACTATACTGCTGCTGCTGCTGCTACTGCTGGTGGTGGTGGTGGTTGTATAGGGAGGTCTTTGGGTTTTTGTTCGGGTGCCCTTGGTGGTGCGAATAGCACAGAACTGTAGGTGGTAATTCTCCGGATACCACAGAACTGTAGGTGGTAATTCTCCGTTTTATACCAGGGTCACCAGGGTCAGTCAGATTTGACTGATGGGTCCCAATCAGGGGGCGAAAGTCAACTGCAGGCAGGCAATAGAAATGGGACTCTTCCACGGCACACAGGTCTTTTGTATTGAACTGAGCTCATTATATCAGGATAGCAAAGACTGTCTTAATCTATATGTGCTGATCGGCACTTTGGTTTCCTTGACATTTGGCGAGCATTACTCCTGTAAGTTGCTTTGTGTTCATATCTACGTAGCTGAATTTACCATCCTCCATGCTCGAACAAGGGGCAGAAGAAAAAATTACTTTGGGTTTTGTCCCCATGCGCGCAACTTACCGCTGCTTCCTGATTTTCTTTGGTGATGTTTGTGTGGAAGATCCAGTACAACTCGAGGTACTTGTACAAGACGTCCAGTATTTCCTTGTTATACATTTTCAGGAATTCTTCAGCCTCCGTCTGGTTGTTGTTGGTGTGTACTGCTCCCACCCCCACCATCACCACCGCCACCCCCAGTATGCTCAACGTCCGTGATGACGTCATGGCTGTGACAACAAAGAGACAACAATGTTGTTTCATTAGTTCGTATAATTGCTTAATGTTTAGGTCTCTCTCTCTCTCTCTCTCTCTCTCTCTCTCTCTCTGTGCGTGTGTGTGTGTGTGTGTGTGTGTGTGTGTGAGAGAGAGAGAGAGAGAGAGAGAGAGAGAGAGAGAGAGAGAGAGAGAGAGAGAGAGAGAGAGACTTAAGAGGGCACTTGGAAGACCTCAGGCCACCGCCACGATCAAACGATTCCCCCCACGCCCCTGTAATCAGTTCATGTACAATAACTTTTCGTCAGGGGAGGTAAATGTTAGTGTCAACTGAAGCAGTTACTTCCCATGTCCTATGGTTTTCAATCTAAAAAAAATAAGCAGAGAGATAAACATTATAAACACAAAAACACAACCAAAAGAAGCGAAAGAGAAAAGAAACTAGAAACGCCAGCATTTATCTCTAGAAAGTTCTAGTATTCAGTGAAAATGAATTAACTTGAAGATGGTTGCCAATCCGTAAATGCGTCACCACGACCGTCTAAGTTCAGTGGAAAATTTGTGCTGTATCAGCTAGGTGAGATATAAAAACCGCTGAGGGTGTGGCATGGCAGCGGACGCCAAGGGAGAAGTGGCAGATCTCCTTTGAAGGACTCTGATGTGAGAGGTCAGTGTCAGGTGGCGCAGCGTTCCATCAAGTCATATAGGTAGCGGCGGGTCTAGGCTGCGTTGCCGGGGGACGGCTCCTGGAGATGTGGGGCGATCGGCGATGGAGCGCTGCCTGACTACGATTACCGTGGCCTGGGATACCGTGTTCTGAGCCAGGCAGACATGGGGGCACTGCTTATGGAGTTGAGTTGAAATATTGCCCGCTCGGCCGCAGTCTGCGTGTACCCGCCGAATTTTAGGGACTCGTGCAGCGCTCCAACGACGTTCGTCCTGCTCCCTCCTTGAGGCGGCCTCACTTGGTACAGGACCATCGCCACCCGAGCACGAAGAAGGCCGCCCGGTGGTCCTGAAGATAGCGTTTTGGTGGGGGAAAAGAAGCCAAATACACCGACGCCTATCGTCGGCCGACCAACAGCCGAATTTTGAACTAAAGTACAAAAGAAACCAGAGTACGACGTACCAGCCCACTACTGCCCAGCGACAACAGTTGCCACAGAGGATGCAGACCTATGTCTGCAAGTGTACCTTCTCCTTAAGGGCATCAAACCAATAGGACGTTAAACTCGCCCATCAACTCAAATAAAAAGCATCGCATCATCAGTCCCTCAGACAGGTGGCAAACCAACAGGAAGAAGAGAGATGAGAGCTCTCTTCGGAAGGTTACATAGCGGAGTGATGGAGAGGTTACATAGCGGAGTGATGGAGAGAAGGTTACATAGCGGAGTGATGGAGAGAAGGTTACATAGCGGAGTGATGGAGAGAGGAGATGAGCGCTCTCTTCAGAAGGTTACATAACGGAGTGATGGAGAGAAGGTTACATAGCGGAGTGATGGAGAGAGGAGATGAGAGCTCTCTTCGGAAGGTTACATAACGGAGTGATGGAGAGAAGGTTACATAGCGGAGTGATGGAGAGAGGAGATGAGAGCTCTCTTCGGAAGGTTACATAACGGAGTGATGGAGAGAAGGTTACATAGCGGAGTGATGGAGAGAAGGTTACATAGCGGAGTGATGGAGAGAGGAGATGAGAGCTCTCTTCGGAAGGTTACATAACGGAGTGATGGAGAGAAGGTTACATAGCGGAGTGATGGAGAGAAGGTTACATAGCGGAGTGATGGAGAGAGGAGATGAGCGCTCTCTTCAGAAGGTTACATAGCGGAGTGATGGAGAGAAGGTTACATAGCGGAGTGATGGAGAGAGGAGATGAGAGCTCTCTTCGGAAGGTTACATAGCGGAGTGACGGCGGGTTCAGCCTGTGTTGCCAGCTCTTAGTGGGGCGATGACCGTGGATTTTGTGCCCCATCTAGTACGTTGAAAAAGACAGACGAGATTTTACTGTTCTCCCCATTCATCGCCAGAAAATGTCCGGAATCGACGGAAAGCGCTGAGACCCCACCTCCATCCCCTGTCTCAGTCTCTCTGTTTGTCTGTCTGTCTGTTTCCGTTCCTATTTTTCGTGCACCAATCACAAGACGCTGCAACTGTCGGCTATTTTCATTGGCATGCGAGACAACCACACGACAGTGTAGCGACCTCTCGCCTTGTCCTGGCCGCGCTCGCCGCTAGGGTATGCTATGAAACGCTCACCACAGTATCACAACATCGGTTGGTATGCTATGAAACGCTCACCACAGTATCACAACATCGGTTGGTATGCTATGAAACGCTCGCCACAGTATCACAACATCGGTTGGTATGCTATGAAACGCTCACCACAGTATCACAACATCGGTTGGTATGCTATGAAACGCTCACCACAGTATCACAACATCGGTTGGTATGCTATGAAACGCTCACCACAGTATCACAACATCGGTTGGTATGCTATGAAACGCTTGCCACAGTATCACGACATCGGTTGGTATGCTATGAAACGCTCGCCACAGTATCACGACATCGGTTGGTATGCTATGAAACGCTCACCACAGTATCACAACATCGGTTGGTATGCTATGAAACGCTTGCCACAGTATCACATCGGTTGGTATGCTACGAAACGCTCACCACAATATCACGACATCGGTTGGTATGCTATGAAACGCTCACCACAATATCACGACATCGGTTGGTATGCTATGAAACGCTCACCACAGTATCACAACATCGGTGGAAAGTCTACAATTCCGCCCCGATAGTAGACGTATAACACTCCGTCCGTCATGTGCCTTCATTACACTTGTGCTACGCAGGGGAGGCGGGGCGGGGGTGAGGAAGCAGTCGTAGCAACATGTTAAACGTAGCAGTCCCAGTCACACGATGCACATGCCATGAGGGCCGACATCGTGGGCAACGTTGTTCCTGCGCTTTCCGCCCATGTAAAATAAAGCTGTTCTGCATGCGACAAGATCATAGGACTTGGTAACAGGCGGACAGACAGACAGACAAACAAACAAACGGATAAAAGTTATGATAACCCACTGAGCGAAGTTAGCGAACAATTTCCGCCAGCCTGTTCTTCAGCCAAAGACTAAGAAAGAGAAACGGAAAAATAACAACCTCTGAATAAAAAATGACATAACAATCGTGTTTCAAGTTGTTCGTTAATAGAGTGCTATAATACTATTGTGTCTCAAGTTGTTCGTTGATAGAGTGCTTGATAGAGTGCTATGACACTACCAGAGGAAACAGACTCATTCCAAACAAAGAAATGAATGAATCTATAGGTAAATGAATACATACATACGTACATACATACATACATACATACATACATACATACATACATACATGAATGCACAGAAAGTCAGACTTGAAAGACAGGATCCTGAACTTTTGCAACAAGGGAACAAGACAATTCTATCACTTGATTCACTACCATCATGGGAAGGTAATCAATTCCCAGAAATCAGAGTTACCATTCCTGGTATTCTAACAAAGGGCACACAGTCAGAACTGGAGAAAAAAAAAATCAGTAACCCTTGACTAGAGCGAACATACCCCAAAGAGTTCTGGACACATGCATACACAGATGGCTCATCAGAAGAGGCTACCTGACATGGAGGTGGAGAAATTTTACTGAAGCTGATAGATGGAACTCCTGTCCGACAAGCCATCCCGACTGGCAAGTTTTCCACAAACTTCAAGGCTGAGGCAGATGCTCTTCAACAGTCAGTAGCCAGAACGCTAAATGAGAATAAAGGGGCCATTCATACCAAAGTCGTCATCTTCTCCGATGCTTTACCAGCACTGCAGGCTGTTAAAATCCTCGAAACAAGGAACACTACTCCTTTGTCTCTACCCTGGCCATTCTGCAGCAGTCCACTGAGTTTACCGTCACCCAGTGGATATCCTCACACTGCAATATATATGGCAAAGAGGAAGCCGACCAACTGGCAAAGGAAGGAGGACAGCAGCCTCACCTGGAGCAGGAAGTCTCCTTTGAAGAAATCAAAAGCATTATCAAGGAGAAGCGAAAAAGAAGATGGCTTGAGCAGCACCCAGACTTCAACAAGAAGGATGCATACTACCTGCTGCTCAGATCAGACCAAGTGAGCATTGTGAGAGTGAGGACAGGGCACTCCAGACTGAGACATCACATGTTCACAAAATCCCACATTGGCGAGTCTTCAAGTTGCCCATGCGGTACGGCCGCAATGACAGTGGAACACTCCCTGCAGGACTGTCCCACACATAGAAAGCTAACAGCAGACACCTGGCCTGCCAACACACCGACGACCGAAAAGCTTTATGGATCACTGGAGGGCCTCCGCTGTACAGCAGCCTTCGTCAGTGCCTCTGGGTTTCCTGTCTGAATGAACGAAGAAGAAAGTCAGGTACACATAAACGAAATCGAATGGATCTCATCCCGAACACATCCTTATCGTCCAGAGAGTCACTTGATAACTTTGATCTCCGAGGACAGAAATGGGAGGACATACTAACAATTGCATTTTGATCTGTGTTTTCTGATTTCACAAACTACATCTTTGGCAAACCAGATGGACAGGTAAAAGAGGGAGTCTCTGCCAGCTGATGTAGTGTATGAGGTCACTGAAAACCGCGGTGGCAGGATGATGTGAAGGAGGGGCGTGGTGGCAGGATAATGTGAAGGAGGGGCGGGAGGGGTAGCGGGTGGGGGAGTAGGAGGTGCTAGTGCGTGCGGGCTTGTTCATATGCGCTGCAGCAGGCAGCTGAGCAGTGCCATCCACTTAGCAGCGCGGACAGACCAGTGGGAAGATAATAGCGGCCGTGTAATTCAATGTAAAATCTGACAATGCGTCAGTCTGCGCAAAAAAATGTAGCAATGACACATTTTTAGATAGGATATCCACAAAAATGTAAATTCGTTTTTGTTTTTTCTCATTGAGCACAAACAAGTTACTTCATTGCTATGTATTTGGTGGGAAACGATGCATCAACAGTTATACAGTTCTGAAAAAAAAGTATTTGAGCGCAGCAAAATGTTGAAAAACATAATTGTACTGGTCGATAGAATGAGGGGAAAAAAGGCCCAATCAGAGATGGCCATCATAAGCTTACGCAGTGTGAAAAAGATCCTATAACCAAGTGGACAGCAAAATGTGACAGCGAGTTCTTGACTGTACGTGTAAGTGCTGTTAAAGCGTTCAAACAGATGGAGACTACTGCAAAACATTAAAGACTCAGTATTCCCTCGGGATCAGTGGTTATCGGATCAACAAAACCCGTAGAAAAATACAACTTTCGACGAAAAATGCAACAATTGTTACATTGTTCGAACATGTCAAACGACAAATGCAACAATTGTTACATTGTTCGAACATGTCAAACGACAAATATAACAATTATCACAATCTCCGTTCATTATGCACGTATACTGTGACAATTGTTCGACATGTCGTCCACACTGTAACATGGACACACTTTTGGACACTGCTGCATCGCTACATTCTGTGTTGTGTTAATGGTGTCTCACTCTGCAGCTCTGTCGTGGGAACACCATCTTCTAATGGATAGTGTGCGTAAGTCATATTGTGCCACACAAGTCTTCTAATGGATAGTCTGCTTAAGTCATATTGTGCCACACAAGTCTTCTAATGGATAGTGTGCTTAAGTCATCTAGTGCCACACAAGTCTTCTAATGGATAGTGTGCTTAAGTCATCTAGTGCCACACAAGTCTTCTAATGGATAGTGTGCTTAAGTCATCTAGTGCCACACAAGTCTTCTAATGGATAGTCTGCTTAAGTCATATTGTGCCACACAAGTGGATCTGCCGCAAGTGTATGGAGGGTCCGGAGTCTGTGTCAGTTTTCGGTCAGAGAGCTGAATCCAAACACTTCTCAGCTAGTACGTTCTGTCTCCACTTGAACGCAGAGGCTGGGGCTTAGAGAATCGCTTCCAAGAGTGACTAGCGACAGGAGGTCATCTTCACAGATGCCCTCTTGGTCTTGAACGCCCTGTCTGGAGACCAGTTGGAGGAGCCGAGGTAACAGCTGCACAGAGAGACGGACGGTATTGCAGTGGACACCTCTCCACTGTGGCATGAAGGGGAATAATCTGTAGACCAGCTGGCTGAAGTGGTCAAAGCAGATGACCACTCGGAGAGACCAGTCATCCTGCAGGAACACAAGATCCATCGTTTTGTCTAGTTGCTTTGTATTCGAGAACGCTGAAATCTCTGGCACCATTCTAAACTGTCCTGAGGATTGTAGAAGTTTTTTTTTCAGTGACTTGAACACACGGATGGGTGCCAGACTTCAAACACATGCTTATCTCCATTATCATGGTTCATGATCCAAACAAGAATGACTGTCCTTGACAATGCACAGCACCATCTTGTCACAAAGTTATCTCCTTTGACACGACTCGACGCTACAGTAAGATCTGATGTAAGGTCAACAAGAGATTTCCAGAGAAGGCGATGACTTAGTGAAGTACAACTCAGCTCCAAACATCAGAAAATAATAGGAAAGCCATGAACTGCGATGAACTTCCACGGCGCTAAATCCAACGCACAGCGTACAATGCAGAACAATACAAAACAATACCCACCACGCCAGACCACAAAATGGCCCAGTGCACTGAATCGCAGTACCATCCATGCAATATAACACAAAACAACATATAACAGCACAGCTACAGAACTTCATATAGGAACTATTCCTAACCTTAGACACAAAGTCGTTGGTACAGCTCCAGGACTTACCGCCAGTAGAGCATGAGACGATGCTCTGCAGTAGTCACCACAAATTGTCGGGTAAAATAGTGAATCCACACCGCCCACTCCACCCACACTTCAAGTATTGTGCACTGTTTGCCGTCAATTTCTCAAGATTAAAAAAGTCACAAGGGTGTTGTGGAGTGGTAAGCATTTTATCAATGGTCCTTCTTTAGATTGGAGATGCCGCGTGGCCTATTTACCCTGCCATAGATCCAAGTCCAGCGAGAGTCTTGTCTTCCCAGGAGTCTGCGAGCACTTGACACACTTACCAGGCACCCTCCAGAGACATGAGTGGAGGAGGGAATTGGAAGCAGGGTGTATGAAGAACACGCTTCTTCTATATCCTAAAGATTAGCAACGATGTTGGTGCTTTGGTGTTCTAGTTTTGGGTTTTACACTTTAAGTGACATGGCTGACTGGTGTAATGTTATACATCCTTGGGACGTGTATAGGTTAACCCTCAAAATTTGCCACGGGTGTGATTTGAAGTTCAGCTGAAATAAATATGAACACTCTGAAAAAGGTACTTCTGTTGGGAGTAAAACACTATTGCTACTACAACTATTTTATTGTAGCTATCCTCTAACTCTTCTCCTTCCCTTTCTTCTGTTAGTATCGTTTTTATTAATACTACAAATACTATCATTATCATAACTTTCTTCTTCTTCATAATGATACTAATGATAATATTACAGGATTATTCTACCATCATTGTTATCATTTTTGTAGTTATTCGTATAATTTTCTTTAATTTCATTATATCTATTTCATCATTTTAACTCGCGTTGTCTCCACTTCAGCATCGTCTCCATTCTGTAGTCTTTTTGCACCCAGTGTAAAGAGACACGTGACTGTCTGTCCTTCCTTTTCAGTGTCTTAAATGTTGTATACCTTGCCCGGAAAAGACCAATAGGTCGAAACGCGTTGTGCTTGTTTTGTAATTTGTTTATTCTTTCGTTTGGCGGCGCAGTGCTTTTTTTCTCATACATCTGTAGAGGCAGAGAGAGGAGTGGGGTCCACTAGTGTTAAGAGCAGACTGGCGACTCGCTCCAAAAGTACCGCGCTTCAACAAGAACAGCACCGCCTCCGCCAACACTTCCGACCACACCAGCGGTCACAGAAGTCAGTGTGATTATATTTCTACACGCTACCCTTCCTGCCCTCCTCGTTCGTTTATAAACCTCCACGTGGTCTGAGACAACGGCTCCTAAATGGCTTATGGCAGACAGAACCGTTAATCTCCCCATCATCATTATTATAGAGAATGGTTAATGGGCATGTTTCCGTCATGGTAAGGTACAAAACTGAAGACTCCAACGCCGTCAGGTCCGCTCCACCAGACTCCCGTCCTCCTCCTCCTCCACCGTCCTCTCCCATCCCCGAACCCAAAGTCTGTTGGATAATGTTTGATTGTTGTCCAGGTTTTGAAGATGAATTGGCCATCGGATACCGATGGGATGAATCACACACACACACACACACACACACACAACACACACACACACACACACACACACACACACACACACGACGGACGGACAGACAGACAGACAGGCAGACAGATAGACAGACACACGCCCCCCCCACCCCACCCCCGCCACACACACACACACGCGCGCGCGCGCGCATGCACTCACGCACACACATACACGCATATACACACACAAACGTTCGCATTAGCTTCTCTCTTTTTCTCACACAGTGTCACAGAGAGAGAGAGAGAGAGAGAGAGAGAGAGAGAGAGAGAGAGAGAGGAGAGAGAGAGAGAGAGAGAGAGAGAGAGATGCAAACCCGTATTGCGCTCAGACGTTACCTTAACCAGAACACAGTTTAATGTAGAAAAAAAAGTTATTCCCTCGTTGTTTCACTTGTTGCAGTAAAACCGTCGTTCAGTATCCAGTCCAAGATGCCCCCAAAAAGGAGCATCTTTGAATGCTTGGGAAATTTCAGGGGTATTGTGAATCTCTCTCTCTGTCTCTGTCTCTCTCTGTCTCTCTCTCTGTCTCTGTCTTGTCTGTCTGTCTCTCTCTCTCTCTCTCTCTCTCTCTCTCTCTCTCTCTCTCTCTCAGACTCCTGAACCTCATCTTCAGCCGGTGCTGGGACACAAGCGTGGGGAGGATGGGTGAGGAAGAGTTGGTCTCAGTTAGAATTGCCCTAGGCTCACCCATTCCACATCCCACCTTCCATGTTTAGACAATGAATGTCTCAGAGGAGAATATCATGACCTCGTTTGTGTTCAATTCTCCCCCAAAATGATAATTGAATCTGTCGTTGGAAGTATACTGGTTGTCATTATTTTACCAACCAAACTTCAAATCTGAAAGCTCCTGCTGACTGAAACACACACACACACACACACACACACACACACACACACCACACACACACACACACACACACACACACACACACACAGAATTTTTCATTCACCAATGCCTGGGATTCTCTGATTTTCCCATTACATGCTAGCTATTTAGCAGAAAAATTGACAACGCCAATTTCTACTGCTGTGTGTCTTTTGCTAAGTATCGGCGTCATCTTTTGAAATTCCTATAACATTACAGCACTCCCTCACACATACTGGCTGAGTGAAACCAATTTATTGTCTGTTTAACATTTGTCGAAATGAAGATAAAGAGTAAGCAATTTTTTGTGACACAAAGCTGAAGTAATGTTAAATATTGATTAAAAAGGACAATTTCAAGTCATTGAAATATGAAAAAAGTGCATATGTACATTAAATGAAACACAGACACAGACACAGAGACAGACAGACAGACAGACAGACAGACAGACAGACAGACACACACACACACACACACACACACACACACACACACACACACACACAACAGAGCGCGCGTATGCATGCACACTTAGCACTATCTCTCTCTCTCTCTCTCTTCTCTCTCTCTCTCTCTCTCTCTCCTGCTCGCTTTGTCTCTGTCTGTCTGTCTGTCTGTCCACACACAGTCCAGAGCTGTACAAGGCCTGGAAGGAGAACTGAAGGCCGAGCTGAGCTATATTACACAGAATCACTGTGTTGGTTCCAGCCTGTCAGACTACATGGGAGCTCTGTTGTAAAAATGGTGGAAGCATGGCTATAACAGTGCTTGGAATGCCATAATACATGCTGTATATAATGTAAATATAAACGGCTTTTCCTTCATTTGTGTTTATGTTGCAAGATAATCTGGTTTACTTTCATTCATCAGCTGAATGCACGTTAATACGACCTTGCATTCACTCTCACAGAATACCGCTATTCTTTAATTCATCATTCTAGTTTCTTGACTACTCAGTGAAGCATGCAATGAACGGATACGTTAAGAAACTTGAAAAAAAGGTCAAAAGAAGGGACTATCCTTTCGCACGAACTCATGGCAATAGCAGGATCGTCGTTCAATCTGATCACTCCTCTGAATGTCCCTAGTCTTTGAACATCTTAACACAAAACAAAATATACATAAAGCGTACATGGAAGGGAAACACGACAGAAACACTCTTTAAAAGCAACATTCAATACAGAATACAGTGTTCGTAGCACCATCAAGGGAAGCTGGGCGAATCTGCTGCTTTCTATGACCAGAACCCAAACAGAGGAACATGCAGTTGGTTTCAAGACAAGACGGTGGCCACAATCAGCAGCAGCGGAAGCAGAGCGTTGAAAGTCACGCGCCCAGAGCTCGTGGATGAAGGGCACCCCTCCTCCCACCCCACCTTCACGTCGTGGTCCTTGTTGTACTGCTCCAGGTAGTCCATGAGGGGCTGGAAGTACTGGATCAGTGACTGTGCGCTCATCTTGGTCTGTCCTGTCAGGGCCTGGAATGGTACTGTCCACACCTCAGAGGATCCTTTGGACAGCATGGCCCTGCACGTGACATTAACATACAGGATGAAACAGCATGGCCCTGCACGTGACCTTAATATACAGGATGAAACAGCGTGGCCCTGCACGTGACATTAACATACAGGGTTAATCAGCATGGCCCTGCACGTGACACCTACATACAGGATTAAACAGCATGGCCCTGCACTTGACATTAACACACAGGAGTAAACAGCATGGTCCTGCACGTGACATTAACACACAGGAGTAAAAGAATGGCCTTGCTAAAAGGAAGGATTTTAAAGTCTTCTTTTCCCTCTTGAGCCTTGGCGCACCTAGTCATGTAAATCGCGTAACTTGTAGGCATGGCGTGCAATGAACAACTACCACATGATGATTGGTTTATCACCTTTAGGATCGTCAGTTGAATCAAAGCGCGGTCTGGCAACGGTGTCGTACGTAGATGCATTGGCAAAGAAGCGAACCTCATAGTATTTTGAATGACACAAAAGATGTCACTTATGCAGTCTCACCTCAGTTTGTCTGCAGCCTCAGTGGATTTGTAGATGTCACCTATATCAGTCTACCTATGGTCAGTATGGACTGACCTCAGTTTGTGTCCAGCCTCAGTGGAGTTGTAGATGTCACCTATATCAGTCTACCTGTGGTCAGTATGGACTGACCTCAGTTTGTCTCCAGCCTCAGCAGAGTTGTAGATGTCACAGGTGTGCGTTGGTCCCTGATGTCCTGCTGCCTTACACAGTGCCTCATGGAACTGGAACTGGATCACGGTGCTCACAAAATACCTGCCAGAAACACGAGATAACAGGTCTGTTGAGATATGCAGGCTTAGGATAAACAGTGTAGCTAAAAGAATGTAATACCTTGATAAACAAATGATTAAGATATAAAAACTGTTAAGATATGCAGTCTTAGGATATAAAGCGTATCTAATAGAATGTGATACCTTGATAAACAAACGACTAAGGTATAAAAAATGTAATACCTTGATAAACAAACGACTAAGGTATAAAAATGGTATATAAAACTAAACAAGATAAACAGATAGATCTTAAAACAACGTCACTGCCGATTTTGAAATTGGAAATCTATAATAAGATAAAAACAAAACAAAAAACAAAAGAAACAAAACCGAAAAAAACAAACAACAACAAAAAGAACAAAAGAAAAAGAGAAAAGAAACGAATAAAGTTTTAGATTGGAATTTGTTTACATGTTCTTCATAGATGAGATTTTTTTCTGTCAGCTAAGTATTTTGGTCACATCATTATTGTCAAACCCATTTTTTGCTGGAAACATGTAATTCTGCCTGACAAATAATTAGTGTACTGTAGGACTGTGTATGTCTTCTCATTCCCGTTTATAGTTGTATGTAGATCTTCGGCGCAGCTGGTGTCAAAGACATTGTATTTCTCTGGTTTAAATTCTGACCTTGAAAATGTACTTTCCTGCAGCTAATGTCAGTGATTCATGGATTTTTTTTTTACTTAGACTTTTTATATATAGTTCCATCTTGGATGTTTGCATTTTGAGTGGCAGTGGTGATTTGATCACTATTACTGAAATTGACTGCCTTGTGATCACATAGCCCCGTCGCTGGGCTACTTTCCTGTCATGGTTTGCTGGATTCCTTTTTGTCATGATTTACTGTTGTAATTTCCTGTCATAATCAGCTGTCTTGTTTCCTGTCAGGGTTAGAGCTAGTTTCCTGTCACGATTTGCCATGCTAGTTTCCTGTCATGATTTGCTGAGCTATTTTCCTGTAACGATTTGCAGGGTTACTTTTCTGTCATAATTTGCTGGGCTAATTTCCTGTCATGATTTGCTGGGCTAGTTTCCTGTCATGATTTGCTGGGCTACTTTCCTGTCATGATTTGCTGGGCTAGTTTCCTGTCATGATTTGCTGGGCTAGTTTCCTGTCATGATTTGCTGGGCTAATTTCCTGTCATAATTTGCTGGGCTAGTTTCCTGTCATGATTTGCTGGGCTAGTTTCCTGTCATAATTTGCTGGGCTACTTTCCTGTCATGATTTGCTGGGCTAGTTTCCTGTCATGATTTGCTGGGCTAATTTCCTGTCATAATTTGCTGGGCTAGTTTCCTGTCATGATTTGCTGGTGTAGTTTCCTGTTATGGATTCTTAGGCTAGTTTCTTGTGATGATTTGCTGAGCTACGTTCCTGTCGCAATATGCTGCGCTCCTTTTCTGTCATGATTATGGGTTGGTTTCCTGTCATGAATTGCGGGGCTACTTTTCTGCCATGATTTGTCGAGCTACTTTCCTGTCATGATATGCTGGGCTAGTTTCCTGTCGTGAATTGTTGGACTATTTTCCAGTCATGATTTGCCGGGCTACTTTCCTGCTATGACTTGTTGGGCTATTTTTCTGACATAACTTGCTAGGCTACTTGTCTGTCAATTTAGCTGGGCTCTTTTCTGCTGGGCGAGTTTCCTATCATGAATTGCGGGGCTACTTTTTGTCATGATTTGCTGGGCTAGTTTTCTGCCATGAATTACTCGACTTCTTTCACGTCATGATTTGCTGGGCTAGTTTTCTGCCATGAATTACTCGGCTTCTTTCATGTCATGATATGCTGGGCTCGTGTTTTGTCATGATTTGCTGGCTAGTGTTTTGTTATAATTAGCTGGGCTACTTTCCAGTCATGAATTTTGGGGTTACTTTTCTGTGTTAATTTGTCGGGCTCTCTGTCATGATTTGCAGCGTTAATTTTCAGCCACGATTTGCCATGCTAGTTCCCTGTCATGATTTACTGCACTCCATTGTCTGTCATGGTTTGTTCACCTAGTTTCCTGTCATGATTTTTTGGGATATTTTTTCTGCCATGATTTGCTGGCTTAGTTTCCAGTCGTAATTTGCTGAATGCCCTTTTCTGTCATGACTTGCTGGTCTCCTTTCCTGCCATTGTTTGCAGGGTTTCTTTTCTGCCGTGAGTTTCTGAGCTTTTTTTCCTTTAATGGTTTGATGGATTTCTTCCTATCATCATTTACTGGTCTACTTTGCTGTCATGATTTCCAAGCCTACCTTCCTGTCATGATTTGGTTGAGACGTTTCCTGTCATGGTTTGCTTTCTTCTTCCCTCTTATGATTTGCTGGGCTACTTTCTTTCCATGATTTGCTGGGGTCCTTTCTTGTCATGATGCTGGGATCTTTTTCTGTCACGATTTGCCGGGTAAGTTTCTCGTCATGATTTGCTAGGCCAGTTTTCTGTCATGATTTGCTGGGCTAATTTTCTGTCATGATTTGCTGGGCTAATTTTCTGTCATGATATGCTGGGCAAGTTTCCTGTCATGATTTGCTGGGCTAGTTTTCTGTCATGATTTGCCGGCCGGGTTAACTTCTCGTCATGATTTGCTGGGCAAGTTTCCTGTCATGATTTGCCGGCTGGGTTAGTTTCTCATCATGATTTGCTGTGCAAGTTTCCTGTCATGATTTGCCGGCCAGGTTAGTTTCTCGTCATGATTTGCTGGGCAAGTTTCCTGTCATAATTTGCTCGGCTAGTTTTCTGTCGTGATTTGCTGGGCAAGTTTCCTGTCATGATTTGCCGGCCAGGTTAGTTTCTTGTCATGATTTGCTGGGCAAGTTTCCTGTCATGATTTGCCAGCCAGGTTAGTTTCTCGTCATGATTTGCTGGCTGAGCAAGTTTCCTGTCATAATTTGCTGGGCTAGTTTTCTGTCATAATTTGCTGGGCTAGTTTTCTGTCAGGATTTGCTGGGCAAGTTTCCTGTCATGATTTGCCGGCCGGGTTAGTTTCTTGTCATGATTTGCTCGGCTAATTTTCTGTCATGATGTGCTGGGACCTTTCTCTGTCTTCAGTTTATTTGGCTGCTTTCCGGTCATGATTTGCTGATGGGTGCTTTTCTGTCATAATTTGACAGGCTACTTTCCTGTAACGATTTGCTGGCAGGGTTAGTATCTTGTCAGGATTTGCTGATGGGTGCTTTTCTGTCATAATTTGGTGGGCTGCTTTCCTGTTACAATTTGCTGGACAACTTTTCTATTATAACTTTGTTGAACTCACTTCCTGTCATGATCTTCTGGGCTATTTGTCTGTATGATTTATTAGGCTAGTTTCCTCTCCATTATATGCCGGATTTCTATTTCTGTCGTGATTTGCTGGGCTAAATTTCTGTCTTAATTTGTTAGAAAGTTTCCTGTCAAGATTTGCTGGACTCCCTTTCCTGTCATGATTTTCTGGGTTTGTTTCTTGTCATCATTTGCTGGGCTAGTTACCTATCATCATTCGAGGGGTTAGTTTCCTGTCATCATTTGCTGGGGCTAGTTTCCTATCATGATTTGCTGGGCTAGTTTCCTGTCATCATTCGAGGGGCTAGTTTTCTGTCATCATTTGCTGGGGCTAGTTTCCTGTCATCATTTGCTGGACTAGTTTCCTGCCATCATTTGCTGGGCTAGTTTCCTGTCATCACTCGAGGGGCAAGTTTCCTGTCATGAGTTGCTGGGGCTAGTTTCCTGTCATGATTTGCTGGGCTAGTTTCCTGTCATCATTTCCTGGGCTAGTTTCCTGTCATCATTCGGGGGTTAGTTTCTTGTCATGATTTGCTGGGCTAGTTTCCTGTCATCATTTGCTGGGGCTAGTTTCTTGTGATCATTTGCTGGGCTAGTTTCTTGTGATCATTTGCTGTGCTAGTTTCTTGTGATCATTTCCTGGGGCTAGTTTCTGTGATCATTTGCTGTGCTAGTTTCTTGTGATCATTTGCTGGGCTAGTTTCTTGTCATCATTTGCTGTGCTAGTTTCTTGTGATCATTTGCTGGGGCTAGTTTCTGTCATCATTTGCTGTGCTAGTTTCTTGTGATCATTTGCTGTGCTAGTTTCTTGTCATCATTTGCTGGGGCTAGTTTCTTGTCATCATTTGCTGTGCTAGTTTCTGTCATCATTTGCTGTGCTAGTTTCTTGTCATCATTTGCTGTGCTAGTTTCTGTGATCATTTCCTGGGGCTAGTTTCTGTGATCATTTGCTGGGGCTAGTTTCTGTCATCATTTGCTGTGCTAGTTTCTTGTCATCATTTGCTGGGGCTAGTTTCTTGTCATCATTTGCTGTGCTAGTTTCTGTCATCATTTGCTGTGCTAGTTTCTTGTCATCATTTGCTGTGCTAGTTTCTTGTCATCATTTGCTGGGGCTAGTTTCTTGTCATCATTTGCTGGGCTAGTTTCTTGTCATCATTTGCTGGGGCTAGTTTCTTGTCATCATTTGCTGGGGCTAGTTTCTGTCATCATTTGCTGTGCTAGTTTCTTGTCATCATTTGCTGGGGCTAGTTTCTTGTCATCATTTGCTGTGCTAGTTTCTTGTCATCATTTGCTGGGGCTAGTTTCTGTGATCATTTGCTGTGCTAGTTTCTTGTGATCATTTGCTGGGGCTAGTTTCTTGTCATCATTTGCTGGGGCTAGTTTCTTGTCATCATTTGCTGGGGCTAGTTTCTTGTCATCATTTGCTGGGGGGGCTAGTTTCTTGTCATCATTTGCTGGGGCTAGTTTCCTGTCATCATTTGCTGGGGCTAGTTTCTTGTCATCATTTGCTGGGCTAGTTTCTTGTCATCATTTGCTGGGGCTAGTTTCTTGTCATCATTTGCTGGGGCTAGTTTCTTGTCATCATTTGCTGGGGCTAGTTTCTTGTCATCATTTGCTGGGGCTAGTTTCTTGTCATCATTTGCTGGGGCTAGTTTCTGTGATCATTTGCTGGGGCTAGTTTCTTGTCATCATTTGCTGGGGCTAGTTTCTTGTGATCATTTGCTGGGGCTAGTTTCTTGTGATCATTTGCTGGGGCTAGTTTCTTGTGATCATTTGCTGGGGCTAGTTTCTTGTGATCATTTGCTGGGGCTAGTTTCTTGTGATCATTTGCTGGGCTAGTTTCTTGTGATCATTTCCTGGGCTAGTTTCTGTGATCATTTGCTGGGGCTAGTTTCTTGTCATCATTTGCTGGGCTAGTTTCTTGTGATCATTTGCTGGGACTAATTTCTTGTGATCATTTGCTGTGCTAGTTTCCAGTCATGATTTTCTGTCAAGAGAATGACAGGATTACCGGATGGAGCGGACGGCTGGAAATGCACAGTGACTTTCCATAATGCGAAACCATCCAGAGATAATAAAGAAGAGTGGCATGACACCGGATGTTGTTCTCTATTCAGGATCATCGAAACAAATGATTCTGATGGAACTCACCGTGCTATGCAAAAGCAAAACGAAGCAAGCTCAGGTCTACATGACTAAGAAGCAAGCCAGTCTAGCAAACAGCTTGAAGGAATCTAGCTTCCAGGCTGAAGTCCTCGCCAGAGAAGTTGTAGCAAGGGGGATCTGCAGGCTCATCAGCCTATGATTTCATGAAACAGCTCGAGATATCTGGTAAAAACAGGACCAAAATTTTGAAGGAAAAGCTGAAAAGAATTCCAGCTGGATCTGGTCGAGGCTCTGGCAGCAGACCAAGGAGCCATAACCTGGATGCAGCCCGGCTTCCCTAGAGTGTAAGGAGTTCAGGACTGAAACACTTGTCTGCGGGGAGGGAGGGGTGGGGGTCTTTTATGAAGACCTTCTGCTGTCAAGTACTCCCTCCAGTTTCTTCCTACGTTCCTGTCATGATCATCGCCATGCTTTCTTTGCTGGGAGGGACAGGTTCTAGCATAGAACGTGCACAGATCAGGTTGTGAGTTTCAGCGAGGTTAGTTATTCTGGCAGTCCTTTAACTCCTTATTCTTCATGTCTGCCTGCAGATTGCCCCAACTCGGTATCGTCTTTCTCTTCTTTTTCGTCGTTCCTTTCCCTGTCTATAGTCAAAATATCCCTGTTGTTACATTACGTTCTTAATGACCAGACAAATAAGACAAGTGAAAAGCGCGGGAAAGAGAATCCTTCCTTCTCTCACACCACCCCAAACCCTACACCCATTAACCCATTATTTCTCTGCTTTTATATGATTAAAAACTTTGTTGTTATCATTCGGCTTAGCATATTACACACCTTCAGACAGTCAGCATCAAACACCACCAGTCAAGCTGAAATCTGATGTAAGCAGGAAGGTGGGGGGCGGGGGGGGGGGGGGGGAGAGGGGGGGGGGGTTGGGGTGGAAAAGAGATGACGCAGAAACAGCTGGAGAAGACACACTGAGGCAGAGGAATGGAACCTATTGGACAGAGCTGGAGAGGAATGAAACCTACTGGACAGAGCTGGAGAGCAATGGAACCTATGGGACAGAGCTGGAGAGGACTGGGACCTACTGGACAGAGCTGGAGAGGAATGGAACCTACTGGACAGAGCTGGAGAGGAATGGAATCTACTGGACAGAGCTGGAGAGGAATCGAACCTATTGGACAGAGCTGGAGAGAAATGGAACCTATTGAACAAAGCTGGAGAGGAATAGAGCCTATTGGACAGAGCTGGAGAGGAATAGAACCTATTGAACAGAGCTGGAGAGGAATGGAATCTACTGGACAGAGTTGGAGAGAAATGGAACCTACTGGACAGAGCTGGAGAGGAATGGAATCTACAGAGCTGGAAAGGAATGGAACCTATTGAACAAAGCTGGAGAGGAATGGAACCTACTGGACAGAGCTGGAGAGGAATGGAACATATTGAACAAAACTGGAGAGGAATGGAACCTATTGGACAGAGCTGGAGAGGAATGGAATCTACTGGACAGAACTGGAGAGAAATACAACCTTTTGAACAAAGCTGGAGAGGAATGGAACCTATTGGACAGAGCTGGAGAGGAATGGAACCTATTGAACAGAGCTGGAGAGGAATGGAACCTACTGGACAGAGCTGGAGAGAAATGGAATGTACTGGGCAGAGCTGGAGAGGAATGGAACCTACTGGACAGAGCTGGAGAGGAATGAAAACTATTGGACAGAGCTGAAGAGAAATGGAATCTATTGAACAAAGCTGGAGAGGAATGGAACCTACTGGACAGAGCTGGAGAGAAATGGAACCTATTGAAGAAAGCTGGAGAGGAATGGAACCTACTGGAGAGAGCTGGAGAGAAATGGAACCTATTGAACAAAGCTGGAGAGGAATGGAACCTACTGGACAGAACTGGAGAGAAATGGAACCTATTGAACAAAGCTGGAGAGGAATGGAACCTACTGGACAGAACTGGAGAGGAATGGAACCTACTGGACAGAGCTGGAGAGGAATGGAATCTACTGGACAGAGCTGGAGAGGAATGGAACCTACTGGACAGAGCTGGAGAGGAATGGAACCTACTGGACAGAGCTGGAGAGGAATGGAACCAATTGGACAGAGCTGGAGAGGAATGGAACCTACAAGACAAAGTCTGGAAGGACAGACCAGAAGCCGAGTCCACTGAAGAGCTGCCATTGAAGGTTTATGCTCCTTTGAGCGCAAACAACCTAAAAAAGTGTTCTATTTCAGTGACCATATCTATCACTGGTTGATGTAGTAAGTCATGATAAATAAGTGTTCTATTTAAGTAACCATATCTATTACTGATTTATGTAGTAAGTCATGATTTTAGTCTTCTATTTCAGTAACCATATATATCACTGACTGATGTAGTAAGTCATGATTTTAGTTTTATATTTCAGTAACCATATCTGTCACTGACTGATGTAGTAAGTCATGATTTTAGTTTTCTATTTCAGTAACCATATCTATCACTGATTGATGTAGTAGTAAGTCATGATTTTAGCCCTGACTTAATCCCACTTTGCAGAATGGTGGGAAAAAAACTGCAGACTCAGGTTTTTGCAGACGACTGACAGAGCAGGAGGAATCACGTGACCAGTTCTTTAGAGTGGTGTCCCTTTGACTCTCAACGGAGTTATAAGAGAAAAATGAGATGAAGTAAACGTCGACAATTGTTGTTCCTTTACTTCTACGGGAAATCTTTAGAGCATCCTTTAAGAAAGTTCTTATTTACGAAAAAAAAAAAGATTGACTGTCAAGAAATCGTTTTTTATGAAGTGATCCTCACATGTCCTGTAAATGAATCACGAAAATGCTTCAGTACTTTTGGGGCAAGCTTTTTCTTTTTTTAAAAAAATTTCATATGCAAATCTACCTGATGTACGGAGTGTTGCTGGAAATGTGGTACTTGGCACCTGGGTCAAAATCGTCCTCCGTCCGTTTCACAGGTGAAGACACGCCTTGTAGATTGCACCTGGAAAATATCAATTAGGCAGAATACTTCGTTAGATACTGAGAAAAACCGCTAAAAGAACAACATTGACTGATTATTCGTATGCAAGAATGGCTGTTTAGAAGTCTCTCTCTCTCTCTCTCTCTCTCTCTCTCTCTATGTATGTCTGTCTCTCTCTCCCTCCCCCCCTTTCTTCTATCCGCTCTTCCTCCCTCCCTCTCTCTCTCTGTATCTCTCTGCCCGTCTCTGTCTGTCTGTCTGTCTGTCCGTCTGTCTGTCTGTCTGTCTGTCTGTCTGTCTGTCTGTCTCTCTCTCTCTCTCTCTCTCTCTCTCTCTCTCTTCTCTCTCTCTCTCTCTCTCTGAGCAGAATATTCATTGGAGGACACTCTCTGAGCTTATTAAACGTGCACAGAAGAATAATAAGTTTACGTTGATGAAGAGTTCGGAAGCCATCCCCTTTCAGTTGTAGCATCAGTCGGAAGACTAAAACAAAGAAAAACATACTTGACAAAAGCACATAACGATATGCTGTCGGCAGACATCTGCACAGAGTTCGTCGGCTCACCTTTGTTAGAAGCACACCTACACCAATTAAACAGCATGCTCCAGCAGTTCTAGGCAAGTCTCTTCTTTCTAAACTACGTGCGTTCACAAGGCGGCACAAAATCAAGTACACACTGTTCTCACTGTCTGTAGAGAGCTCAGCAGAGAGTAGATGGTGAAATTTGAATGAGAACATAGAATCTTTCCATCAGACTAGTCTGACAGCATTCTAGGATCATTTCCGTTTAGCCAAAAAAAAAACAAAAAACAAAAAAAAACCCAACCAAGATCAAACAAATAAAGAAACAAAAAACGAAAACAAGCATCAAAAGGGCACCTGTACAAAGGGGCTCCTTTGGATATAGAACTTTCAAGTGGCTCCGCGACAAAGCAGACATTATTGTCAGCCGGGGGCTCAGAAAGTGGTGACCTGCATCTGTTGGATTAGAACAGGTACCACCGAACACTACCGAGAATGATTCGGCGACAGTGCAGCGTCTCCTGTGATGAATTGCCTCACGACGACCTACTGTTGTTCATTCCCTGTGGATCGTTACTGATGTGACAAGATAAACCTGCATGTTGCTGTGTGTGAGGGAGGGTAGGATGTCGAGTTAAGCGACATGGGAATAATGCCACCTAGGGACATAGAGGACACAGCCGGAGTGATACACAGTGTCCCCTCGTTACAGAAGGGCCCATGGATAGATGGTTAGATTAGCTGTCTACGAAACTGACGGTCGTGAGTTCGGACCACTCGCAGGGTTGTTTTTTTTTTTTTTTTTTTTTTAGCTTGAAAATCCTCTGTGACTACCCAGAAGTAAACGGCTATGTGGTTCAGGTCAGGGAAGGCAATAGGCGACGGAAAGAGGACGGGTTCGCCCTCCATCATGCCGTACTCTGGACATGGTCAGCTTCTGACACTTCACTGTTCCTACCTCCATCATGCCGTACTCTGGACATGGTGAAAGAGGACGGGTTCGCCCTCCATCATGCCGTACTCTGGACATGGTGAAAGAGGACGGGTTCGCCCTTCATCATGCCGTACTCTGGACATGGTGAACTTCTGACACTTCACTGTTCCTACCTCCATCATGCTGTACTCTGGACATGGTGAACTTCTGACACTTCACTGTTCCTACCTCCATCATGCTGTACTCTGGACATGGTGAACTTCTGACACTTCACTGTTCCTACCTCCATCATGCTGTACTCTGGACATGGTGAACTTCTGACACTTCACTGTTCCTACCTCCATCATGCTGTACTCTGGACATGGTGAACTTCTGACACTTCACTGTTCCTACCTCCATCATGCTGTACTCTGGACATGGTGAACTTCTGACACTTCACTGTTCCTACAGCCATGGGAACTTTAACCCTTTTTACTTAACGACCTGGCTGGTTAATATACAGCCACATACTGCTGCTCTTTTCCCGCCATCTCCAACCAGAGGTGCTACCAGGCCTGATCGTAGCTGTCCGGCATGGTGTTTGCATGGAATGTAGGGACTAGTTGCTGGTTCGAATTCCGCTAGCACCATGAAAAAAGTTCATGTAGCAGAAGGACATCCAGAAACATAACCTTGACGCGGCCCTACCCCCTTGGAGTGCAAGGAAATCAGGGCTGAAACACTTATCTGTGGGGGGAAGGGGGGGGGGTCATTCTCTGAAGACTTTCTACCGTTGAACTCTCCCTAAGGTATCTTACTACAAACAGCAGCTCTTTGATTGATATGATAGCAATACAATGCTGCTCTGTTTCAACCAGCTCCCACCTGAGGTCCCACCAAGCCTGGTTGTAGTTGTCCGGGGTGGTGTCTCCACGGAACACGGACCAACGCCACTGGTCAATGAGGTAGCCAAAGGGCAGGAAGGCGATCTTCTGCAGCGACATGGCCATCAGGAAATTCAGCTCCGACTCTGAGTGGACAGGGAGGCAGAAGATAATGATAACACACAAACACGAAGAGAGAGAGAGAGAGAGAGAGAGAGAGAGAGAGAGAGAGAGAGAGACGACAGACAGACAGACAGACAGACAGACAGACAGACAGACAGACAGACAGACAGACAGACAGAGATGTTGAACAAATCAATGGTGGGGGGAACAAGTGGGGCTAACAATTCCTACGTCATTACAACAGTGACTTGGCAAAGATTTGAAAAGAAAGGAAAATTTAAAAAGGGGAGGGGGGGGGAGGGATGGTGGTGTTATGTGAGAAAGAAAACGGGAATGAAAAGGATGGTGTAACATAAACATCAAAATTCTTCACTGGCAGCATGTAGAAAGATCGTAGTCCGACTAGAATATAACACTTTTCATATCGCCTGCTCAAAGACTTTCCGCCCGCTGATTCGATCTCATCAGCGAAACATTTCTGATGTTGTCTGTCCTTCCTTGGCATTGAGTTTTTCAAACTGAACGTTACGACTGTGAAGATAAGTGATTGCTCGTTCTTTGTTTTCATTGTCCTGAATTTGTTTATCTTGCCTGAAGAACACCAAAGAGGTCGAAACACGTCGTGTTTTGTCTTGTTATTTGTTTGTCTCTCTTGTCCGGTGCAATAATAATAATTTTACGTTAAACGCCTTTCGTTAGTTAGAATTTCGTAGCGCACACTAAAGGCACTGACCATTTCCTATTGATCTAACTGGCTCTCTGTCTGCCTCTTATCCACGGGCTGACTGTTTATTCTCCACACATTGCCGCTGAAAGGGTCAAACTGTCAAGTTGGAAGCGTACACATGGTGGTGCGGGCACTCGAGCAAAAGCTATGTGCAGGTAGTGGGTTGCCCTCGCCGAGCAGTGGGCAACAGGCTGCTTTTCGTTGTTACCTGAGAGGGCAGCCTTGTCAGCTGAATGATTCTCGTGTGGCATGCCGCAAGTATGGTGCCCTGAGGTGGTCTGTGATCTGCACTGGCGATTGAAACGCCGACAATGGCGAAAAGTGTGCAAGCAAGGTTAGATACTAAACTTGTCCGCTCTGCGTCTTTGCTTTGATCAATTACGACGACATAGTTCAAGTCAGTGAAGATATCAACTTCACTGTCCCAGGCATTTTTCTCTTCAATTTAATGTTACCTATTATTCATCTGCATTAATTCGCGTGATAAACATGGTAAAGTAACCCAGGTTCTGTAATTTGTAAAAAAAAAAAAAAAAAAAAGGTTCGTGAAAGTAATACAGGTTTTGTAATTTGTAAACAAACAAAAGTTCGTGAAAGTAATACAGGTTTTGTAATTTGCAAAAGAAAAAGTCTATGGGCCATGTTGTTTTCTACTCCCCAGAAACACGTACCTCTGTCCTCCAGCAGTGTGGGCAGCAGACCAATCTGATGCAGATGTTTGGGGGTCTCCACTGACAGCGAGATCGTGTCCCCAACAGCTTCATGAAATCCTGTGACAATACGTATGTGGGTAAGAGAGAGAGAGAGAGAGAGAGAGAGAGAGAGAGAGAGAGGAGAGAGAGAGAGAGAGAGAGAGGGAGACGCTTCAGACGCTTCATATACGTTTCAATTGACAATGGCCTACATAGCCTTAGGGAGAGAGAGAGAGAGAGAGAGAGAGAGAGAGAGAGAGAAGAGAGAGAGACAGACAGACAGACAGACAGACAGACAGACAGACAGACAGACAGAGACAGAGAGTGAGAGAGAGACGCTTCAGACGCTTCATATACATTTTAACTGACAATGGCCTACATAGCCTTAGAGAGAGAGAGAGAGAGAGAGAGAGAGAGAGAGAGAGAGAGAGAGAGAGAGAGAGAGAGAGAGAGAGACGCTTCATATACGTTTTAATTGACAATGGCCTACATAGCCTTAGAGAGAGAGAGAGAGAGAGAGAGAGAGAGAGAGAGAGACGCTTCATATACGTTTTTATTGAAAATGGCCCACATAGCCTTAGAGAGGAGAGAGAGAGAGAGAGAGAGAGAGAGAGAGAGAGAGAGAGAGAGAAGAAGAAGAAGAAGAAGAAGAAGAAGAAGAAGAATAAGGAAGAATCAGATAATCATATTTAATCACAAAGAGAAGAGTTTGATGTGTTAAAGTAACGAAACAATCTAAAATTTCTGACTTCTGACTGATTTCTGACCAAAGTGCTCAGAATCGTTATCAGATTTAACATCCTTTCTTTATGGTTTGTAGCTGGTTCATTTTGAAGTCAAGAAATACCAGTTGAAGCTTGTTTACTGTTATATAGTAAATGGTCTTAACCTTTCACAATCGTGTCAATGTATGGCATACGAATGCGCTGAACTGACAAGATAATTAGAATTTTGTGATCACGTTTTATGGATTATTACTCCACAGATATGTATGTGATAAATCAGTTTGTTTCTTTAGTAGTTTGTTCTTCATTCCCCCCACAAATATTGCACGGTGTGACGTGTGTGTGGGATTCTCATGTACTTTCTGACCTCTTGTGTTGGTGTTGTTCTGTGCATCATACAGGGGTCACTGGCAGTAGCCATTGATGAGCAACTGAAAGGAAAAGAAAGCTTTTATGAATAATACCTGGATTGGCCCCATCCCTGAAGATGACGGGAAGATGTCTGTAGAGCATGTCGTAGACAATGTGACCCATCTCGTGATGTGCCGTGCTGAAATGGTCCATCGTCACCTCCGTGCACTGCTTCACCCTGTAGGGGCGACAACTCTCGGATACCATGACATCATCCACACTACCAAGGGACGTCACAACCATTGTAAGAATAATATAACATAGGGCATTTTGTTCTAGAGACTTACTCATGACCCTGTAAAAATTTTACATATTCTGACTTACATATGTACTCCTTTGTTGACTCCTAGTAGAAAGAAACTCGTGGAGAGCGTGGCAGCAGAGAGTCCTCAGAAGAGAAGCCCCCTTCAAGCAAGTGTTTCGGCCCTTATCTCCTGACACTCTAGGGGGGTTAGGCCACACCCGGTTCATGACTCCGGATGTCCCTCTGCTGCCCCTTTTTTTTTTCCCATCTTGGGACGAGCCATGGCTGGGATTCGAACCCATGACCCTCTGGACATGCTCATTTTCCACTTAATGACTCGCGCTTTAACCACTGAGCCACAGGGACACCTGATATTTGTAGGGAAATTAAGCCTTATGAAGTTCACTTTTGTTCCTCCTTGACCAGATCCAGCTTGAACACCTCTCTGCCGCTTCTGCCATTGCTTTCAGGGCTCTGGTTTTTTCCTTCCCTGCAACTGAGAGCTGTTTCATGAGGCTGTATGCAGACGTTCCTACAAACCCCCTAGCTCCAATTTCTGCAGTGACGACTTTGACCTGATAGCCTTCTCTCCTCAGGCTGTTTGCCAGATCAGCATACTTTTCAGTCTTGTAGATTTGAGCTGCCTCCATTCTGTTCTCATATGGCACCGTGAGCTCGATCATGATCAGCTGCTTGGTTGACTTAGAGTGGACTACTATGTCTGGTCTCATGCCACTCTTGCTGATGATCTCTGGGTGACTCTTCCATTCTGGGAGGTCTGCAGTGCACTCCCAGTCATCTGCCCCGTCCAGCAGACTCTGCCTGCATGTTTCGAGTGGCACTGTTGTTCTTGGCCATGATTTGCTGCCTCCTGCCGTGAAGAATGTTGCGGGTGCTTTTGGAGTCCTGATTTTCCCTTTTGTGGTGTTGGTACTAGCCCAGACTACTTGTACAATTTCTTTGAGCACTTGGTTGTGCCTCCATGTGTACCTTCCTTGAGCCAGGGCTACTTTACATGAGCTTAGGACATGCTCCACTGTTTGTTTTTCATGGCAGAGGGGGCATGCAGGATCGTCTGTTTTCCCCCACTTCACCAGGTTTGCATTTGAGGGCAGAAGGTCATATGCAGATCTGAGAATGAAGCTGATCCTGAGAGGGGCCATGTGCCAAATGTCATTCCAAGTGAGACTTCTTTGGAGTGCATTCTCCCACGTTGTCCATTGCCCTTGCTGGCTCTGCTGGACTGCTTTTTGGAGTCTTTTTTGGTCTTCTTCTTTTCTCATCTCCTGAATCATCATGTCTCTTTTGGCTTTTCCTTTGGCCTTTGACCACTATTCAGTTTTGGTCACCCCCAGTCCCTGTCTGTTGGTCTGTGTGTGTCCTGTTATTTCTCTGATCTTGAGACTTTCTTTTGCAGAATCCATCGCCTCTTGAACTTTCCATTTTCTGCCTGTCTTCAGCTGGGGCTTAATTGCTTCTACCACCTTGTCTCCTGAGTCCTCCAGCATGCTTTGAAGTCTGATCTTCCCTGCTTTGTATTCCTCCAGGATGGATTTCAGGGGTAGTTTCAGCTTTGCTTGGCGACAGTACAGCGCTATGTCAGTCAGACAGGGTGGGACACCAAGCCATTTACTTGTGAACTTGTTGATTTTGGCTTCCATTGCCTCCACTATGCTGGTGCAGATGTCGTATATCATCAGAGGCCATAGCAGCTTTGGTATCAGCATGAACTGCAGACACCAGACCTTGTATTTGCCAGGGAGCCCACACTGGTCAATGGTCTCCAAGCCTTCCTCCGCCATCTGCTTGGTTTCTTTTGCTCTTTGTGTGTCTTTCAGCGTATCATCATACCATCTTCCAAGGCTCTTGACTGGTTCTTCTGTGACTGTTGGAATGGCCTGGTTGGCAACACTGAAGACCACAGATTCGGCCACTTTTCCTTTCCTCAGTGAGAGACTCCGTGATTTCTTTGGCTTGAACTTCATTCTGGATGAGGCAACTATGTCGTCCAGCCTCTCCAGCACATGACGTGTCTCGTCTTCTCTGGATGAAATCACTGTAGTGTCATCCATGAAGGCCTTGTGAGGAGGCATCTTGTATCCATCGCCAAGGTCTGTTTGTCTCGCGTTGTTTGTTGCTGCTTTCAAGATGAGTTCCATTGCCAGCACGAACAGTATTGGGGAAATTGCACAGCCCATTGCAATACCCACTTCCAAGTTGATCCAGTCTGTTGTGTACTCCTTGGTAGAGAACCGCATTGAGAAGCCATTGAAGTACTTCTTGAGCATGTCGCGGATGTTCTTTGGCACATGGTACATCTCAAGAGCCAACTGTATCATCTCATGGGGCACAGATCCATATGCGTTTGCCAGATCAAGCCACACTACGTCCAGGTCTCTCTTTTCTGTTTTTGCTTTTTGGATTGCGTCCCAGATCATTGTGGCGTGTTCTACACAGCCCGCCACGCCTGGGATGCCACCTTTCTGGACTGACACATCCAAGTACTTGTTTTCCATCAGGTACTTGGTCAGCCTTGCTGCCATGACAGAGAAGAAGATTTTCCCTTCGACGTTCAGTAGTGATATTGGCCTGAACTGGCTGATGTCACTTGAGTTTTGCTCTTTGGGGATGTACACACCATCTGCCGTCATCCACTGGCCGCTGATCTTCTGGTTTCTCCAAGCCGATCGCAGCAGCCTGTGGAGCCACTCCAGCACCTTGGGACATTTCTTGTAAAGCTGGTAAGGTATTCCGTTTGGCCCTGGTGATGATTTGGCTCTGGCTTTGTCGACCACCTTCTTGATTTCCGCCAACGTTGGAGGCTTGCCATTGAACTGTTCCTCAGGGTTGGTTGGCCACACCAGACCTTGAATGTCGAGTGGTGCTTTGCTCTGTGGGTCAGAGTATGTTTTCCTCAGATGCTGCTCAAGAACTCCTTTGTCCACACTTAGGGTCCCAGATTTTGGCTGCTCAAACAGTGTTCTGGCAAACTGGAAGGGGTCTCTGAAGAAGCGCTCTTGTGTCTTCTTCTTTTTGCTCTTCCTCTTCCTCGCAGATTCCGCTTTGCTGAGGGCACTGTGTTTTTCTTTCAGGTCTTTCCACAGTTTTTCCAAGCCTTGTTTTTCAGCTGGCAGTGCGGTCTTCATTTGCATCTTGAGGTTTTTCTTTTGGACCCTGATCTTGTCCATCTTTTCTTGGCGTCTGGATTTCTTTGGAGGTGTTTTCTCTTTGGGTAGTTTTGCTCCATAGGCGTCTCTACATGTGGCATACACAATGTCCCCATATGTGGCTAGTTTGTGTTCCAGGGTGCTTTTTCCTATCAGTGCATCGAGTCTTTGGACGATTTTTGCATCCAGTTTCTCCCAATCTTCAGTTTCGTTTGCTCGTGGCAGGTTGAGTTTCAGGCGCCTGGCATCGAGGGCCTGTGCAAATTCCTCATCCGAACCAACAGCGTGGATGTCCTTGGCACTGTGGTTTAAATCCTGGCCTTGGTCTTCCGACGTCTTATCTGCTGATGCAGTGCGCTGCTGCTCATTCAGATGAGTCTTCACACATCCCATCTTTGTTCTGTGGATCTTCATGCCACGGGTGGTAGCGAAACGCTTTCCACAGACACATGGATATTCCATTTGGTCCATGTTCATAGTCCGTTTGGGATTTGCAGTCATGATTGGTTGAGCACCGATGGATTCATCATTCTCTCCCCCTTTCGGTGAATCCTGGGAGCATCTTTTCCTTTTATTTTTAGTAGCCACATGTTTAAGGCAAAGTGGGGAGCCAGCCCACAGAGCCCTTGGTTCTGGTCTTTCCCAGTGTCCTCCGGTCTTTCCCGGACGTCCTCCGGCCTATTCCCGGAAGTCAATGGTTTACCCATGCATCAGTAGAAAGAAACTCGTGGAGAGCGTGGCAGCAGAGAGTCCTCAGAAGAGAAGCCCCCTTCAAGCAAGTGTTTCGGCCCTTATCTCCTGACACTCTAGGGGGGTTGGGCCACACCCGGTTCATGACTCCGGATGTCCCTCTGCTGCCCCTTTTTTTTTCCCATCTTGGGACGAGCCATGGCTGGGATTCGAACCCATGACCCTCTGGACATGCTCATTTTCCACTTAATGACTCGCGCTTTAACCACTGAGCCACAGGGACACCTGATATTTGTAGGGAAATTAAGCCTTATGAAGTTCACTTTTGTTCCTCCTTGACCAGATCCAGCTTGAACACCTCTCTGCCGCTTCTGCCATTGCTTTCAGGGCTCTGGTTTTTTCCTTCCCTGCAACTGAGAGCTGTTTCATGAGGCTGTATGCAGACGTTCCTACAAACCCCCTAGCTCCAATTTCTGCAGTGACGACTTTGACCTGATAGCCTTCTCTCCTCAGGCTGTTTGCCAGATCAGCATACTTTTCAGTCTTGTAGATTTGAGCTGCCTCCATTCTGTTCTCATATGGCACCGTGAGCTCGATCATGATCAGCTGCTTGGTTGACTTAGAGTGGACTACTATGTCTGGTCTCATGCCACTCTTGCTGATGATCTCTGGGTGACTCTTCCATTCTGGGAGGTCTGCAGTGCACTCCCAGTCATCTGCCCCGTCCAGCAGACTCTGCCTGCATGTTTCGAGTGGCACTGTTGTTCTTGGCCATGATTTGCTGCCTCCTGCCGTGAAGAATGTTGCGGGTGCTTTTGGAGTCCTGATTTTCCCTTTTGTGGTGTTGGTACTAGCCCAGACTACTTGTACAATTTCTTTGAGCACTTGGTTGTGCCTCCATGTGTACCTTCCTTGAGCCAGGGCTACTTTACATGAGCTTAGGACATGCTCCACTGTTTGTTTTTCATGGCAGAGGGGGCATGCAGGATCGTCTGTTTTCCCCCACTTCACCAGGTTTGCATTTGAGGGCAGAAGGTCATATGCAGATCTGAGAATGAAGCTGATCCTGAGAGGGGCCATGTGCCAAATGTCATTCCAAGTGAGACTTCTTTGGAGTGCATTCTCCCACGTTGTCCATTGCCTACATGTACAGTACATACTTCAGTCCAAACCCTCCTCACACACTAGTGAAATCAAGATGATGCCCATTGCTGCACGAAATATTATTCATGATAAAAGTTGAAGTTTGCAAATAGCACTTTACATGAAATAGTCAGTTATGCTTTTACTTAACAGACCAAAAATGTGTTACATGACTTTGAAAATATTACATCCGATTTCAAATAAATCCCAAGTAATTCTAACAGAAAAGCAGATAGATACAAAATTTTTCCCGATACAGATAAGCAAATGTAAATATTCCTCACCAGATATACGCTAAGAATAGATATAAATATATCTTGTTAAATAATAACTAAGAATGTGATCTTGCAAGCAAGATAAGAAAAGAAAATCTAGTGAGTTAAATAGTCTTGTCTGCTAGTGTTATAGGTTTCTGTAACAGTGCAAAATTACGCGAATACCTTTCGTTGCCCAATAAAATTAAACAAATTAGATATGCATTTATAGGGAAATCAAGGACACAGATTTCAAGTGAAATAAAACGTTACTTGTGATAACAAATTCAATGACGACAGAGTTTCGGACACACTCTAAAAGTAAAACCAAGTGTATGCTTTCAACCCTGAAAAAAGAGTTTTCTTTTTTTCTTTATTTTTACTTCAAGTGTATTTGTGTAGATACAAATCCGATTGGAAAAAATCTCCTTCACCAATAAAATGGCAAAGGCTAAAAATCGTCAGCTTACGTGCCAAGTCACTTATCAGCTCATTGATTGTGATCATAAGGACTACTACTGAACAGCAGTCAATACTACTCGCTTATTTGATACGCAGTGGATTCAAGTTCACTTTACAACTGCATTTATTTATATCAGTATTTCACTTCTTTGCCCACAATGATTTGTAATGCGACTGCAAAATTTTTAGAACTGATTAAAGTATGAAACAAAACTGCAAAATCATGTTGAGAAGTATGGTGCCAGAGATTCTTACACAAAACTTTAAACTTCCATAACGGCACATCTAATGGGGCAGTGAATAAATACTGCAACTATCCCCCCTCACCTCTACCCCCAACAAACACACTATATCCCTTTTGCCATGCTTTCTGTACTCACAAGTACTTAGTGAACCATTGACGCTTGTTTCTCTTGTTATCTGGTTGGTTGTTTTTCAGTGTTCAATACTTATTTGAGCTCTTCTCTCCTTACTGACTGATGACATACCGGAAGTCCACGCCGTCAAAGAAATCCCAGGCGGAAGCGTGACAGACGACCTCCCTGCCATCTTTAGGTTTCTCCAGCATGGACTTCTCCCAGAATGTCTGTGTCATCGGTTCCAGACCCAGAGAGATGAAGAAGTCGTCTGCTACTTGAAAGATCTTCCTGGCTGTGTAGTTCTGCAAAGGGAGATTGGCTCTTTGTCTGTCACATGGACCATTTTGTGGTTGAGATAATCAAAAACGGACACGCTCAACATCTGTCTCTATAAACATGTTCAGTCGTGATTGCTAAGTAGGGAAACACTCACTGAATGTGGCCTTAAATATGGGTCGTGGTTGTCATGAAGGGAAGCTCTCACTGTCTGTCTCTATAAACATGCTTGGATCGTGATTGCTAAGAATGAAAACCCTCTCTAGCGGTCTCTATGAACATTGGTCGTGGTTGTCAAGAAGGGAAACACTCACTGTCTGTCTGTATAAACACATTGGGTTGTGACTCACTGTCTGTATAAACACAATGGGTTGTAACTGTCAAGAGGGGAAACACTCACTGTCTGTCTGTATAAACACATTGGGTTGTGACTCACTGTCTGTCTGTATAAACACATTGGGTTGTGACTCACTGTCTGTCTGTATAAACACATTGGGTTGTCACTATCAAGAGGGGAAGCACTCATTGTTGTCCTCTGTAAACATGTTGGGTCATAATTGTTAAGAAGGGAAACACTCACTAGCGCTGTCTCTGTAAACATGTTGGGTAGTGATTATTAGGTCGGGAAACACTGCCTATCTCTGTAGACATGTTGGGTAGTGATTGTCCAGACAGGAAACATCCCCTGTCAGCCACTATGAACACATTGGTCTGTAATAATCAAGTGTCAGCCACTATGAACACACTGGTCTGTAATGATTACAGCCACTATGAACACACTGGTCTGTAATGATCACAACCACTATGAACACACTGGTCTGTAATGATTAAGTGTCAGCCACTATGAACACAATGGTCTGTAATGATTACAGCCAATATGAACACACTGGTCTGTAATGATCACAGCCAATATGAACACACTGGTCTGTAATGATTAAGTGTCAGCCACTATGAACACAATGGTCTGTAATGATCAAGTGTCAGCCACTATGAACACACTGGTCTGTAATGATCAAGTGTCAGCCACTATGAACACACTGGTCTGTAATGATCAAGTGTCAGCCACTATGAACACACTGGTCTGTAATGATCAAGTGTCAGCCACTATGAACACATTGATCTGTAATGATCAAGTGTCAGCCACTATGAACACATTGATCTGTAATGATCAAGTGTCAGCCACTATGAACACACTGGTCTGTAATGATCAAGTGTCAGCCACTATGAACACACTGGTCTGTAATGATCAAGTGTCAGCCACTATGAACACACTGGTCTGTAATGATCAAGTGTCAGCCACTATGAACACACTGGTCTGTAATGATCAAGTGTCAGCCACTATGAACACACTGGTCTGTAATGATCAAGTGTCAGCCACTATGAACACACTGGTCTGTAATGATCAAGTGTCAGCCACTATGAACACATTGGTCTGTAATGACCAAGTGTCAGCCACTATGAACACACTGGTCTGTAATGATCAAGTGTCAGCCACTATGAACACACTGGTCTGTAATGATCAAGTGTCAGCCACTATGAACACATTGATCTGTAATGATCAAGTGTCAGCCACTATGAACACATTGATCTGTAATGATCAAGTGTCAGCCACTATGAACACACTGGTCTGTAATGATCAAGTGTCAGCCACTATGAACACACTGGTCTGTAATGACCAAGTGTCAGCCACTATGAACACATTGGTCTGTAATGATCAAGTGTCAGTCACTATGAACACACTGGTCTGTAATGACCAAGTGTCAGCCACTATGAACACACTGGTCTGTAATGACCAAGTGTCAGCCACTATGAACACACTGGTCTGTAATGATCAAGTGTCAGCCACTATGAACACACTGGTCTGTAATGACCAAGTGTCAGCCACTATGAACACATTGGTCTGTAATGATCAAGTGTCAGCCACTATGAACACACTGGTCTGTAATGACCAAGTGTCAGCCACTATAAACACACTGGTCTGTAATGATCAAGTGTCAGCCACTATGAACACATTGGTCTGTAATGATCAAGTGTCAGCCACTATGAACACACTGGTCTGTAATGACCAAGTGTCAGCCACTATGAACACACTGGTCTGTAATGACCAAGTGTCAGCCACTATGAACACACTAGTCTGTAATGATCAAGTGTCAGCCACTATGAACACACTGGTCTGTAGTAATCAAGAAGAGACACATTCAGTGTGTCACAATGCACATGTTGTGATTATTAAGAAAGAAAACACATTCACTGTCTATCAATATATCCATACCATACTTGTACTTACTAAGACGAAAAACACTTTCCTTATCTACCGCTATGACCATGCTATAGTTGTAATTATTAAGAAGGGAAACACATTCACTGTCTATCACTATATCCATACCATACTTGTACTTAGTAAGACGAAAAACACTTTCCTTATCTACCGCTATGACCATGCTATAGTTGTAATTATTAAGAAAGAAAACACATTCACTGTCTATCACTATATCCATACCATACTTGTACTTAGTAAGATGAAAAACACTTTCCTTATCTACCGCTATGACCATGCTATAGTTGTAATTATTAAGAAGGAAACACATTCACTGTCTATCACTATATCCATACCATACTTGTACTTAGTAAGACGAAAAACACTTTCCTTATCTACCGCTATGACCATGCTATAGTTGTAATTATTAAGAAGGGAAACACATTCACTGTCTATCACTATATCCATACCATACTTGTACTTAGTAAGACGAAAAACACTTTCCTTATCTACCGCTATGACCATGCTATAGTTGTAATTATTAAGAAGGAAAACACATTCACTGTCTATCACTATATCCATACCATACTTGTACTTAGTAAGACGAAAAACACTTTCCTTATCTACCGCTATGACCATGCTATAGTTGTAATTATTAAGAAGGGAAACACATTCACTGTCTATCACTATATCCATACCATACTTGTACTTAGTAAGACGAAAAACACTTTCCTTATCTACCGCTATGCCATGCTATAGTTGTAATTATTAAGAAGGAAAACACATTCACTGTCTATCACTATATCCATACCATACTTGTACTTAGTAAGACGAAAAACACTTTCCTTATCTACCGCTATGACCATGCTATAGTTGTAATTATTAAGAAGGAAAACACATTCACTGTCTATCACTATATCCATACCATACTTGTACTTAGTAAGACGAAAAACACTTTCCTTATCTACCGCTATGACCATGCTATAGTTGTAATTATTAAGAAAGAAAACACATTCACTGTCTATCACTATATTCATACCATACTTGTACTTAGTAAGACGAAAAACACTTTCCTTATCTACCGCTATGACCATGCTATAGTTGTAATTATTAAGAAAGAAAACACATTCACTGTCTATCACTATATCCATACCATACTTGTACTTAGTAAGACGAAAAACACTTTCCTTATCTACCGCTATGACCATGCTATAGTTGTAATTATTAAGAAGGAAAACACATTCACTGTCTATCACTATATCCATACCATACTTGTACTTAGTAAGACAAAAAACACTTTCCTTATCTACCGCTATGACCATGCTATAGTTGTAATTATTAAGAAGGGAAACACTTTCACTGTCTATCACTATATCCATACCATACTTGTACTTAGTAAGACAAAAAACACTTTCCTTATCTACCGCTATGACCATGCTATAGTTGTAATTATTAAGAAGGGAAACACTTTCACTGTCTATCACTATATCCATACCATACTTGTAATTATCCAGGAAGAAAATACGTTCACTCTCTATCATTATGACTATGCCTTAATTGTGAATATCGAGAAGGGAAACATTTCTACATGACATCGTTCTAAATGTAGCAGATGGCCCGACAATCGCAATGATTTCTGTGGAAAGAAATATCAGATTTTAATTGTCAAATGTCAGATTTCTTATGCAAGTAGGCCTGTGCTATGCCGCCCTCTTTCTGTTTCCGGGTTTTTGAAGCAGGCATTACTGATTACCGAATTTTCCGTATGACCGACCTACGCGTAGACAAGACACGATAGTCGGCCCTTCAAGTCGCTCCCTTACATGTCAATGTCTGCT